>VZSZ01003479.1:314940-358782 GCA_013398815.1 Ibidorhyncha struthersii
CGGTGCTACCTGGCGCCGCGCCTCAACGGCCTGGTGCAGCGCGCGCAGCTGCGCGCCGGCGCGCGCCTGCGCCTCAGGCGCTGCTCCTACCTGTACGACGAGAAGCGCCTCAACTACGGCTTCCTCTGCCTNCGCCGCCCGCCGCCCCTCCGCGGGGAGAAGAAGCACTACCTCCCGCTGTGGAACAATGAGGACCCCTACGGAGGCATGTGGGTGGCGGACAAGCCCCAGGCGCAGGTGGACGTCGACGGTAAGCGGGAGAAGAGGAGGGTTTAGGGGAAGGGTGGGTAGGTGGGGGCCGGCCCAGAGGCAGCCGAGCGCCCTGGGGAGGCCTGTGCTGCTGAGGCCCCTCTGAAGGCGCCCGCAAAGGTGAGAGGGTGCGGTTGCTTGTGCAGCAGGGCCGAGCTCCCTGGTCAGAGTGACCCTCCGGTTGCGTTAGGCGGCGATACGAATGTGCTGAACGTATCGCAGTTTTTGTGTTCATGTTACTTTTGAGAGGGTTGTTTAAACTCTGTGAAACATTGACTGAAAATACGTAACTGTGGTACTTGCGCCCAGTCTTTTGAGGTGTCTTAGAATCGTTATGGCTGGAAGAAACCTTTAAGATCATCAAGTCCAACCGTTAACCCAGCGCTGCCAAGCTATCACGGAACCATGTCCCTCAGCACCACATCTACGCGTCTTTTAAATACCTCCAGGGATGGTGACTCATCCACTTCCCTGGGCAGCCTGTTCCAATGCTTGACAGCCCTTTTGGTGAATAAATTTTTGCTAATATCCTATCTAAACCTCCCCTGGTGCAACTTGAGGGCGTTTCTTCTTGTCCTATTGCCTGTTTCTTGGGAAAACAGACCAACCGCCACCTTGCTGCAACCTGCTTTTGGGTAGTTGTAGAGAGCAGCAAGGTCTCCCCTGATTACACAAAACCATCTGTTCTTGGCTGGTCTGTAGGACTGGGTGCGCACACCTGGAAGCTGCCACCCAAAATGCGGTCAGTGCTGAGGGGCTCAGGCCAGTACACGAAGCCTGGTGAGGACGGAGGTATAAGCGGGATTTCTGCACGAATGTGATGCCCTTGTAGGCTAATGCCTATGTCTTTTGTAGTAGCTTTTCTACTCATCTGACAACAGTTGTGTGTCATTATAAATTAAATTTAAAAATTTCAATTAAAAAACAAAATGTGAGATGTGCCAATAGCTCAGGACAGGATTTCATGGTGAATAGTATGAGAAAATAAGCCTTTTTGAATGTTAAAAACACTAAGAACATACATGCGATGTCTTGGTCTGTGTACATAACTACTGAAAATTTAAATGTTCAATCATGAATGCTCTTTTTCGGTCTTTCTTCTTTTTTTTTTTTTTTTTTTTTAACTTTAGTCTCCAAGGTAACTTCTCTTGGTCAGCTGGAAATGACCTGGAGAAGCAGAGTTCACTTCCATCCACTTCTTGTGAGAGTCCTGCACAAATCTAGACTAAGGTACTACGGAAAACCAGAGAAAAAAATGGATATGCCTTATCAGGTAAAGAGAGATAAGTACATAGGTTAGCACTCGAACAAATAGCTGTAGGATATTTGGAAATCATTATTCCCACATAGTAAGCACATAAAGTTAAGACTTAATGTTGTAGCTACTTTATATTAAAAATGCTACCTTTATAAAAATGCTGAGCCCTTTAGAGTAGGAAATGGTGAATTTAGTGATTGTATGTACAAACCTTGGATGTGTTTCAGTTGTTATGGTTCAGTTGAGCTTTTTGTGAAGAAAAAAATATTTGGAGCTCTTTAGTAGCTTGACAGCCTAAATATTCCTGGTCTCTATGCTTTGGAAGTCGGAGTTAGTCTGCTGTGTCCACAAAAAAAAAAAAAGAAGAAATTTTAACAATTTGTATCTGCTACTTCCAGATAGATTGTTTGACTGTAAAATTCTCAATTATTTTCTTAATATGTTTTACTTGTGATATTTTTGTGTAGAACTTTTTGGAAATGGAGATAGGAGGTGTGGTGGGTTGGTCCCAGCCAGCAGCTAAACACTTGCCATCTGGTTGTTTGCTCTCCCCTGCCCCCTTGAGAGGGGTGGAGCAGAGAATTGGAAGAGCAAAAGTGAGGAAAACCCCATGGGTTGAGATAAAGACGGTTTAATAAGATGAAGGGGTGGAAAAAGGGCAAACACGTCATGCAAAGGCAATTGCTCATCACCTCTCACCAGCAGACCAATGACCAGCCAGTCTCTGAACAATGGGTACTTTGGGAAGACTAGCAGCTGGTTTTTATATCTGACCATGATGTTACATGGCATGTAATATCTCCTAGGTCAATTCAACTATCTCAGCTATATCCCCTCACAGCCTCTTGCCTATCCCTAGCTTACTTGCTGGGGTGGCAGAGTGAGAAACAGGGAAAGACCTTGACATCGTGCAAGAACTGTTCAGCAACAGCTAAAACATTGGTGTGTCATCAACACTATTTTAGTCACAGATCTAGAACATGGCGCTGTGCAGGCTGGTACAAAGGAAATAAACTCCATCCCAGCCAGACCCTGTACAGGAGGGCAACAAGAGCTCCAATAACGCATATGAATTCTTCCATGGGGGGAGAGAGGTATGAAACATCTTAACGAAAGGCTGTGGTTTTCTCTTATTCCAAGTTTCCATTCTCTTTGCACATGAAGAAAAATCTGTGTCTTTTTATTAGAGGTGCTTCTCAGTAGACTGTGTCAATGATTCTCCTAATTTTCATGGCAGTTCATCAGTCACATTTCCTGGTATTGGGCGTAGAATCAATACCCAGAGCTGATCTAGCTCAAGAAGTTAGGAGACAGATTTTACATGCTTTTTGGTTGATGCATTCCTTTTTTAGATAGTGTTATGTGTTGAATTATTGTTATTAGATAAAAAACAACGGGATTACAAAAGATTCTATGATATAATGGTTTACTTTCAAGGATGCAAGTTCATGACTAATTAGGACTGTTAGAATGAACTAACAAGTGTTGATTTGTATAATCTTTGTATTGAACTTGGAATAAGGAAAAGAGTATTTTAGAAGCAGCAAGGGAGAAAAACATATAAGGTTAGTTATGTTCGGGAATGGTAATATACTAAAGAGAGTGGATGGTAGTATGAACAAAAGCAGATGATTGAGGCTGAGAGATAAATGGATAAAATGAAGCATTTTGATAGAGCTGATGTGTTGTTTTTTTTTCCGATGGATTGCTACCTTTTAAGACCATTATAAGACTGTTTAAAAATCTTTTACTGCTCAGTGATCTGCTCAGTTATGGATTCAAAGTTCACCGGGGTTAAAAAAGTTGGGTAGAAATCTTTGTCGTGAGAAAAACTTAAATGAAAAGACAGTGGTTTGCAACGCAGATTGTTTTCTGCATTTTTTTTTTTTTTTGCTTGAAAATCAAGACTTGTATCATGTTTTGATCAAGAACGTTTACCAAATGGTCCTGTAATATCTCAAATTCCAAAATATGTTTTTCCTTCATGGATATTTTGAAACGTTATTCTAAATACAGCATTCTCGCTGATAAAGAAGAATCTTTTCAGTATTGTTTCTTGTGCATGGTATTTCCCCAACCTTCTCCAAAAACCATAGAGTGAAACCAGTGTCACCTACCATTACTGAGTACTGGACAGATAAGAATTTGTGCTGAAGTAGTTGTGGAAAAACTATTTTGTGGAGATCAAGGATTTCTTCAACTCCAGTATTGAGTACAAGTTTTGGAACATACTCAGTATCCATTTGTAATCATTGGAGAAATTGTTCGTGAATCAAGTAGCTCGTGCATTATCCAAAATAAATACATACCAGAATGATGATAAATAAAAGATGAATGTATTTTGTCTCTCTTTTTCTTCAGGCTTACTTTGAAGTTGCTGATGGTTCAGGCATGATGTCAATGGTTTTGTGGAATTCATTATGTCCTGAATGGTATAACAGTATGAAGGTTGGCACGGTACTTCTTCTTGAACAGTATGCTATCAAAACCAGTTACCCATTTAAAACACAGCCAACCCCGGGGGATTCACAGATGAAGAGATTTGCTACAATTGGTTAAGTATTGCAGAAACCTGTTTTGATTCAATGAAATATAGCTGTAAAAAGACAGCTCTTCACAGAAATAAAATAGAAAGTGATCCATTGCTGAGACTAATTGATAAGGTGTATATGCTTAAATATTAGCTCTGAAAGGTGTCTTAGCATCCAAGTTCTTATTGATCCCTGTTTATATTTGGATCATGTCTATGAAATTTATTGCCACAATTAGTTAAAACCTTTATTTAAAAAATAAATAAAAATCTAATCCCTGATTTCAAGTATTGGGGTCATAAAGACAGGCTTCTGGTACTGAATTTTAATCTCATTCTACTTCCTGATTAATAATACAGAAATATCACTTGTGCACTGCTTACCTTCTTCCAGGTCGTTGAAGCACATTGTCACCTGATCTGGCTTTAGATTTTAGTGTATGTGGTCAAAGCCCAGAGTATCGGCAAAGCTCCACTGAATAAAAAGTTGCATTGAGGACTTCTGTCTGTGCTGAAACAGCAGCACTGTGGGAGTACATATATGAAGAATATTCCTTGGCTATGAGGAAGTATTTTCTTGCAGTTGTTTAGTGTGACAGATATTCAAAGGAGCTATGCTACAGAAATACAAGTGCTGCAATATAACAATAATAGCCTTTTCAAACTGGATTTTGTCAACTTTTTTTTTTCTCTCCTACTTCACTGAACATGAGTTCTTTACCCTTTTGTGCTTTTATAGTTGGAACAAAACAACAGCCAACATTTAAAAAACTCAAATAACTTCCTTGAAACGAGCAAATATGTGTTAGTGATGGATGATGTATGTATAACTTATTAACGATGACAGTTTCCTAATGCAGTTGCTACAGTACACAAAAATAAACAATATGTTCACTGCTAGAAGTAGTGTATTCTCTGCCTAATGTATCTTTGCCTTAAAACCAGACCTTAATGTCTGAAGTGTTGGTGATGAGTTGGCAGGAGAGAGAAATGTTTAGCCACGAATGGAAGTTTGTGAGGGAAGCTGATGACAATTACAAGCCAACCCTGAAAACAATTATAATTGCCACAAAACCTTTCTATGGGAAAAGGACAGAATAAAATGTGCCGTCTGAGGTAGCTTTCTGTATGGGCAAATATCACTTCATTTTAATGTTTTCATTCACACTACATTACTGATTTGTGCAAGCACTGTTGGGGTGGAAATGTAAACAGGAGATCAAAATGGAAAATTAGGCCAATGGGCTGCAAACAGTAAGAAATGTGTAATGGAAGAATTAAAAGTCAGTCTATAGTAAAGTGCCATGCTGTATTTTCAGACAGCGGATAAACTGTAGAACTTACTAATTTTTGGTTCGTGTCCCTGTATGTACAGTATCTTACTTCTTTTCTCAGCACAAAGCTCAGAATTTTGTCATAATATGAACTTACAAAGCATATAGTACCATGCATTGGTGGAACTTATGCCCATATATCCTGTGAGAAGAGAGTCTAAAGAGAACTGAATATCCAGAAAAGTGTCTAGAGCAGTTATAAAATCAATTTTATGCAACTCCTGGTGCATGGTTGGGGTTGGTGGTTTGTTTTTTTTTTTGTTCGGCTGAAATGAAATTTAATGCCTCGCTGATTACTCCATTAATGTAAATACCTCTGTATATGCCCAATATGGGGCAATATTTCAGGGTTTTTTTAAGCATGCACAAGTGTTCCGCAAGTTCTTCAGCTAGCTAGTTAAAGCAATTAAAATAATTGTTACTTAAGTGTAATTTTCATCACCTATTTCCAATTTGTAATTCCATCAAATCCCAACTTTCCAGTGTTTCCTTACAACCATTCACCTGTAAATGTTGTAAAATGTATCTGGAGGGTTAACAAGACTGCAAGGGAAAGGGCTTTCCAAAGTAAGAGTTCTTGCAAGACAGTATGCTTCTGGCATATTCCTAGATTTCTGTGAAGCTAGTTCTGTATTGCTTGCTTCTGTTTGCAGCTGCAGTACTGTACAACAAGCTGACAGGTGCTGTTTCAGGACCTAAAACCTTTGGAGCTTAAATAGTTAATACCAGCACCTTGAATTCCACTGCTAGGCAATGTGTGCGTTTCACAGATCACTGAATGTACGTGGTACTGACGAAAACTCCTGTTTTGAACAGCCTGGACTGACCTTTCTTCTGAATCATCAGGGTATAGTCCCGAGTTGAGCATATGACTTCCATCTAATCTCAAACTGATGGAACAATTGATAAATGGTTTTGATGGATGGGAAAGTTTTGTTTTCAGGAATTTTGTCTGAGGTACTGTCCTAAAACACCATATGCAAAACCACAATTGTCCTCCAAATACATTTCTGGAAAGCAGCAGCCAAAATAAAATTCTGAAGTAGAGGGTCTGATTTCAGGTATAACACCTTCCTAATGTTGCACCACTAGGGTAAGGGGCCAGATATATAAACAATTGTATACTTTATTTATACCTATTTAATTACTTTTCTGGGTGTGTTATTTGAATAATCCCTTACCCAAACCTAAGCATCTTATAGTAACTTCATCAGAATCTGTCTTTTTCATACCAGCAAGATTTGTCTTGTTAGGAGAAAGACCACAGAGTACCACCCTGTATATTTCAAATGCTGAAGACATTCCTCCTCTATTTTTTCTCTGATTGCAGAACCCCTTGCTTCCCCCAGTGCTCCACCCTGTTTGTTATTCAGCATCTAAACAGTCTGCTTAATTTATTAAATTTTTCAGGTGCAATAGAATAGACGTGAGAAGACCTTTTGTTTTCTTCCATGGCCGTAGTGTATTTCTGTCATATCCTACGTGAACTACTGGTATCAGATGTGGAAGTTCTCATCTCATAGTTCTGTCTTCAGTTTTACTTCATTGTCTGCAACTCAATTTTAGATCCTGGTGACATTTGAGAATAAAGCTAGTGTAAAAAGTACTTCGTATCTAATCAGTATTGTAATATTAGTTTCTGTTGCTGGTTTTTGAAACGTCTGGCTGGATTGGACTAATTGGCTTGTGAAGGGAATTGGGAAGTTTAACATTGCTCAGATTATAAAATTCCATTATTGAATGTTGTACCTGAATTTTTTACTTTATTTTGTTTAAACATAGGGGAATTGATTAATAATTTCACAAGAAGTGAGAGAGAGTTGAAATACTTCATTTAAGAAACTTTACCCTGTTTTTTTTGGTGTGGTTTGTTGGTTTTTTTCTTAATTTGTATTCATGCCTTAAACGTTACTGACTTTTTTTCTTTGTCAGAAATCAGCCTTAATGTTCGAGACCCTCCTACTAAAATAAGTATTATTCCAGAAGAAATGGTTAAGCCGGAGTGGGGATTGCCTGAAGTTAAATACCGGTTTATCACAAGGTAAAACAGAATTTTGTTGATTGTCAAGCTGGAACTTAAATTTCACTACGTTACAGTGAATGTTAATTGGAAATGTTTTTTGAAAAGTTTCTGAGAAAGCTTTATGTTTTGTTATTAACAAATACCCATATTTTTGTTCTGTTTTGTATTTAGGTCAGAACTGGATGACTTACCAAACAATCATTCCTGTGATGTTATTGGTCTTGTGACATTTGTAGGAAGGGCTGAACGAGCAAGAAAGAGAGGTTTTTCTATAAATATGACTTTCAGAATTTATCAAACAATTTTTAACTCTCTGAATAAATATTTATACATTTTTCTTAATATTTGTTTACATGTAGAACATGGTGAAGACTTCTGGCTCTATCGTTGGGCACATGCCATTGATGGGACCTCAGACCAACCATTCATACTGGAATTATTTGCAACTTCTCAGCCAGATGTGTTTGAACATATTCACCCAAGTATTCATCTCTCTACTTATTAATAATTATTTATAGCATTTTTCTAGTTGGTTGTTAATTTCAAATTCTGAGTATAGTTGCCACTGAATAAAAAATTGCCATGGCTTATCTCCTCAAACAGAAAATAACTGATCAGAAATGAAAATTTTAAAATAAAAAAAAATAGTTTAAGTATTTGAAACCTTTAACCATATTGCAATCTGCCAGTTAGTCTGAGCAAATAGATGGGCAGCTGGGCCTGGGGCTCATCTGATCTCATTAATTTCAAAGAGAAACTTAAGTAAAGCATCTGTGGCAACATTTGTTGCATCAGAGGCAAATAAAGAAGGCAGCTGGTCAAATCTTTTACTCCTTTTGTCGCACAAATAGGTATAGACAGGAATAATTTAAGAGGATTGGAGGAAGGGAAAGGTGAAAGTGGAATAGCTTCATTTCTTTGAATAAACATTTTGTGGCCAAACAGCAGTCATCACCCAGCTGTGTTTGTTATTGGATGTGAGCTAAGAATGATAAATTTCAAATTGGAGAATGCTTAATTAAGGATTTTAAGAGAGCTTTAAATATTTCTTCTTGCCTTCTTTCTCTTCTCCTCCAAGCACTCATCCTTCCATTAACACGGGTTGGTGTCACGTGCATTTTTTTTTATATCATATGATGCAGGACCAGCTACACAACCCTGTTAGGATTATGGCTCATTCATCTTGAGTGTTCTGGGGAAATGGCAAAGAATGACATTCCAGTGTTTAACTGAGATATTAACAGAAGAGTGAGTTTGTACTCTATTTAGAAGGTTTGCAGTGGCGTGTCATGATTTCTTGTGCTTTCCATGATTTTACGCTTTTTATCATTAAGAAACACGGCTATCTAATATCAATATTTTTACTATTTGTTTCAGTGATATCCTACCTGATGAAATATCTCATGCTTTAGTCCTAATACGTATGCTGAAATTTTCTTGCAGTGTTATTAAATGGAAAATTTAATTACATTTCCATATTGTAATTTATAATGGAGGCTCAATACATGCTGAAGTATTTGTAGGGTCAAGAACTAAAATGTCTTGTTTAGAGTACTTAATAAAATTAATCCAGTGTGTGTCAGTCTTGGCATTCTAAAATCAATGGAATATCAGGAAAAAAAAACTTAAGTCTTTTTTTTTTTCTCACCAGTGACGTATTTGGTGTGTACACAGATGAGAGTGGTACGGGACCTCACTGAGAATCCTTCCAGCACAATTTACCTTACGACTTCAAATGAAAGTCAAATATTCATTACAGGTAACTTAAACTAGTTTTAGTTTTATGGAGTTCTCATGTTATTTCTTTGGAAACGGTGTTTTTGTTTTATAACAAAATAATCAGTATTAGTTTCCCTGTCAGAAATGACTTTGAGTTCATAATGAAATACCATTGCAAAAGGAAAAAGGCAAGTTGCATTCATGTGAGCCATTAATGGATGTATCTCGTGAAAAGTACCTAAGTATTACTAGGTTAAGTCGTATGTTCACCAAATATTCTTTCAGATTGTTTTAAACCTATGATAGTGTAGCAATGTAGATTACCACTTCCTTAAAAACATTAAAAATCACATGCAGCTTTTCTGGCTTACAGATTTCCTTATTACAAAAATAAAAAGCAAAACCCAATCCGAAGCTGGGTATAGTTGGCCTAAATTTATCTTAGCTAATCTTTTTCACCAAATATTTGTGGAGAGCTATTATGTTCCATCTTTGCTAATGTGCAGAGTCCTGTGCAGACCACGTGGTCTTGGAAGGGATGTGGTGCTGGGCTGCACTGAAGGAGCATTCCCTCTAGATAGTCTTGTTTGAATACTCCCGTCTGCAGTTACAATACTCTTTATGGCCCTGTGATACTGTACACTGGATACCACCAGTCAGCATGTCACAGGCAGGACCAGGCACAGCTATTTATAGTATATTTGCTGTTGAATCAGGAGGCAGATTATAGCAGTGTTGCAGGCTAGTGGTATACTAGTCTAATTGCAAGGGACTGTAAGATGCAGTAGGTGTATCTTTCCTGTGTTTGTTTATCCAGCTCATTTCTTCAGTGTTCCTGACGTATCAGTCATGCAGTCTGAATCTTTCTGCTGACAAGTACGAATAGAGAAAAATAGGTGCTAAAAAAGTACCTGAACATAGTCAATTCTATACACATGGTCTTGCCTGACAAGCTGGCTAGGGTGTTTTGTGCTTAATTGCACTAGCAAAGCAAGCTAGTCTTTTTGTTAATGTTTCTAATGATTTAATGTACTCCTAAATGAAGGGTTTGAGAGGTTGTTTTTTCCCTTTGCGTTCATTCAGTATTGTGCTTATTTTCTAATTAAATAGTTAAGCTGTCCACCACCCTAGCTTTAGTTCATTTTATGGCTGTTTGGGTCCTAAATGAGAACTACAGCTGGAGATTGCAAACCATTGGATAAGGTCTATTTCAGTCCACAGCCTAGACATAGACCTGCTCAGCTTACAATTTATTTGATAAAACTGGTATTTAGTCCATATCTTGTTTTTAAACCAGCCAACAATGAATACATACCTTGCCAATTGCCTGTAACCTGCCAGTTAACTATCTTTGCTGAACTGTATGAAGATGATTTATCTGCTCTTTCCTGCTAGTAAAACAATTTCTCATCCTTTTGTTCTTTTGTATGCTCCTGTGAGAAAGTATTCTAGTAGCACTTTTGCTAGTTGCTTTATTTCTTTCCACTACTTAACATTTTTCTAACTTTCAATGTCAAATGCAAGTGTTAGTCAAGGAATTCAAGATACTAATTTCATAAAACACTGTTGACCAGTGGAAAGATGTTTTTTGTATTCTCTCGTCCAGTTCTTCTTAATTCGTTTTTTTTCTACGTAGTGTTTAGGATAGTTTCAAGATGAGAACTAACAACAGTAACCCGCTTTGTTTTTGATACCTGACTGTTTTTGTTTTAAAAGGGTGGCACAAGGGCCAGCCATACACCAAGGATACCAAAGTGAAAAAATTCATTCAGTGGATTAAAACACAAAGCGAAGCTGATCAAATGAAGAAAACAGTCATTGGCGGCTATTATCCTTTTCCACGACCTCCAAGTAACTTCTTGAAATATTGTAAAAACAATAAAGGTATCATGCTGTCAAATATCTTTAAGATTTGTAGCCTGTTTCAGTTCAGTCTTACTCCAAACATTTAAAGTGTCAGTTGAAAAGCAACACAGTTGCTATACTGATCACACAAATTTGTAATGTCATTTTAAAAAAAACTCCCTTTCGTGACTAAATGTATTATAAGCTAAATCCTCATCTGACAGACAGTATTATGGAACCAGTAGCTGCAGGAGAATTGTAGCAGCTTACATGAGCTACAGATCTGCCCAGAAGTGTTACTCTGGATATTCTGCTAAAGCAGGATTAAAGACAGTTATACTGAAGAATGCAGTGAATTAGAAATTTCACCTGAAACAGAAATTTTGGTATCTGATAATGCATACTAAGATGTGTGAGCTAAAAAGGTGTTTAAATTTTTTCATGTGATGTGAACAACAAGAAGATTTTAAACTCTTCAAAAATGTAATTTTAAATCAATTTGATATTTAATAACAAATTGTCTTTTGAGTCTTGCATTCAGACATTTTGATATTGTATTTATTTAAAACTTGTTTATGGAATTTTCTTTTTTGCAGTTGAATCAGTTTTGAAAGCCATAGGTGAAACGGGGAAAGAGATCGAAGACTTGCACTACAGAGAACACAAGCGCATTGCTGTTCAAGGAATAATTAGTGCGATAAGATACATCAGCTGTAGCAGTGCAGCTGAAGAAGCCTCAGGAGTGGAACTTGTTCAGGTACAGTGTTTGAGAATTAATGCTATAGCACTTAAGCAACTATGATTGTAATTAGAAGGGAGATTTTTGCATTTGAGTTCAGAACTTATTTACATTGTCTCTTGATTAACTTCACTTGCTATTTTGAGAGCAAAATTTTTGAAAGTCATAATTTAGAACTTTTTAAAAAGCAATGAGTCAGTGCTTTTCTGAAAGTGTTATGACAGTCCTCCGTAAAACTACGCAACTGTTTAGAAGTTACTATTTGAGTGGCTAACCTAATGTAAGTTAGAATGTGGGAGAGGCAACTACTGCAACATGCTCTCTGTCACTTTCTAGACAGAATGTATCTTATTAATATGATTAGAAGATAATTTCTGCTAGATATAGTGTGACTTTCAGAAGGTAGCGTAAATTGTTCTGTTCCTTTAAAAGTTGCTTTTGAGTTGGAAGCAATAGCTTTAAGTGCTTTGAACCTCTTAAACATTAACTGTCATTGCAGAAAGATACTTCTCAGTCTCTCGAAAGTTCTGCTGTCTCCAAAGATGACTGTGTTCCCAAGAGAAATGACACCAATGTTCAAAATAAAGAAGTTAAGTCTTTTCTGGGGCCACATTGCACTCCTAGGGAACAACATCAGCAGCAAGCTCCACTGTCAAAAAAGAGTTCAGTCAAGAGAAAGATACCACGCAAATTAAATACAGATGCAAAACAGTAAGCTCTCTTCATAAATACGTAGTGGATCTTCTAAAAAGTGTTTTAGGAAATAAGTTCAGAGCCCAGGCCATAGAAAATATATAAGAAAGCTTTAAAAGCGTGTATAGTTTAATCTTTAAAAGGTAGTTAGGTACTTTTCCTAGTATCAGTTGGTGGCAATTATACCGATCGGGCTAATGAAGGATTGATTAAAGCAGGTGTCTGGTCTGCAATGTTCTCTTCTGATTAATATTTATGCTACGTTGTTGTTAATTTCACAGATTTCAAATAAAAGTAGTTAATATTTGAACCATACATAGTTTAGTGACATAGCTGTGGAACAAGCAACAGTTAAAGTGGTGTGAGGAAGTAAGATTTCTTCTTTGAAAATGCAGAATCAGGATCTGCTATACCTGTTCCTTAATTTCAAACATACCTTTTTTTTTTTCTTTGTGGCTAATAGAATGTACTGCATGTAGCTGTAACTTACTGTCAGAGAGGCAAGTAGATGGTGGTCACCTAAAGGCTTGAAATAACTTGTAGTACTATGGCTCTGCTTGTGATGGGATTTCATGAAATTGTATTGCATCTAGTCAGACCACAGACAAAGGATATCAGTCTGATATAAGGAAATGGAATAAGACAAAATAATTTGTTGGATACAACTGTATTAGGTTCAAGAGTAAAATATTTGCTTGTATAAGATTGCCCTTTGTTGCAATGTTTGTGCAAAATCTAATGTACCCATATTTAGTGTTAAAAACCTGGTGTATACACTGGCAGATTTAATGTTGCAAAAATCTAGCCGGTCACATCTTTTTTGTTGTAGTGGATTTCTCATGCTGTAGAGGGTATATTTTTCTTCTTGACATTTCACATCTAAAAGTCATAATGTGGCAAGAGGGTGGGTATTCAGAATATTTTGAGGGGAAAATGAGATGAAATATAATTAGGATTGAATGAAAACTTAAGACTAAGAAAACTGTCTTGGCAGCGTTACAGCACACTTTCTAATGGATTTCCATTCGTAAGGAAAATTCCAACATTTGAGTGTCCTAGGTTCATTCTGCCTGAAAGAAAACCATGCATGTTCTTTGCTTCGTGTATTTCCATTTAACTAAATGCTTTAAAATAATGGTGAATTTCCTACTTTAAGGGGAAGTGCATCTGTTATTCCTGTATCATCTTACCCCTATTTCACACGGTCTGCAAGAAGAAAATTTGGGTAAGTCATGTGAAGTTAATTATGTTAAATAATTGCAATGATGCAACAAAGATATTTGAAGTGAAACTTTTACAGGTCAAGAATCTGTATGGAAGTGAAATGAAAGAACAGATCAGGGTAGAGTTTAATATTTTCTATTCGGTTCCTCTGCACTGATTCTAGTTCAAATATATTGGATTATTTTTTTCTGAAACATAATTTTGAGTGTGTCATTAAACATATTTTTATACTGTTGCTAGTGCTGCTTAGGGAATATATAGTAACAGGGGTCCATAACGGTAAGCAGCGTAATATATGTAGTCTTTGTTTCAGAGATATTACAGTTCAAGTAGGAAAGTTAAAGGTAATGGGGGAGGGATGCTTAATTAGCAAGCAGAGTGAACAATGTAATAGCATTAATGGATTTGCTAGTGGTGGTTGAGCTATACACCATCCTTGGTGCTACCGAGGTGTAAGTATGTCTGTCCCTGAGAAACCACTTGGCTCCTTCTGCTACCTAACACTTGGTCTTTATTGAACTCGGTTTGGATCCAGAGAAGGATTTTTAAAAAAGAAGGTAAGAATTTCAGATCCACAGCCCTGACAAATCTGGAACCTAATGAAATAACTACAAATGGGGAATTATTAAAAAAACTGACTGAGTGTTGTTATTTGCTAGTCTGGGGTAAAAAAGCTACTTTCCTTCATGCATCTTGTTTAAGGGCATTGAATTCTTGTCATTTGTTCCAAACACTGCGAGTAACTTGAATGTTTGAACTCTTTGGTGTCAGAAACTTCAGATGTTTGAGTCTTTTGGCAGCAGTGAATTGGGCTTGTGTCATGAGTACCTATGGCCCTCAGTAGCCGCCTTAGTTTACTTCTAGTACCTCTTCCCTCCCCACTAAAACAAAGCATCATGGTGCTAGGGATATAGCAACTATAGTAATAATGGAGTTGATCATAAGTTGTTGACCATTCTGCCAGTATTGCTGCCCTACAAGTGTGTCTGTTTTCTTGAAAAAACATTTTCTAGGAAGCTAATTTGCAAAAGTTTTTTTTTTTTTGTGGGATAAACCAGACTCTTTTGAGCCATGTGTCTGTTGTTTCACAGAATCACAGAATGGTCAGGGTTGGAAGGGACCTCTGGAGATCATCTAGTCCAACCCCTCTGCCAGAGCAGGGTCACCTACAGCAGGTTGCACAGGACGGCGTCCAGGCGGGTTTGGAATGTCTCCAGAGTGGGAGACTCCACAACCTCTCTGGGCAGCCTGTGCCAGTGCTCTGCCATCCTCAAAGTAAAGAAGTTCCTCCTCATGTTAAGATGGAACTTCCTATGTTCAAGGTTGTGCCCATTACCTCTTGTTCTATCATTGGGCACCGCTGAAAAAAGACTGTTCCCATCCCCCTGGTACTCTCCCTTTAAGTATTTATAAGTATTGATAAGATCCCCCCTCAGTCTTCTTTTCTCTAGACTAAAAAGACCCAAGCCCCTCAGCCTTTCCTCATATGAAAGATGTTCCAGTCCCCTAATCATCTCCATAGCCCTTTGCTGGACCCTCTCCAGCAGTTCCCTGTCCTTCTTGAACTGGGGAGCCCAGAACTGGACACAATACTCCAGATGCGGCCTCACCAGGGCAGAGTAGAGGGGGAGGATGACCTCCCTCGACCTGCTGGTGACACTCTTCTTGATGCGCCCCAGGATACCATTGGCCTTCTTGGCCACCACAGCACATTGCTGGCTCGTGGTCATCCTGTTGTCCCCCAGGACTCCCAGGTCCCTTTCCACAGAGCTGCTCTCCAGGAGGTCAGCTCCTAACCTGTACTGATGATTCCTCTGGTCCTCTTAGTAGATCTCTAGGGGAAACGGTTGCCTGGCTCTGCAGGCCATTCATTAAAAGTGTGACACCTGGCTTTAAGGTCAGGCCCGTGTAGGAGTTTGCAGGGACATGTGGCACAAATCCATAGGAAAATCAGTTTATTTTGGAATGTGAGGGCCCCTGTTTTCTTTCATTTGCTGAGAAATGTTCCATTTTTTCTTGGGGGTGGAGGGTGGGAAGAATGTTTTCTCCCCGTTTCTTAAAAGTGAACCAAAAAGTTAAGGCATGTTTACTTTGTTCTCTGCTTTTCTCAACCTGCTACTCTCCTCGCTACCTGTGTGTCCACTCTATGCCATTAGTGCTAGAACCCCAACTAAAGGAGGAGAAAGTCTGTGTTGGATTATGGAAAGCTGTTTCACTCTATATAATTAAAAGGTAACTTGTGTATTTCTGTAATTAACTATGAAGTTGTGCTGAGTTCTCCAAATTTCAGAAGAAAAACAAAGTTAGCCTGACATACCTTAAAATTGCACTGTTTTCTGTTCTGTTGCTTAGAAGTAGCAGAATGTCATCTCTTACTGAATCTTAATGCATTGATAAAATAACAACAGTAAAGATACATTTTAAAGTACATGTTCTAGTTCAGATTTTTTTGCGTCAAGTATTTTGAGCAGTTTTTCAGCATGTGGTTGCATTTTTTTTTTGTTTTGAAACAGTAATAACTGATTTTAAGGCTCTTTATTGACAGCCTCAGTTCCTATGTTTCTGAGGGAACTTATTTATCTGATTATTAAGGGTTTCAGAAAGAACAAGGTAAGAGGAAACTGGTTAAATTAGAGACATTCAGCGTAAACGTACTTTTAAGCATTTAATATACCACAAAGTAGTTTAATTGATAGTTTATTGTGAATGGGGAAAGATCAGGAATTTTAGAAAGGCTTACTTTTATGTGGAAGTGGAAAAAAAAACACAGTAGTTTTATTAGCATTTTAATCTTTGTAAGGTTAGCACTGCCATTGCCACGGAGTTGCTCACGTGCTGTACATACTCACACTCTACACTGCTTGAAAGTAACTTGTTCGTATGCTTCTATCCTTGCAGTTTCACTTCTGAATGTTTCTGTAACTTAGACCTTTTTCTCCTTTTTTCCCTCCCCTCTGATGATAGCTAAGGGATGAGGATTCTATAATATGGGGAAATTCAGCTTGAGGTTTGCATGACTGAAAGTTTCCCAGAATTTGATGTTTCCTTCAGACCCCTTTTTGACATAAACCAGAAGTGTTCAGGGAGACATTGGTAGATACCAACAATCAATTTGTGTAGACTTGTCAAATTACTGTAGAAGGCTGTTTGGTTACTGTTACTTGTCATGGTAGATGCATATACCATAATGGTGTCATGACAGTTAAGTTGATTTCTGACCAGTCCATAAAATAAGGCTTTTACCAGTTATATCAGTGAGTGGAGTGTTTGGTTTTGTTGTTTTGAGGCCCTTTAATACCTTGCATCATTTGGGCATGACTACAAGTTGTAACTATTTTCTTTCTTATTTTTTTTTATCTCGTTTAGTCCCAGTGCTTAGGAAATAGGTGTGAAGCACAAGACATGCTTATTTTCCCAATATATTCTAAAAGTATTCATCTGCCATCTATTTTGATTAATGTTGTTTTTGTTGACAATATTAAAGTAAAATGACTCAAAAGGTGAATACCAGTGCATCTGGAAATACTAAATACAGGCTTTTTTTGTAAGTGGGCATCTGTGAAAAGGGAAGCCTGCAGAATGCAGGCTGAGAATAGCAAATTTGGCATGGCACAAGTTCTCATAAAGCTGGCATGGGCAAAATAGGAATGTGGGTGTTTTGGTGCACAACAGCCACAGCATATTGCAGTAAATGGAAGGATTTGGGTTTTATCAGGTGGTTGCAAACATACTGGCTGGCAGAGAAGCATATAAACTGTGTGTAGAGGCAAGTAGGTTTCCCTTAGGAACCGAGCTCAAGTTATGCTGTACACACATCCAGCACAAAACAGTCCTGTAGGAGTAACATGTTGGGCAGGTAGGAGAAATCATCCCAGCTGCAGATCTGTGAAAGAAGCGGGGAAAAAATGTGACAAGTTATTTTCATATTTTTTCAGAGGCTTTAGTAGCTCTAAATCAAAGCCTATACACCTCTCAAACTAGACAATTTTAAAAGAAAAAGACACCATTTTGATAGTATCAACTTGTCATCAGTATGACTTGGTTTAATCCTCTGCTTTAATGAAGAGGGAAGTTGGCATGTATCTAACTTGACACATCAATTTCTGAGCAAGCCTTTCCTAACATTGTGCTGGATTTTCACATCTCGTTGAGAAGTCCAGGTCTTGAGAGTCAGAATTAGTTTTGTGGGCACTAATTTTTAATTACACTACTTTTGTTCATACCTTTGAAATGTCTTCTAATGGCTTGAAAATGTATTAATATAGCTGGTATGTAAATGTTTAAATTATCATTATACATACAAACTAAGTACTTTCCATGGTGGTGCTTGTAGAAGGAATTAATTCTTCATAAGATACTATTTTCATGGAAACATTCTTTTATCTAGAAACAATACCATAGGAAGCACAATGTAAGTACTGAATTATTGTTTTAGAAAGAGACAAACTTTCCTGCTACCTTTCATCAGAAAACATAAAAATACCACTGCATAAACTTAGATCTGACCTCTTGAATGTATACTTCTGAGGTTGCCTTGGACCACAAAATTTGAAAAGTACTTTGGACTACAAAGTCACATAGAAGCACATACAAATTTTCATTTACCAACATTTTCAACAGAACTCTGCTCAGAAGCTTGGGTGGGTGGTGGGAAGCAAATAGGGTCATGCTGTTTTAAAGTTCTCTATGCGGCAGCTTTTTTTTGTTTACAAAATTAGGTGGCTGAAACCTCAGTTGCACAGTTTTGTGTTGCTTAAGTGAGGATTCTTTTGTGCCTAGAGTTGGAGATCACAAGACAGTCACTCCAGTACTTAGCCCACACCATGTTGGTAGTGCATTTCATAAAATATACTTTCATACTCAAAACCCACAATGTATTTCCTTTCATCTTTTCACTAGATATTAGATATTTTCTGTTTGTTATGAAACACTGACATGAAATTTTCAAGATATATCCTAGTATGAAATGGGAAAACTTGGGAAAAAAAACAAACCTGTAAGTCCTTGTGACTGAAATACAGAATGTCCCACTAAACAGCATGTTCGTCTTTGATTCCTTTTTCACTGTCTGTATATTGTCCCTGTGTATTTGCAGTTACAATATTTTATTAGTAACTACTTATGTAGTCTGAAAATTTAATAGTACCTTAACAAAGTCTTGCCTATGTCTCATATGTTAGTGATGCAAGATAATCAAGATAGATAGTCTTTTTCCTAAGTTTATTCAGACATCGTGTTGAGTTTATAATAAGAGGAATGGAGCAAAGAAAGGAATAAATGAGCCTAAGAGCTTATTTCACCATGTTGTGGCTTCAGAATATCTGTTACGTTTTTCTCCTGCATAATATCCTAGGTAATTCATTAGAGATTGTTAGAGAATAATTGCTTTCTGTTAATTCAAAATTTCAAGGTTAAAAATGAAAGTATAACAAAAATCTAGTTTGCTTGATTGAACTGATTGTTGTAACAGGGTAGTATGTTCAAAGGAAATTATATATATGGTATTTCTCTATCATTTTGGATTCTGGAGTGATAACGTGGTTCATGCTTTGGTTTTGACTGCTGAAGGGTGCTGATACGAAAGTGCAGCAGCATGCTGTGCGACCGTTTTTTAGAATCAAGTCATAAACCTGTTAGCTATTTGTTATGTTCTGCCTTTTGTGTCACACGTGCTATTTCAGTAGATGCCCAGTAGAGGGCAACAAACATTGTTTTTTGAGTGTAAAATACTTTTCTATCTACTTCATAAAGCAAAGAAATACAGCGGTTCTTGTCCTAAGCTTTTCAAAACTGATTTACTGAGCGTAGTAGGTCTCATTATGCCAAGCTGCTGTATTACAAGTTTCATGATATGAAACCAGGTAGTAGTGCTTACTCATTCAAGTTTGTTTCATTTATCACTACAAATCTGTCAAGGTTTGAACTTTTGCTGCATAGTGTTTGAGGTTAAATAGGTTTTAAATATATATATACACACTATAATTTTCTTTTTATAGCTTGGATGAATTTCAACATGAAGAGTTTCTGCAAGATAAAAATGGACAGGCTGTATCAGAGAGTTTACAGTGCAGCACAGGTACGTTGCAAATAGTTGTTACATTAACCTTAGGCGGTGTAAGCCTACTTCTTCTCTTCAGGTCCAAAACAGGCAACAAAGATATCCTTATAACCCTTGTTTGTCAAGACAGCTCTTCTGTACGTCTGGCTGCATCAACCTCTAGGGAGCCACTGTATCGATGTATTGTTAATGTCATTCTGCTCAGTCGTGTCCCTGATGGGTTCTAAATGATGGCTGGAAGGACAATGTTGGGCTGTTTCCCAGTACAGGGAATAAATTCTGAGTGTTGCTTTATAGAAACTTTAAGTTAGTTTTGTACCTCAGAAACGCTTAGTGGCATAAGACCTCACATTTCCTGTTGGCAGCTTTCTTGCTATAGTGCATGTGCTAAAATTGTCCCTCTCCAGGAAGGTAGCCCTAAAGCTAGGAGAGTACCTAACTAAAAAGACAAATACAAGATGCGGGAGGATATGGATGAAACATACAAGCCCATAATAAGAATGATGTTTGATTTAGGGATTATTTTCTAAGTTAATGTTCTTAATGTTTTCCTTTCTTCCTCTGCAATTGCAAAATAAACTCGTGTTCCATGCAGTTAGTTTCTTGATACCTACTTTTGGATAAAGGAAGAAGTCTAATTTGTCAGTTGTCATTATGTGCAGCTTGGTCTGGTTTTTATTTCATGCAAATATTTTGACATGTTTTCCTCTTTTCAAAGCTGACTGAATATACTCTGAGTCATGTAATTTTATCGAAAAGTTCATCTACTACTAGCATCTGTCCCAACATTAGCATCTGCCAGTTTACTTCTATGTATAGCTTTATTATGTAGATGTTGTCCATCCTTTTATTTTTGCAAGGCAGCAGTTCATGTTAATTTAGTAATGACCTCAATAGGTTTTCTTTGTAGCATATTGATGATCTACTCCATTGTGCTTCTTTAAAGCAATAGAAATTACAGTGAATTTTCCCAAATGTTTAATACATTAAAAGTAAGAAAACATCCGTAAGCAAGTTTGATAATTACTTTCTTGGTTGTTAGTCTTCCATGAAAATTCTTGGTGCTTTTAAAACCAAGAAATCGAATTGAGTGTTCTTACCTGAAATTGTTTTGCAGGAATTTCTTGTAGCTGTAGTGTTTATTGTGCTGTGCTGTTACTCTCCCTAGAATTGTTGGGATATTGTGTATATCTCATAAAACGAATGCGTGTATGTGGTTCCAATGAGCTGGTTCAAAAGGTTGGTTTTCAAAAAAAACCACACCAGGGTGTGAAGATGCACGGTGAAATACATGCCTCATTTTTTAACGGTAGTAAAGAAATATTGCATTAGATACTTATATTTAGATACTTTTATTTAGATATTTATATCTAAAATACAGATATATTTAGATACTTTTATTCTTAAAGTATCATTTACTCTGATATTTCCTCACTGCACGTGGAACCCTTTTTAATGTCAGTTGGCTGATATTTTGAGTGTAGTCCAAAATAAATGAATCAGTCTCTCATCTAATGTAAGTATGCAATAATTATGTGAATATGTTAGTAAATGTAGCTTCTAAACATATGCACATATTTTTCTCACAGTATTAGTGTCAATTTTCTTTAATTTCGCTGTCCTGTGTTGTCTAAGTCAATGCAGCAAGACTCTTACTTCCAATATTGAACTTCTTGCATATGTTGTATTGTTTTAGGGAATCATAGAATACCAGGTTGGAAGGGACCTCAAAGATCATCTGGTCCAACCTTTCTCGGCAAAAGCATGGTCTAGACAAGGTTGTCCAGCACCTTGTCCAGCTGAATCTTAAAAATGTCCAGCATTGGGGAATCTACCACTTCCCTGGGGAGATGGTCTAGTGGGAGGTGTCCCTGCCCGTGACAGGGGGGTTGGAACTAGATGGTCTTTAAGGTCCCTTCCAACCTCAACCATTTTATGATTCTATGATTATTCCAATGGCTGACTGTTCTCATTGTGAAGAATTTTTCTCATGTCCAATTGGAATCTCCTCAGGAGTAACTTATCTCATCTTTTCCATGTGACTCCTTGTAAAAAGGGAGTCTCCATCTTTTAGCCACCTTGTAAATACTGGAACATGGAGATGAGGTCTCCCCTAAGCCTTCTTTTCTCAAGGCTGAACAAACCCAGTTCTCTCAGCCTTTCCCCATACGACAGGCTTCCCAGTCCTTTGATCATCTTGGTGTCCTTTCTCTGGACCATCTCCAGCCCGTCCACATCTTTTTTGTAATGTGAGGACCAAAACTGCACACCGTATTCCATGTGTGGCCTGACAAGCGCTGAACAGAGTGGGATAATGACTTATGTCTGCTGGTGACGCCCTTGTTGATGCAGCCCAGCATCCTGTTGGCTTGCTTTGCTGCAGCAACACACTGTTTGCTCATATTCAGCTTGTTGTCCACCAGGACCCCCAGGTCCCTTTCCACAGAGCTGCTCCCCAGCTAGGTAGATCCCAGCCTGTGCTGCACTCCTGCATTATGTTTTCCCGGGTACAAGACCTTACACTGGTCCTTGTTGAACTTCAGAAGGCTCTTGTTAGTCCACTCTTCCAGCCTATTCAGGTCTTCCTGCAGGGTGTCCACTTCCCCATTCTGGTGTCATCAGGGTCACCTTCATCAGGATCCCATCATCCAGACCACTTATGTAAATATTAAACAGAGTTGGGCCCAATACCAATCCCCCGCAAGTGGGGACCCCACTTGTGAGAGGTTGCCAGTTTGAAAATGAGCTATTTACCACCACTGCCTGGGTGCGGCCTGTCAGCCGGTTCCCCACCCACTGCACAGACCACTTGTCTAGACCAGAACACATCAGTTCTCTAGGAGGAGGCTGTGGGGAACAGTTTGTCTGTGTACATTCTGTTTTCTTCACTTTTGAACATCCTGATACTACATCATAGAAATTATGACACTAAAAAGAAGTAAAGTAAATAAGTGTATGTTCATAGAGATAATATACCCCGTGGATAATATACCCCGTTCAAAAGGCTACTTGATGAGAAGTTGTTTCACAGGAGATAGAGGAGACACAAAGCTATACTGGGAATATTTTGAAATGGGCTTTCTTATAAGCTCAAAAGATGGGGTTTAACGCTTGCCTTCAAAATTGGAAGTGATGGTTGTATCAGCTTTTACCATTAACAATCCTCAAGTTACATGTAATAGGAAAGAATAATAGAGCTATCATTGACTGTAGCAAGAAAATTTAAATGTAGCATAGTCCTCAGTGTAAGCATATAGTTATTGTGCAAGGGATGGAAAAGTTTACCTGCACTTGTACCCATTTTTAACTGGTTTTCATGGTTTCTGGCTGTTCATTAAACAAGTTATGTGCTCTCCAAAAGCAAGCCATGGTGATGCTTTTCATGTGATGAAATAAATCTTTTTACGACAAGTCTAGCCTCAAAGGTTACCAGTTTACTCACATTCCAACCCAAGTTTAATTCATTGTGTTGTATGTTTTGAACATTCTGCCATGTCTTCATAATTGAAATGTTCTAATGAAGGTATTTCTCATCTAGCAGAGAAGTGATACGATTCTATGAGTGTATAAGCAGCTAAATATTTTCTGTGTTTATAATAGACCAAGAAGGAATGAGTGTTGCACCTGAAACTGCAGAGACTGGAAGAAGTTGTGATTCGTGGCAGAGTGACCTGTGGGCACAAGTGAAAGACAAGTTACTGAAATATTTGCATCACAGCACAATTTTCCCAGAAAGCATCCCACGTAAATTTGATTATGTGCACAAAGACTTACTTATGCAACAGTACAACCTTCACGCAGCAGTGCACCAGCCAAAAGAAACCAGAACAGATAAAAATATTAATGAGTTTAAAAGTGCTAGTGGCCTTGGGTATTATGAAGTGACAGTTCTGGGTAAGTATTTGGTAGCTCAGCTTTTAAAAAAGGTTAAGCAAGAGCAGTGTAAGATCTTAGCTCTTTGCTGTGTTAACTTCAGAAGGACTTGAGGGTTTGTCAGAAACTGAATGGATTTCCTTAAATTAATCAGTTGATTCTGAGTATTTCTTGAAGTCTAAAAAAGTGATTGACAGTTTAGATTTTTGTTAGAGTCATGATTGAGGATAATTTTTTACTGGAAAGCTGTAATTCTCATTAAAAATACCTTTAAATTAAATGACTAAATATCTTGTTTCTAGTATCACTTTCCATATAATTGCAATTTTGTGCATAGGTTTGTTTGTCATTTGAAGAATGTGTGTAGTCCTTAAGCTATTGATTATTACAATTAGAGGTAGGTCCTGTTCACTAGTTCAACCAGTCTGACATCATCAGGTAAATTATTCAATTGCACTTGATTGTCAGTTGACTTTCCAGCTGGAGAGGTATTAATCAGAAACATGTTAGTGTTCTTAAAGGGAAAAGGACAATTGTAATTGCTTCTTTTGAACTTTATTCTCATTGAGTTGCTTTTTGAGTAGTTTTACTCCTAAAGTGCCTTTCTTCCATGCTAGAAAATTAAGGGCTGTATTTTAGCCATACTCATCAACTGTTCTCTGCTGCTTCTGGTTAGCACAAGGCTTCAGTTGATTGATCTTTATCTGTTAAAATATATGCAAGCTGATGTGTATCTATTTGTTAGCATTACTGTGGGATATTAATCTGTTTGATTGTGTTTTCCCACTAAAAGGAGGAGGAAATTGCCTAGCTTAACAATGCTTATGTTAAGTTCCCATAATTTATAAGTTTCCGTTATTTGCTCAGGGAGATTTGCAGAGAAGGTGTTTGAATATTTACAGTCATTAGAATCCTGGGACTTATAATATTCAAGATGAAAGTAGCACAAGTACTGTATTGCATACTGCATAGATACACTGGTTGTAAAACTATGTTCTCTGTCCTTGTAGCAGCAATAAAGTTAAAAAGGAGTGTGAAATGGCTTCCAATGTTGGTTTCATATTTTCTGAGCTAACAGCATTGTTAGCCTTAAATCACAGTATAACATCACATCAATTGGGATGTGCTTATGTATAAATATATATACCCATATATATAAAGACGTATTTTTAGATGTCAATTATTAATTAATGGACAAAGAGCAAGTAAATAAAAATCCGGGTTCAGCCTGCAATAGTTTGCTTTTTAAAAAAAGAAATGGTGCATGAAGTTGCTAATGGGCTAAAGATGAAGTTTTCTGCTAACTTAATTTTTTTTTTCAACAGGTATAAATCACGACGTAGCAATAGATGTTGCATTTCTTCCACTGTTTTGTCCTGAAGATCCCCACTTATTTCAACTAGAAGACGTTCAAAATGATACATTATTATCTTGTATGAGTTGCATCTCTGCATGTCAGCAGAAGACCCCTAGCAATGGAAGGCTTTGTGACATGTTTCCACTTTCAAGTGAGATTGGCTTTCACTGATGTTACTCATTTATCATTTCGTGTCTTATCTTTCAATGCAAGAGTTAATCCTCTATAGAAATCTCTGCTGTAGGTCAGACATTGTTCACCTCTTCAGTGAAAGATACGTGAATTCTATGTGACCACCTTTAGTAAACAAATGTAATACTGAACTTTCCAGGCAGTTTTTACTGGAGCTGTTCTCATACTCTGAAGATAGTATTTTAAGATCCAAACAACAAACTCCTAAGTGACCTAGATAGTGGTTGCAGTTATTTGTTGATGCAGAATTATACTGCCATAGAAGTCAGTATATGTGGCTGAGCAAGCATGTGAATATTTGGCTTTATCTGCTTTGAAATAGAGTGGAATAACTGTCAATCGGTCAATCCATTTCACTGATGTCACTTTGAACAGCTGCTTTAACACAACCTACAGTGCCTATAAACTGAAGTATTTGCCTGCTATGGAATTATTTTCCTTCTAATTATGCTTCGAATTACTGTCACCTCACAACAAATATGGTGAACACTATTAATGTGTATCATACTGCAAAGTGCTATATAAGCATTGTGTTTTTCTGCATGTTTATATGTAGACAGACCTGATTTAATTTAAATACATCTTTACTTTTCCTTGAATAGTACTATGAAATCTGAGAATCAGTAATGGTTAAATAACGAATATTTCAGCTATTCCGTATCCAAGTTCTGATGATGTCATTTCTAATGATTGAATTTACTAATAAAATCCTACCAAAAAAAAAAAAAACAGTAGGCCACTATTTAATAGTTAGAGTGAGGTTCTTCACTGAACAAGGTTGAACATATACACATCACTGCATGGAAAACAATGTCAATTCAGTATACGTTTTTACTGTATGTATTTTAAAACATGTTTTCTTAAATTCTAGATGAAATTGTAAAAGCAGCAATGGACCTAGACGGCAAACACGTTGTCTGCATCTTGGACATCTGTCACTTGGGTGATGATAAGGTGGAAGTCTTTCTGAGCAAAATCTACAAGACAGTGGAACCTGGTGTACTGGATCCAGTGTAATTTAATAACTTATTTTTCAGATTTATATTGTTCAAAAGGAGGGAAATAAAATTGCTGTAACTTGGATACACCCTCTACACATTGCACTTTTCTAGAACTAGCAGACAGAAACATAAAATTACGATTCTTAGAGCAATTGTAATGGTCATCCATGTAACTGAGGAGGATGATCGTTCCCTTTATTTTTCAGCAGTCTTGAAACTGATTACACAATGTCTTGGTCACTTATGTTCAGGGAGGATGAACAGGCAATTTGGTGAGCTTATCTTTTCATAGGATACCAAGGAGTATGATTGTCATCTCTCTTTCCCTGTGCACATACATGCACAGGAAATGTATATATCAGGGTGGGAACTGAGAAGAGAAGCAGGATTTCCCAATATTAAGGGAAATGTTTGTAAAAGAATTAACTGTCTGTGATACGAATTTAGGCTGGAAATTAGAATATTTTTTAGGATTAGAGCCGTTATGTTCTATAGTGATCTTTTAGTGGGCAGCCTAAGTGCTCTTAGTGTTTGTGAAAGGGATTGAATACCTTGGTGCCTTTAGTACTGGGGACTGGACTCAGCGATCCAAGAAGCCACTTTCAGTTCTTTTTACCTGAGCAAGGTCAGCTGTTGTGTTTTTATATGTCTGCTTTTTGTATATACAGCATTGTATAGTGAATGTAGCACTCAAAGGTTTTTAACATATTTTATTTATTAATAAAAAAAGAATTAAATATTAAAAAAAAGAAACTTTGTTAATGGAACTTGCTTCTAGCTTTGCAAGAGAAAAACTGCCTTTAAGGAGTGCTTAGCATGGCAGGATACACAGGTTGTCGCACCATTAATTTGTTTCTGTTGATCACCGCTGTCCTCTTTCTTTTTATTAGTATATTAGTGTATTCTGAGTACATGAAGGAGCTCAGCAGCTGCGAGAAGCTGCTACTTCCACAAGAGCAAGAGACTGTAAAATCCTGTCAACTTTTTGCCTGTATATTAAGCAGCAGCTGGCTCCTGCTGAGTTCAGAACCAAGTCCCACCTTTTCCTCCCACATCAAAGAGCCTCATATCATTTAGACAACTGGATCTGTAAGAAATTGTTCTCAAGCAGAAGCTATTTGACAACTTGCCCATGTGAAATGCTGGTCTCAGTTCAATTCTTTGAGAAGAAATGATTGCGTTATGGAAGCTTGCCAGTTAAATTGTACCATTATTGACCAAAGCCCACAGAGTTAATTTATAGGAACAGATTTATTCTTTTGTGGAAAACTTTTAGGCGCATTTTAGCAGCATGTTGGTAATTGGGGAGTATCTCTTTCAACTAGTAGCTGACTCATCTGCCCTGGGGCCAGTGGACTTTGTTTTCAAGTACTTAAATTCTATACCCTAACTTCAGTTAATGGTAATTGAAGGAGAAACGTAATTGTCTTTATTATAGTACAAGTTCATAGGCAACTTCAGATAAAAAGTAAAAGCCTGTTAAGGCTAAAGAAATTGATAAAATTATTCTGTCTCTCTAGTGTGGTTTACAGTTTAAAAATGTATTAATGAGAAAAGTTTAACTTGAATTGCACAGGGACTAAAAGTTAATTAAATGTGACTATATATTGTATGTTTATATTTTGTATGGATCATATAGTATTAGTTCTAGAGCAATGTTTGTCAGCCCATGCCTTTGAGAGTACCTTGTAACCTTGCCACAGAAGGCAAATGAAAACATACAAACCCAAGAAGAGCAGTGTTGCTTGCAATATGTTATTTGTGTAATTTTGTTGCTTATGGGTATGTGAAGATTAGAGGCCATTGCTCTAGAGTGAGAGAGATTAGCACCAGCACTTCGTGTACCAAACTGAGCCATGCTGACTGTGTCAGCCAGTATTTTTTATTTAGATGTACTTCAGGTCGAAGTCTAATTTTAATGAAACCATTATTTCTAGGAGCAATTTTTAAAGTGATATCTTTGTATGAAAGGACTGATGTGGCTAACACTGCCACAGAGACACTCTGTTCAGCTGTTCTACACACTCCGTAAATCTCATGCAATAGAAATGCAGCAAAGGCTGTTGGCCGCATTGCACTGCTTACTACGCTTTAAACGTAGCATTAATCATTTCATCCTCCATGTTAGGAATTCCTGACTCTAGAAGAAATTTCAGAATGATGTGGAATATGTATAATACGCGCTTGAGACTTTAAAGTGGAGAATTTTATTTTATAGAAGTGTTTGAAATTTGTCATGGCAAAAGCTGCAAAGCAGAGATACTTTTGCAGAATGAAGTGACGGTGTTAGAAGCACAGGATCTTCTGTGTGTAGCTAGGGAAAATTCAATGCCTGTAGTAGACTTGGAATTTCAATACTCTGGGTCATTCTGTAGAGGCACTTATCCCATCCCTGTAAGTTACACCGAACTTAATATGCCGACTTCAGTTTCTGAAGTGCTGCAGTGTTAATATATGGTTCCACCCACTCGTCTCCCTCCTTCCTCCCTGCCAAACCAGCACTGCAGCACTGGGCTGAAGGTCCTCTCTGCAAAGAAACTACTGTTGTATTTCACTTGGTGTTTGACAAAAGTATAAAACCAAAGTATTTTTGATCCTGGGTCTGTCAAAACATGTTAATTTTGCCATGTTAAACCAAGATACAGAATCTTTACTCCTGAAAAATGTCATAGGAGTCATCTTTCTTGCTGCTGTGTATTGCCACTGCTGAGGGTAAAATACTGTCAGAGCACATTCCCTAACTGCAGAATTCATACCCAACCAAAGAACTGTACTCTAAAATCTCACATTTGCATGTTTCTTAAGTTTCCAGCATTAATTTCAAAGAAAAACAGAGGAAGGAAAACTGTATGTAGCTGATGGTACTTTTGATTGTATAATAGAGGTAAAATCAGTTTTGAATTAATGTGATGTAGAATAGTGCAACACTGAAAACTGCAGAATATAAATAAATGAATTAATATATGTAAACATCTTGGATTACTTCTTTCAATTTCTTTCCATTTTCTTTTCACTTTGAAAGCTGTTCCCGTTTTCCAGGAATCTTCTCCACAGTCATATTTACTCTTATAAAGAATCTTTGCAGGAGAACAAGGTCGAGCTTCCGTCAAAATATATGCCACCAATTGCAGCTTCTTTCAGCTTTCCAGACTGCGCAGCATGACTTTTGCAGGAAAACTGGAAAAAGGCCTTGATGACTTTACAATTTGTCCTTCTCAGGGTTTGGGTGACACAGGACTAACGTCTCTTCTAATGCTAGGGAAAACTGCATTTTTAGAAGACTCTAGTGTCTGAATTTGTGAAAATACTTACTTTATAGCCAGCTATGGTATGCAGATTTCAAGGCCTCTGTGTTTTCAGACCAGCCAGGTGTGGGGATGAGGAGGAGTGAGACCTGGGCACTTGACCCAAGCTGGCCAGCAGGATTATTTCATACCATGAATTTATATTCAATATAAATTAGAAAGTTTGTTGAGAAGTTCTCTCTGCCTTGATGGCAGCAATCCTGAGAACTTCTTGCCCCATTGCCCAAAGGCCTTCCCTTCCTCCCAAAGACGCAGCGCTGGTAGTGTCCAACATTTGCTGTCCACTGCTGGGATATAATGGGCTGAGTATAATCCCCGTATATTTTGTATTGGTATTGGGATCAATACTGGTTCTTTAGTATCATTAATGTTAATTATTTAATCTTATTCAATTAAATCTGTTTATATTTCAACCCTCGGGTTTCCTTTGTTTCCAAATTCCCCTTCCTGGGTGGGGAGGGGTCGTCAGGTGGTAAAATAATTGCCTAAATTATGGTAAATTATTGTGGGTTCCTCAAACCATAACAGTCCTTTATTTTCATTACAATGTTCTGACATTAGAAAGGTTTTCATTTTTCTGTTCTAACATAAGAGAACAGGAGTTGATACTAGTAATTGGTCTGGAGTACAACACTGCATTCAGAGGAAGGATCTGTAGAGCCTACAGCCAGAAACGGAGAGTTGCGTGATAATTATTCCAACATCCCAATGTAAATCGTGAAAGTGAGCTGGAGTGTGAAAATGGGCTGAAAGAGGTAGTTTGCTTCTGTGATCAGCTTAGGTGATTCTGCAGCTCTTGCATTAAAATCAGTTTATTATAAACACCAGAACAAGCTGGACCTGACGGAGTAGATGACTGAAAGAATCCGAAAGGAGAAATGCGGGGGATGACTTGGTTATCTTAGTCCATAAGATGGGTGATTTTTTTTTCAGTATTTCTCTCCCTCCACTTGTGAACTTTTTAACAGGTTTCATTGTGAAGTGAGAACCCTGAGCTTACATTGCTGAATGAAAGTCGACCTGGTCCTCTGAAGTGACGTTCAGGTGGAAATGGGGGGAGGGGGGCATGTGAGCAATGCCTTAGGAAGCATCATCAAAGCTAGAATTTGTGCAGTAACGGGAGAGAAGGAGGGAGAGACAGATGCTTTGTGAAAAAGGAGCAGAAGGCTAGGGCCGACGGTGACTTGCCAGCCCTTCAGTCTGCATCTCGCTGTGCCTTCACAGTAAGCAAGTGTGTCACCTGTGTCCCAGCCCCCTCTCCAGATAAGCTCACTGATACCGTGAGGACTCACCTGGGTGGTGTCAGGTTCCTGCTGGAACTAAAATTTCAAACTCCTCAGTAGGCTGCCACAACCGCCAGCAGCTGAAAGTAGCTGTAGACATCTACATTTTGCCCTCCTGTGAATGAGGAATGAAGCAAGCGGATAAGTTCAGGTTTTTCTGCCTCCTGGTGATTGTTAGTATCTTGTTCACGACTACAGCGGCATTTTCTGTGAGCGCCTCTGTAAGTTTATTCTATTTCAACAGCGCTAGCAACATAACTGTGTCCGAGCACTGCGAATGTGGCCTGTATGGATTAAACTCTCCTCTACTTAGTGCTCGGGGGCTTGTGGGCATTCCTAAGTCTGCTAATCTTCAAGCCTGTGATGCAAACACCCAGTTCACCGTCACAAAAACACCGTGGATAGCACTGATTGAAAGAGGCAATTGCACTTTTGCTGAAAAAATTAAGGTGGCCACCCAAAGGGGTGCGACAGCAGCTGTGATCTACAACGCGCTGGACAAAGGCAACAGCACCATCCTGATGTCGCATCTCGGTGAGTATCACAGCGTGAAGCGCTGAAACCTGATCGTTCCTCTGGAGTTGGGTCCAGGACAGCGCAGCCGGGCTATAAGGACGCAGTTGTGTTTGTGGGTGATCGTTGCTTTAATCAAGAATCCAATGGGGAAAAAAATGTATTACGCCGTTTGACTTCAGTGCTTAGTAAGAAATGCTCTGCTGTTACGTGCTGAGCTTGGTACAGTGCAGCCACACTGGTGAGTCTCTGAAATTAGTACCATTTTTTACTTGTATGGCACACAAATTATTTTAGACAGTGATGTAGAGAAGCCCATAGTGTCTGTTTTGAAGGTGCCAGTTTATTTTTCGAGCTTAGAGGACACCATTGACCCTAGAAGTGTCTGCAGCGCAGGTCTATACTTTGCAGATTGAAAGACAGACCTTGCTGCTTTTTCTTTCTTTTTTTTTTTTCCTAAATTGTTCTAATCCTTTCTGAAGAGTGGCTGATCTCAGCCTCTTCTAGGATTCCCAAATTCCTTAATGAAAGGTTAGACAGAATGATCGTAGTTGCCCACTGTGGCCCTAATCGCTATGAATCTGTCAGTAGGGAACTGTGAAGCTAACTGTGATGCTGTATGGCTTGGCTTTTATTTCAGTGTGTTTCCTCTAGCTCAACCAGTCTAATAAGCATTTTAGTACAAAGCATATGTGTACGTAGCTAATTCCTTGAAATATACTTTGGTGGAACTGCACTAGGAATCCTTTGGCTTAAATCTTGCTAGTCTGATTTTGCGAGCAAACTGAGCGATTTTAAATCCGGAGACGAGCCAGCATTTTACTCATGACCCCCCCTGCCCCCGGGCTGGTTTGAGTTCCCACTGCAGGACATGTCTGGCTGTGGAGCCCATGGCTGGACGGCCCGCGGGAGTCAGCCGACAGCGGCCGTTGAGCGGGCTGGCTCCGAGGCGCAGGTATGCGCCTGCAGGAGCACCACAGGAGCTTCACGAACCCAACCATCGCGTGAGGCTGGGCTCAACAACCAAAGTAAATAAATAGAAAGCATCCCGAACAAGGTATTGCACAAGACAATAAAAACTGTGCTGTACGGTACCGAAAGCGCAGTGGGTTGTTGTACTACACAGCCAGCTTTGACTCTCCTGAGATCATAATAGAGATGGTGTTTGCAAATGGAGCTTAAATGTTTTACTGGAAATGTGTAGCCAATAAAACAAAGCTTTTGTTCTATCTTTGGAGAAAGTGATTTAGACTTCGGTGGCCGGCATGTCAAGATTCAGATTAACTTGCTTCTTTTTTTTATTTGGTATGAGCTGGCACGCTCAAAAACTAACACTGGATGAATAAAGAAAGAATTGTACTGGCTTTACATAGCTGCAAAACTGGTGCCAGCTGTGTTTCTTGTGACCCCAGCTGGCTCAAGGCGGGCAGAGCAGCCTGTTCCCCCGGAGATCAGCGGAGGAGAATGGGATGGAACCTTGTTTAGATGCGCTGGGTAACAGGGATGTCACAAACCTGATAGACTACATTCCAGAAATAAGGCAATTATTTAGGATGAGCTCTGAAAGCAGACTCTAATTTTTCAGCTTATTTTTTCTAGAACTAAATAGATTTTTTAAATCTTGAAAGGAACAGCTATATCACCCAAGAGTGTATTTCATGAGACACGAAGTCCCATCTTTCTTAATTTAATTCATTTAGTTTTCTCAAACACAAACTGTGATTTTCATAGGACTGTTTCCTATAGTTGTCCTATAGGACTAAAGTGGATATTATGATCTATTTGGTGGCAAAGAGGGTTTATAAATCAGTGCAGTAGTCATGTGTATTAAACACGGTGAGGGCAAAATGCTTCAGCGAGAGGAGCTCCTCCTCTAATCGCTATAGGGGAAGCATCTTCTCTCTGTCTTTGTTTCCCTCAGGGCAAAGTGTGGAGCCATACGTTCTTTAGGTAGAAGAGAAAAAGCCTGGGAGAGGGGTGGTCATTGCAGTGCAGCACTTAGAGCAGAACAGTGATTGGAGATGATTCACTTATTTTTACAGTAGCGTTGATCACAGGGCTGGGGAAGGAAATCTCCTAATTGGCTGGAATCTGCCAATGGTGTCATCACCAGGAGAGGTCTGAGGAGCCTTGGGGATTAATCCTCGCTGCCATTTGGGCAGGAGAACCTTTGGACATGAGCCGCCCTATTGGCAGCGCAGCGAGAGAAAAATCTGCCCTGCTGCTGCCAGCGATCTGCGAGCTCCTGATTAAACAGGGAGCAGCAGCCTCCAGCGTTATCGGTCAGCTCTTCGGTCACCCGCCTGTACTGCTCTGCTACTGTGCAGGGCCACAGGAACCCCATCACCTTGGTTATTTATTAGGCTTCGGGGCCTTGGCCGCAGTTTCCCACCATCCTCCTCCCTTCCTGCTGACTTCAACATAAAATCAATAGAGCTTTCGAGCCAACCTTATTTTCTGTTGCAACAGTACAATATTATGTATGTATTGCACATCGTAAAACACCCGCAATGAAATAGTTTGTTCTGGGCAAAGTCCGTGCTTGCAGGAAACGGTAATTTAAAGCTGCTGGGAAGGAACAAAGAGAAAAAAAACTTCCCTTTTGGTGACGCCTTCCTCATCCCCTACCAACGGTTCCTTTTACCTGTCATCGGTTTTACCTGTTACTGGGTATTGGTTTGTCGTTACACACACACCCCTAAGATAAAACTGTTACATTAATTGCTTATACTATGGAAAATTTTAGAGGTCAAGATGTTAGTAACAACTTTCCCATTCCTCTCCGATTACACAAATCACTGGTGGGGAAAATGCTCTCCTTCAATCTGAAAGATTTTCTGTAGGTGTTTGTGTCTTGTTTGCGTGAAGTTAGATTGATCCAATGGTACAGAGACTAAGCTGTCGCTAGAAGAAAAATGTCTCTTTTTAGTAGTTCCAGCACTTAACTTGAGTTTCTCTGGAAAGGAAATGGGACGTGCATTTGTAACAGCATTTTTCCTGCATTGCTCCTTGAAGCTTAAATGGAAATTCCAGGAATTACCAGGTTTTTGAAACATAGCCAAATTTAACACAAGGTATTTTGGGGCTCCTTTTTTAGTAAAAGATATCAGACCCCAGCCAGTAGCAGAAAAACGGTGCTCTGCAAAGTCACAAAGCAGCTGGTTTGGGCCCATGCTTTGGCGGCAGTGCTGGCACGGGTCGGTAGAGGGCTGTATCCTCTTGTCACTGTGATTTTTTTTTCCCCTTTTTTTCCTATTCATTTACAAGAGAAAACTGGAGGCTGGAGATAGTATTAAAAAAAAACCCAAAACCACAAACACCAATAATAGGATTAAACCACCATTTCTACCATTTGGATACTAGTCCAATATAGCAGTTAAGCTAAAATATCAAGTGTTTTCTGAAAGGCTTTCTCCAAGGGATTTACTAAGACTCAATGAAGGGAAACTCATACTGGTTAAAGCCTCCAAGACCCATGAAGAACAGCACCCTGGCAGAATGGTTGTACAACAGGAGCAAGCAGGTATCTCGGTTTGTCTGCACAGCAGAAATAACAGGCAATCCTGCCAGTAATTGGAAAAAAAAATGTTGTGGATCTGCGTTTCCTTTCAACTTGTTTCCAGGATATTCTGTAGCCTCAAAGTCTAACTTTTGTTATCTCAGAAGTATTTTGAGATAGGATCTTATTAGCTGTTGGTGCAATACCTATTATAAACTTGTGGGCTAAATGCCTGACAATGGAGTTTGGGTTTATCTTTCCTTAAGAAAATGTATAAAATCTTGCTTAGATTCCCCATCTCAGTTCTCTGAAATACAGTCACTTATTTGATCTTCAGAGTCATTTCTGGTTTACAGTACATTTTGAGTCATCTCCTCTGTTAACTGTAGAGAAAGCCAGGCTCTCTGTCCTGGCTTGGAACAGCCTGTGGGACCTGCGCGTGAAAACAAATTAACTTCCAATAATGTCCATCCAAAGCAGATGCCGTGAACTTCCCTTTTCATTTGTTCCTTGCGAAGTAAGTGGCTCCCGATGCCTCTGTGAAGTCAATGTTCTCATTGTGCCTCCATTTGTTGTCTGAGAAGGTTGTCCAAGTGGCTTTGTGAGGTGCGGGTGGCACGAGGGCGGTGGCAGGAAGGGCCAAGCACGCAGCCCTTCACCAGTGGGAGCCCTCACTGCAGGGAGAGGCTGGGAGAGCCGGGGCGGCTCCATCTGGAGAAGGCTTGAGGGGTTCTCATCTGTGTGTACAAATTCCTGGTGGGGCCAGGGAGCGTAAATATGATGGAGCCAGACTCCTCTCAGTGGTGCCCAGGGAGGGAAATAGAGGCAATAGGCACAAACAACAAATTACATAAAAAACTTCTTCACTGTGAGGGTGGTTGAACAGTGTGGCAGGTTGCCCAGAGAGGTTGTGCAGTCTCCATCCTCGGAGACACTCAAAACCAGACTGGACACGGCCCTGGGCAGCTGTCTCCAGCTGGGTTGGACTACCCAATCTCCAGAGCAGACAGTCTTTTCCTTCCAGAAAGGTTCCCGAGCAGCCATAAAAATCCCTGCGGGCTGTGCTTACCACCACAGAGCACAGGCTGCTGGAGAGCTGCATTCAGGTCTGGGATTTTCTAAGAGCCCTCAGAACGTGGAGCCACCAAAGCCCAAGACCTCGCCATGCTGGCATTTAGTACTGTTTTTTTAGCTTCCCAGGTAATCAGTGTGATGAGCACTGGTTTTATTTCAGGTCACTACATACTGTGACCCACTTGTTCATCCATAAACTTGGTGATGAACATATACAGGGAGCCCAGATTCTGCTTCTCCAGAAAACCAGAAGAAGGTTTGTCCCAGGACCACAGTGTGGCTCTCATGAGCTTCTGCACTTAGCAAAGCTCAGAAGAGACTTTGCAAAATTTTAACTGCCAGAACCAGAAAAAGAAGCCAACCTGCTGGCTAACCATTTCCCCTAAAAGAGAAAGGTGGCATCCTCTGTTTAATCTGCTAGAGACAAAGAACAAAAGAAATATTTGCAGCTAATCGAGTCAATCAATCTGGCTTCTAATTACAAGCTTATAATATATTATAGAACGTGCACAGCTTTCATCAGTCACCTATCACTGTAACCTTTCTTATCAGTCGTGCCATTGCGGTTGAAGTTGTGTTGGTTGTTACAACCCAAAAACTGAAGAGGAAAAAAAAGGTAATGGTGGAAGCTTTATGGTCACCTGCAGGTATGAGCGCGATGAGTCCTCGGGGGCATTGCAGAGTGCGCTGGTGCGGGTCAACTCCTCTCCATGCTGGCACCGCTGTGAAACACCTCAGAAGGATCAGTGAAAGTCAAGGAGGCAAAGCACAAACTGCCCGAGCAAGGAGATGGGCGTGAATAGCTAAGAGGAAAATGCTCAAGGCGGACTGAGTTTAAATTCTGATCTCCTCGAAGGCTCTTGTGGTTTGGGGCATTGCTCAGCCTCAGGCCAAGACTCAGAGCTTGGAACCCAGCTGGATGTAAGCATTCCATGCATTGCGTTTTGGGACGGCCCCTCCTAGTGAAGAACAGAGGGCGCGGTGGAGACCTTTTCCTCCAGGAGCTCAGTGCACTGACTCACACCAGGGAAGAGCTGGGTTTGGTTCCCTTTATCACCTAAGAGGATTGAAACACCCATTTTCTCGCTTCCTTGCAGATCCCTGAGCCTCAGGCTGCTGCCCTGCAGTAGTACGCCGTTTGCACTCAGGCAGTCAGCAGAGCCGAATGCTGGCCCTACCCAGACCAGGGAACACATGGAAGCAGGACAGCGGGTGCTTGAAGTACATAAGTGGTTTTGTGAGCAAAACAACTCACAAAGTGTGATTTTTGTCCTAACACCTGTCCCCTGTGTCGTTATACCCCCTCTGACTCCATGAGGGTAACATTTTCCTCTTTCTCCCCTTCCCATCCCTATGATTTCACCTCTGTTCCCACCACAAGCTCAAGAGTCCTTTTGCTTGCTTGCTCCTCGAACTAACAAACCCCACGCTCTCTCAGGTGGGGCTCTCCCTGGGCAGAGGCAGTCAGGAGGTGGCAGTCCAAAGACCGCACGTGGCTGCTGAACCTCAGGTCTCTGCCTCTCCTGAGGGACCTGCAGGAACTGACGGGGGTTTCTGTCCTCTAAGCAGCTGCTGATGTTAAAAAACTTGTGGGAAACTTCTTGACTTTTCCAAGTTTTCAGCTGAGCTTGGCTGAAATTGGTCGTCAGTGTAGGCAAGCAGGGAAGTTATCTGCAGAGAGGAGATGGGGAAGGCGGAGGGATGCGGCCAGAAAGGAAAACTATATGATTGCATACCTTGTTTCCTTTGAAAAACAGACAAAAAATGAGCCAACTTCAGATTTTGGAGGTGATCTCATCAGCAACTAATCAAAGGTCTTCAGAATATGTTTTGGACACAAACTTGACTAAGTCTCTTTCAGGATCAGCCATCGGTTTCTTTTAAAATCCTTATTGCAATTTACTGTCTCGTCTACTTAACCTCCTAGTCCAGCTGGCTTTCTAGCTAAGGATTTATACAGGGTCTTTACAGAAAAAAAGTAAATCTTAAACCTTGCAAAATCAGTGGAAGCTTTTCCTTTCATTTCAGTGGAGTCTAGACTGTGCCATTTGCGCATGGAAATCCTGGGTCAGCAAGTGCGCGATAAGCTACGCCACCTTTTCTACAGGTGTGTTTATTACTATCTCACTTAAGTATTCATCCTAAATATCGCACAGTAGATATTTTAGAAGTTGTTTAGAAGATATTTTAACATGGGCCATCGATTTTCTTGTAGTAGTCACTGCTTTCAGTTCAAATCTACTGCTGCTTTCTGTGCAGTTTGCCAGCTGGGGCGGTGGAGCCACAAAAGGATCACCTGCATCAAAGTGCATTACTGTCTGCATGCCCCTGCCGAGCGAAAATGTTAATGAAAAGAACCTGAAATACAAATCTTACTTGTACATAAATCGAAGAGATCTATAAGTATCATTATTTGCTGTGAATACGGTCTGTTTCACGCCTGGAGAAGAGCCTGCGGGCGGTGGGCTGCCCTCTCCCCAGTCTTCTCCCAAGCCGTGGCCGTGAGCGCCTTCGCGTCAGTAGAGCAAAGATGCAAAAGACAGAGGAAAAACCACCTGTGGTTTACAATTTCTTCCATCTCAAGGAGGGGGAGATGTTGAAAGAAGTGTACGCTGGAAGGCATCGCTGAGTCTAACCCACCGCGCGAGGGCTCCGTCCTCTGGGACAGGGGGGAGCACCGCCTCTAGCTCCCGGCTTCGCAGTTCAGGCCCGTCACGCTTTGAAGTCACGTGCCAAAAATAAGTCTCAGAAAAAAAGTATGTCCTAAAACAAATCGTTTAGTCTAGAGCTGATGTTTGGTTTAGACAGTTCCGTGGCCCTCTCAGAGAGGGAGCGAGCGCCGAGCGCTCCTGGCTGCGAGCCGTGACGGCTGCCTGGTGCCGGGTGGCCCTCGGGGAGCTCGGGCGATCCCGGACTCCCCCCAGCCGCCAGCTGGGCCAAACACCGAAACCCAAAATCTCACACACTTGCCCAGAGAGGATTTTTCTCCTTCCCAGTTTTTTCATTTGAATGCTTTGCTTTAACGCTTGTTTCCTCCTCCCGGGCCCCTTTCTGGGGGTGTCTCTGCTGGGGTGGTCAGTGCTTCTTGCCGCTTGTCAGCAGCTCTTGGGGGAGGAAGGCAGGAACGAGAGAGCCTGGCAAGTCTTTGGACTGTTGGGGCCGTTGGCAAAGCTCCCAGTGACATAACTGGGGTCACTGAACTTTGTCAAACTTACGTCCTAATTATGCTGACATCCTAATTATGCCATAAAAGCTGAGCTTTTACAGTTGCGTGAGCTCAGAAGCTGCTATTCAGAGCATTCCTGCCTTCGGCTCGCGGTCCTTTAAACAAGGCTTTCAGGACCAGCTGCGGTCACTGCTAAGCTTTCCCCGCTGGACATAGCGAGGACTTTTCACAGAGGCCTGGGCAGATTTGATGGAGATAAAGTCAGAGCTGAAACTAGGCACGCTCGTACCTGGGATGACAGAGCTCCTCAGGGATGTGCTACTGATCTCTGCGAGTAGCTGTGATGTGGTGCCCCATGGTTTGTGCATACGCACAAACAAAGCCCAGAAGGGCAAATGTTTTGACTTAGACTCATTTCTTCCTCGAAGGCCCAAGTGTCGATACGTTCTGCTCTTGAGAATGTGTTCAGACTTCCAGTCACCTGATGCTCCTCAGTTGGTCAACTGCATTACATGCGTTGTATGGAAAATCGTGGTCCCCAGGCTGGATGGAGATTGCCCAACGCACTGCAGGGGAAGGAAACCACTGATTCAGTCCCCTGCTTGGAAACTCCACTGTCACTGAATAAAGACCACCACTGAATCAAGAGGCCTGAGTAGCATCATGCTTCAGCTCCATGTGAAACCAAACCAGACCAAAAGTACGTGTCATCTGGCAAGTTCTGGCCTTTCTTATTTAGAAAGTGCTGTCACAACAATTGGTCGCGCTGTGCCAGAACTACAGAGGAAACACTGTTTGCTTCCCTGGCACCGGGGACTCTTGCACACATCTGGCTACTTGAGGGAAGGTGTTTGCTGCCAGCCCACCGGGCAATCTGACACACTTTTTTTTTCCACCACATCCAGTGAACAGCGAGTTGTAGGCTGGAGCTTCCAGGTTGTGTCAGAGCCAAACAAGCTCCAAGATTCACAGTGAAACTTAGCTGGAACTGGCAACCTCGGTGTGTCTTCTGCATCTAGTCACAAGGATCACCTCAGGTTCTCCTGGAAGCTCCTAAGCCCTGCAGGCAGGAGGTGGGAAGGTTTCCAGCTTCTACGCCTCCTCCAGCCTGAGCCTGCCCTCTTTGTAAAGCGGCAAAGGACCACAAGCTCTATTCTCATACCTTAACTTTTTTTTTTCCGCTAGCTTAAAAACTTGGGATGCTGTAGCCCACACCGTTGCCTACTCCAGAGCAAGTCACCTACCCAAGCCCCTTCCATTGCTGGTCATGGACATGAGCTGGTTTTGGATAAGGAAATGCAACATCTGTTGTCTTTAACTTGTGATTCAGAGTAGCGTTTGTTCACGGATTTTTTTTGTCCCATGACATTCAGTCCCGGGTTTCATTTTAGGGCGCTCCTTTTCATTGCTTTTTCCATTTTTGTAAGTGCTTCTCCTTTCTACTTTGTTGTTCAGTGGAGAAGGTCTGGAGACACGGTTCCGATCCACACGCAGCGCTTGGAGGGTTCAGTGCCGGCCCCTGTAACGCTTTGCCCTGACAAACAGCTTTCTTGTGCCCTTGTCAGCTTTTCTCCAAAGACAGAGGTCCAGGGCTGGGTACTTGAATAAGGCACAAATGCAGTTTTGAAGGACATGAACGTACAGGTCTTTCATCAGCAAGATGCCCGGAGTGATCTGGCTTGACATTAAAAAGCAATATTTAGCATACACATTTTTTTATCTTGAAAAAAGATGTTTAAATATTTACTTACATAAGATAAAGCTCCAGATAATGATAGGGTCTGTCCCTGTGGAAGGCAGTGACAGGGTTTCCAGGACTTCACTTTGTTTATCTGAAAGTCATGCCCGGCTTTCTGAACTTCTCAGAGCCTCCACCAGGAGCTATGGGGGAAAAAAAAAGGAAAAGCAAAATTATATAGCATAAGTTTTTTAATAATAAAACTATTTTAATGTTAAAAAAATCAGATCTGTGCCAGAAATTCCTTCATGCTCTAACTATTTTACATGTAATTCTGCTTCTGATTTTGTGGGAGCCCATTAATGCTGCTTACCCTATCATTCTCACATCTGTAGTCGTCATGGGCTACAGTACTTTTAATTTCAGAACCTTTTAGAAAGTTCTTGCAAACAAATGTAGCAGAAGTAAGTTGCAGTACATGTTAATACTTTGTTCTACATCTCACAGCCCCTACAATGTCTGGTCTCTTTCTCTAAAACAAAATGTGCGTTATCCCAGCTATAAAATCTCAGCTTTCTTATGTAAAGGAAGAAAAAAACCCAAACCAACCAGCAAAAAACCCCTATCAGCCCTCCTCTTGCCTGGCCCCTCCGGGCTTCCTGGTAGCAGTGACTATTTTTAATTGCTACTCAGTACACACCTCTTCTGTTATGAACTAGAGGTAACAGCTGAAAGCCATCAGACAAACCGTATTTTTCAAACACAGCTAAAGGATACACTTCATAAGGCTGTTTATTAATTATCATTCTGGAAGAAGATTTAATAAATGAGAGACCAGCAAGCTCTCAATGTGCGATATGCAGCTTAAAATAGGTATAATCGGCATGCTGGTTTTAAAACATACCGTCCTAACTCTGCCAGGGTGTCCCTCTGCGCTCTGACACTGTCCCAGCCACCTCACCCGGCTCCTCTCGGTTGTGCTGGCCCGGAGGAGCCGCAGACCATGCCGGGATGCACAGGGACCCTTGGTCTCCTCCAGGTGGCTTCCCTGCCAAGCCAAGCAGGGCTGGGGTCTTCCCGTGTTGACTCAGAAGGACTGACCACCGTCACCATCCGCTTTTTTTGCCCCAATACAAACAACTTGATTTCCTTTGCTTTGCTAACCTGAGAAATTCCTCAGCCGCAGTGCACAAGCTCTCTGTTGGTGCCCTCTGTTTGCTCTCTCGGTTATTTTCAAGCGAGTGGAAGCATCGCCTGAGCAAGGAGTCAGAAATAATGCCATGGCAGCGAAATGTCCGCAATCACGTTTAGAGCAACTTTTTTTCTTGTTATCTCTCTCTGCGCGGCACGGTGAGGAGTTCAAGTTTAGGCTCCGTGTTCATTTTGGTGAGATTACCAAATGTGTTGCGGGACGTTTTGCCACCGGGCAGCAGCCTGGGCAGCGTGCACCCTTCCCGGTTCGTTAGTCCCTGCCAAAGCCGGGCTGGAGCTGACGAGCCGCTGTGTCCCAGCACAGAGCCACCGCGACACCCTGCAGGGCTGCACCCCGGCCCCAGAAACGCCTTCGCACCCGCGCACAGCTGCCACATCTGCATCCCATGCTGTCACTCTATTATACTCATGTTACAAACTGTAACGTATGGAAAAGTGTACGAGACTGTGGCTAAGCCTCACGCTCAAAATCCCCAGAACCGTAGGAAGCTTTGTATCCCGAGGAGGTTCCGATCTTTGTCTTTGGTCCCACTTTGTCTCGGTGAAAACGCCAGAGTTGAACACCCCTGACGCTTGGGAGGCATTTGAAGCTGAGCAGATTGGCGGCTGTCCGTTGCATAAAGCTTGGTTATATTTTCAGAGTGTTGTTAAGTTGTTCCCTGCACCTACATGGAACAGGTTTCACAACAAAACCACATCTCTCTGATGGCTTACAGAGAGACTTCTTATTCTAGCTACAGACATTACTGTTGAAGTAAGTTGTCTGCTTAGATGTGGCATGAGAAAATGAGAGGTTTGTTTAGGTTAGGACAAAAGGGTTGGCTTAGGAAGCTTTGTGTGTGTAGCAATATCGATCTTCAGCAAATTGCTTCATCTGCTCTTCGTTACCTGCTCTGCACGCTGCTATTTCAGCAGCAAAACCAAACGCTGATCTCCCTGTGCTACTGAGCTACAAAAATCTGTGGATGCCGTGTTGGCAGGGGTGGTCACCGGTGGAGCGGGCTGGTTTTGAAGCCCCTGCCCTCAGGTGGTCATTCAAACCCGAGTGGGGTTGACTGCCAACCGCTCGTTGTCCTGTATTTAGCACAGGCGCAAGTGAAGGAAAATGTGCGCCATAGGTCGATGCTGAGTTATCGGTTATCAGCCACATGGATTCAGAATCAGCCAAAAGCCTGGGTTAAAAACTAAGTGGTGCCGACTCATATCAGAAAGGGTTTAACTCTGTGTTTATACTAAGTTTGTTGGTGATTTCATAGGCAGCAGCTGCTCTTGTGCCATGTAATCACTGCATAGGAATAATCCTTTCTAAATGATGGGCTTCCATCCCGAGACCCAGCCTGCGCGTAGCGACACGGGGCCCTCTGGGGGTGTTTTGGGGCAATTCCTGCAGAGCAGCTGATAGGGGCAGGGCCTCTCAATCAGAACAGCGGCTCTGGAGAAGAGGAGTGCCTCCAGTTCTCTAGTGGGGCTCTACAGCATATCACGCTCATGTTTGCAGGGATTCTGCAAGCAGTCTGACCGCACTGCCTGATGTGGCACAACCCAGCAAAAATGTGCGTGTGCCGGAGCAAGGGACTTTTGAATGCAAACTGGCTGCCGAAGCTAACTGCAGAGCCCTGAAGAAACGTGAATTTTCATTGTGAGTTACATAGATCAAATAATAATTAACCGTGCAAACACAACTAATACATAAATAGAAAAAGGCGGTTTTGGTTGAAGTGGCAGGTTTATCGTGTATGTCTAATGACACGGAGAACAATGGCCAGTGAGTTAACACAGCTAACCGAGTACTCTATAATCCAGTTTCAGGCAGGTCTGATACCGCACGTCGCTGAGCGTTCCGCAAATATTCACCCAACGATGCGAAGCAGGCTGGGCACCGGGGGCTGGTGCTGCTGTGCTTGGGGGCTGCCGGGGGGTCGGCCCCTTCAGGGGGTGCCCACGGGCCCTCTGGCACCCCGGGTGCTCTGTCTGCTGCGGGCACTGGGGCAGACTGGGGGGCAGACTGGGGGGCGGG
>VZSZ01003479.1:360398-373390 GCA_013398815.1 Ibidorhyncha struthersii
AACTGCCCATCTTTCAAATAAAGAATGAGATTTGGCTGGATTTCAGGCTGTGTTTCCTGAGAAACAGCCCTGGGCTGAAAGCTGTGTAACTGCCTTCTGGTCCCAGCAGGAGCAGGTGCCCTGCCTGTGGCGGGGCAGGGTGAGCTGGCGCTGGTGGCCCCATCCAGGCAGGGTGAGCTGGCTCTGGTGGCCCCGTCTAGCCCTCAGCTGTTGGATTGACGCTCACACACCTCACAGGTGTGGTGGTACTCTGCTAAGTGACACTGTTTTGGGAAGCCACGTCTTCTGGAGAGAAATACAACAGTGAAAATGGGTAGTCAGTCTTAAAGCTTTGGTTCAAAAAATAATTATATCCTTGCAGCATCCCTCTTAGAAGGGGTGGAGAGGATTTCTGTCTGTTAGCAGTGGAGTTAAATGGTCTGGTGAGACAAGGAAACAGTAGCTGCCTCTGGAGGTTTGTTGTGTGCAATTGTAATGAGCTGTATGGCTGTCTACTCCGCTTTAAGAATTTAAAACATACAATCTGGATGGGCTCTGGCCTTTCTGAGGCAGAGCTTTACATAATCAAATCATCTGATGACGAAGGCTATCGAGATCTGGCTATCGCTGGGCGAGTTCCTCCTGTGGAATTGACAGTAGCATCCCTACCCCAAGCCCTGTTCCCTGTGTGCCCACCTAATCCTGCAGCTCTTGGAGGAGCTCCTTTGGCACCGCTGACCTGGGTAGGTCACTGCTAAACCTGTTCTTGGGGGGAAGGTATATGTCCTCCTGCTGCCTCCTCCGTCCTGGCCACTGGGAGACCTACAGCATCTTAATCTTGTTGGGAGCCGCCTCTCGAAACCAGCCATCTGCTCTCTGCAGGGTCTGCTCCAAGAGGAGCTCCCTCCTTTCCCATGCTGTCCTTAAGCTTTCTGCTGAGGGATTTATGTCAGAGTGGCTCTGGCTGTCCTGATTGTCCTGTGTGATGGGTTACAGGCTTGAGGGCATGTTGAAACTTCACAGCTGAACTGTAGACAAACAGGCCAGGGACTTCTTGGAGAAGACAGCTTCTGTCAAACCGCTTACTTCATCTGCATGACTCCTCCTTGCCATGTCCTACTACAATTACTGGGCTAAGCTTGTTGCTGCTGTTGTGTTTATTCTTTGTCCCTTGTCTAGTCCCTCACTTTCTCTCCCATTCCACCCACCCTTTTCTTCCTCACTGGACTTGAGTTATCTTCTTCTGTTGTCGCGGTGATCTGCGAGTCCCTGCTCTCGCCTCTTCCCACAGCGATACTCTTCCTTCTGCTCACGGGGCTTTGGTGGCACTCTGTGCTTGGGCCACCCCTGCCCTGTGCCCCTGCTGGGAGCCAACGCTCTCTAGTCAAACTTGACAAACGTTGCAGGCTTTCAACACCGCATGGCCAAGAGGAAGCAAACGACGAGTGATCAGCCTCATTTGTTTTGCCGAGTGTGAGATATTGCTTGTATAATGCTGATGAGATGTAGTGCTGTAGGCTGAGCTCAAACGTAAGAGGAAAGAGCTGGTCATAATGCCCTTTGAACTGTGCTTTGGGATGGCTCTCCTCTTCTGGCCTTCAGTGGTGGACCAGATTCTCTGACTCTTCTGGAGGCGGTGACGAAGGTAGCCCTGCTCATTAATGAACATTTTTTGTGCAACTACAACTCCTGCCGTTGCTGTAACGGCCGGAGCTGTGCTAACGGTGACTTCACAATCTGCATTTCCTAATTGGCTTCATTTCTGCTTTAAGTGGGCCATCGTATGTTGTCAAGTGAAACCAAACAAGGCCGAGCACTTCCTCCAAGTGGAGGCAGTGGGAAGTAGTGGAGGTGGTTTTGCTGGGGTGAGAGGGAGCTAAGCCTCAGGGCTTTCCCGTCTCCTGGCGTGGGTGCCTGGGGTAGCATCTCCTCCTGGCGTGGGTGCCTGGGGTAGCATCTCCTCCTGGCGTGGGTGCCTGGGGTAGCATCTCCTCCTGGCGTGGGTGCCTGGGGTAGCATCTCCTCCTGCCTGCATGCCTGGGGAAGCATCTCCTCCTGCCTGCATGCCTGGGGAAGCATCTCCTCCTGCCTGCATGCCTGGGGAAGCATCTCCTCCTGCCTGCATGCCTGGGGAAGCATCTCCTCCTGCCTGCGCTGCAGCGGTGCCGAGGACTCCCCGCTCCACAGCGGGGCACGGGAGCTGTCGTCCTGCCTGGCAGAGAGGGAAGATCCCCGTGAGTGGGCTTTGATAAAACGTATGGCACAACATGCTTTTCTTTGCAGAACTTTGGTAGCAACAGAACACAAAGTTATTAACAGAAGCTTATCTAAAAGTACAGTGTGCTTTTCTGGGACTGTCAAGCTTGGCTTTTGAAGCAACTTTCTTGTTTAGAGACTTAAATGTGCCTGTACTTGACGGCGGTGTTTGTCCTGGTCATCCTGCTTCCAGAGACTTTTTTTTTTTTCTTACAATCATCATGTTTAGTCTGATGAATTCTTTATTGCTTATATCAGTGCTCTGTGTGGAAACTTTTTAGTGTGTCAACTTAAAAAAAAAAAAACACAACCCACACCAAAAAAACAAACCACTCTGGTAATAAAAACAACAGAACACAATAAATAGTCAAATGAGATATGATCAAATCCTGCCTAATCCTCTCCAACACATAGAATGTCAAGGATTTATTGGAGTCCAAAGTAATATTTACTTTGTACTTTTATAAGCACAAAACCGTATCAATTAGCAAACTTGAGTTTTAATTGTGCTTGTTTTAAGAAGATGGTACCGCTCTGTGGCAGGCTGAGCAGGGTTTCAAAGTACAGTTCTGTGTGCTTATAATTGCACCTCTCTAATCTATATTGACCTTCTGCAAAAGACATTTGATTGGAGAAAAAGAGCAGCATGTGGGGAAAAATGTGCACAAGGGGAGTTGGTTTGTTTTAAAGGTGGACCTTGACTTAAGGTAGAACCAGGCTGTTGGGTGGCTTTGGGGTCAGCGTATGGTGGTAACCATGGAAAGTGTTCTTTGGTGTTAAGTATTTCCCTGTGGCTGGTAAAGAAGGATTCTTTGCAGGTCAGAAAGCTTTTGTGATAATTTTCTTTGGTTTCCCTCTTGTCGTGTAACTCTAGCCTTGAGAAGCACATCACCTGATCTGCAGAGGGCTTTTTGTGGGGGAACACAGCTGAATAATTGTGGCTAAAAGAGTAACAGCGTGTCTCAGGCTAACAAGATCTGGTTCAAGTGTAAACCTGCATCGACAGGTGAAAGGGGAAGGAAAGGTTAAATACGTAGTGCCGCCACTTAACTTGTTCTGCAGGAATTTCACTGAGGTGAAGGCTAATCACCATATGCTTAGAAGAAATAGCGTATGGCAAAAGTGTATAATTGTGCTTTGCCCCCACTTTGTGTGAGGCATGATCTTTAGAAAGAAGCTAAAGCTTTGCCCTGATATCAGAAGGCTGATGTGACCTGTAAAACTCTTCCTGCTAAGGACTGAGACAGAATAGTAGTCCCAAGGCAGGCTGTGCTGAGGCTTTGTGAGTGTTGTGTGAACAAATAGCGCACCTTTCCTTCGCAGTGAGTGCTGAGCACATCCGAGGTGAGGAATGAGGATGCAAGGTCTGATTAATGGCACTTGCTGGCTCACGTTCCCTGGCCGTGGCTGGGTGAGCCTCTGCGGATCATTTAGCCCTTCCTACCAGCAGCTTGAAGGAACTTGAATGGACCCTCTGTGCCTGGATCATGTTTGCAGTCCGTAGCGCTGGAGTTCGTAGCTCTCTGAGTCTGAGAATAGCGATTTGACATGTATGTGCTGCAACTTTTGTCTTTATGTGCTCGATTCAGTTCTGGCTGCCCGGTTTAGAGGAAGCTAATGTCACAGCTGTAGCGGCATTCAGACAACCGCCCGTGGTACGTGGAGTCTGGCTGATGACCCCGGTCTCCCACTGTCCTGTGGTGGAGGTGTGACAGTGAGTTGGGATTGCCCCCAGCACAGAGATCTGTCAGCAAGCATGAGGGGCACTGAGAAGCAGGGTAGACTAATTGGTGCCACTGACAGCTTCTGACCCCTGCCCTTGCTCTTTTTGGTCCAATTTAGGTACCTCTGTGCCATGGAAAACTGCAGGGTAGGCACCAACCTGTAGATAGCCTGGAGCAGGTCTGTGAAGTGCCCTTGCTCTTTGGGTTTACTGAGGTGCTGAAGTGTGAAAGGATGAATTAAAGTCCTAAGTGACAGCTGTGGTAGCAGAGGCTTCATTGTGTGGGACATACGGCCCTAAAACAGTGACAGTGCTCTTTGCCCCCAGTCTTAAATGTGCCAGTGAGTGAAGAGCAGTAGGGCTGTATCAAATGTCACCTGTCGTCTTTCTGCAGACAGATGCCTTCTGGCTTACACTGTGCTGATTTATGTTATGTTGTCATTAGCCATCTCAAACGTGTTTCCAGTGAGCACTTAGCTGCTATGAGAATGTTAAGAGCAAGGGATATATCAGCTGTGAGCTCAATCTCATTTGAAGAGGGTGAGCAATGTATTTACTAAATCAAAACTGCTGAAAGCCGTTGAGTAAATTCAGCAAAGAATTTTCATTAGGCAGTGTTGCTCACTGTTTCTCCAGAGGGTTTTAGGTGCTGTTTGGTAGATTGAAAGGTGATACTTTACTCTTGCAAGTGCTACTGAGCGAACAGCATGGGAAGAGAGCTGTCCTACAGATCTCGTTCAGCTCAGTGCCCTTAAGTGCACTGTCTTGGCTGCTGTTTTAAAGGACGATTTCATGTTCTAAATGTTCTAAGATTTAGGGCCTGGCAGCATTTACAGAAGTCTCAAAGGCTCAGAAAGGAAAAAAAAAAAAAAAAGAAAAAAGGCTGGTAATTGTTGGCAAATAATAACTTTGAGCACTGTTTAAACTAAATAGAGCGCAGGGTGGTTTCCACCTCCCCTGGGCACCCGTGGAAACTCATGTCATGTAAAACTACATTTGGTCTTGATGTGCTCGTTTAGACACCCAGCCTCTTTGGTGAAAGATCCCCCACGCTTCCTAGTGCAGAAATCTTCCTTATCCACATTAACTGTTGGGTGACTGATCTGGAGGCCAACCTCACCAAAGAGTCTCCCTAGACACGCATGGGTGGTAGTTCCCAAGTGGCGTAGTCCCATTAATAAATGTAGTGTTGGTGAGGAGCATATGGTGGTATGTGTTTCCAGGCAAAACCTGCTGTGGGCATCAGTTCTCCAAAACAGGTGTTTCTTTTGTGCAACACAACCAACCAGTTGGGAGTTTCTCTGCTTCCTTCGCTTCTGTCCTTACCATGCTGAGGATCTTCTAAGTCTCTCTCTCATCTTTAAATTTCATTTAATGCTCCTTCCCCCGCCCTCTTTTTTAAATTTTCCTTTTCAAGCTCTGGCTATTGCTTCCTGCCCCTGAGTACTCCTGCCAATTTTTGCAACTTTTTCAAGTATCTTGCTGTTGAGTGTTTACCTCTGTACTTTCAAAGACTTGTATGTTGAGGAGGAAGAGATCAGGCACAGTGCCAGCTGCCAGGTAAAGCAAGCTGAAAGTAGATTTCATTAAGCTTCAGTGATAGTGTGAGCAAGAAGACAGTTCCGTCAAAAAGCTGGGGTCATAAGGGGCTGTTGCTTTAAATAGCTGCAGAGTAGCCTGGAAGTGAGCAACTCTTTTATCTTGGTGCCAGGTAATGTTTGAAGTGGAGAGCTGCAGACCAGGAGGAGGGGGAGGGACAAGCCTACCTACATGTCGCTTTATCCAGGCTTAAATTGCTCCTGGCACTAGGAGTTCAGTCACCCTCCCCTCTTGCGAAGGGGAGAGCTTATCGCAGGGCAATAACGGCGCGAGGATGACGTTTCTCCAGACAGTGTCTGCGGTGGAGGATGAGCACCGGGATAGGTGTTCCTCGGTCGGACCTGCGTTCCTGATAAGGCTTGGCCTTGCGCGTGTGGATGAAAGCAATCATTACTTTTTTTATCAACGTTGTACCGTTGATGAGAGCAGAGCCAGCGTGTGGGCGTCTGGTTTCGCAGTGCTCCTCTGGGGCTGGGTACAGCCCTCGCGTCCGTGGTGTGGTGCTCAGACACAATGGCTTTTGTGTGCAGCGCTGTCCCCTCGTCTGAGGTGAATTACATCATGTCTGTAATATCGGCTCAGTCTGTGTATGCTGTTAGTTTATTTTCCCTTCTGCTGTAACAGATAACAGTAAACTTGTACCAGCCTGTTTGATAACCACCAGAAATCCCCTGTTTCTTACTATTTCAATACAGTGAGATAAGCAATATTCAAAATGTTATGTCTTACACTTTTTTTAAACCCGGAAGACAGTATATCAAATATTCTTCTTACGTGCCTGAAGGGGCAGGTGTGCTAATCTGGCAGGGGATTGTTGGAGAATCAGCTGACAGTGTCTTTCATGGTAAAGTAGAGGACACGGCTTGATCTCCTGCCGCCTTTCTGCTGATGTTGGGGGCTGGAGGGACGCCAGGGGAATACTACTAGCTCCTTTGACTACGGCTGAAGGCACAGCTGGTGCTGATCTGTGCTGCCAGCACCATATCATGTAGCTAAAAGACCCAGCCACCATCTGACCAAGGCCAGGGTTTGTATTTCATCTCCCTAAAGAGTCTTCACAGAATCACAGAATAGTCAGGGTTGGAAGGGACCTCTGGAGATCATCTAGTCCACCCCCCCCGCCAGAGCAGGGTCACCTACAACAGGTTGCACAGGACAGCGTCCAGGCGGGTTTTGAATGTCTCCAGAGTGGGAGACTCCACAACCTCTCTGGGCAGCCTGTTCCAGTGCTCCACCACCCTCAAAGTAAAGAAGTTCCTCCTCATGTTAAGATGGAACTTCCTATGTTCAAGCTTGTGCCCATTACCCCTCGTCCTATCAATGGGCACCACTGAAAAAAGACTGCTCCCATCCCCCTGGCATCCTCCCTTCAAGTATTTGAAAGCATTAATAAGATCCCCCCTCAATCTTCTTTTCTCTAGACTAAAAAGACCCAAGCCCCTCAGCCTTTCTTCATATGAAAGATGTTCCAATCCCCTAATCATCTTTGTAGCCCTTTGCTGGACCCTCTCCAGCAGATCCCTGTCCTTCTTGAACTGGGGAGCCCAGAACTGGACGCAGTATTCCAGATGCGGCCTCACCAGGGCAGAGTAGAGGGGGAGGATGACCTCCCTCGACCTGCTGGCCACACTCCTTTTGATGCACCCCAGGATGCCATTGGCCCTCTTGGCCGCCAGGGCACATTGCTGGCTCATGGTCATCCTGTTGTCCACCAGGACTCCCAGGTCCCTTTCCACAGAGCTGCTCTCCAGGAGGTCGGCCCCCAACCTGTACTGATGCATGGGGTTATTCCTCCCCAGATGCAGTACCCTACATTTACCCTTGTTGAATTTCATTAGGTTCCTCTCTGCCCAACTCTCCAGCCTATCCAGGTCACGCTGTAAAGCAGCACAGCCTTCTGGTGTGTCAGCCACTCCTCCCAGTTTAGTGTCATCAGCAAACTTGTTGATGGTACACTCTATCCCTTCGTCCAGATCATCGATGAATATATTGAACAGGACTGGACCCAGTACTGACCCTTGAGGGACACCACTTGTTACTGACCTCCAACTAGACTCTGCACCACTAACCACAACCCTCTGAGCTCTATCTGCTAGCCAGATAGTGATAGTTCAGATAGTGATTCTGCTGTGGCTAAGGAGAGCCTGTCCTTTCCTTGAGAATTCAAACTCTGAGGCCTGCTTTTTTGCTCTTCTTTTTGTACATGAAGCAATCAAAATCAAATGTAATTTCTTCCATTCTGCTTTTTCTGAGCACATGGCTTATGTGGCGGTCAGCTGGGGCTCTATATAGCTGCGGAAAGGGGGTGTGATGGGTTATTGCTGTGGTACTTCGAACAGTTCTTGTGTGACTGCATTCTCTGAAGACTTCTCTGCAAGCTCATACAAGCTCTTTAAAAACAAAATGCTTCATCCTGCAGTAGTTTTCTGGCAGAACTAACTCAGCTGTAGCAGAATGCCTGCAGCCTTTAATCTGTTAATAATTGCATCCTTCATTTCTCAGTCCTCTTAAAGCATGCAGAGAAAACAGTTCATGGGTTGTCTGCCAAATCGCTGTTTAATTCCTTTGTAAAACAAAAAAAGGTGATCCTTTTTTTAAAAAAAAAAAATAAATTTCTTAGTTTATCTGGACTCACTCTGCCACTGCGATATTAAACAACTTCGGATCAGGTAGCCATGGTAGGCTGTCAGGAAGCTTCTTCTACACAGGGAAAGATAACGTTTAACTTTCAGATAGAATTACTGTACTGTTCCCTTTCCTTCTTCCAGTGACTTCTGTGAAACCATTTCTCTTCGATATTAAAACCCCAGTTGAATCCTAAGGAAAATTTAGTGTCGGTTGGATATTAGGTTAAAATATTCTTGAAATGGATTGCTCATGCCACCAAGACCAGGACTGTTGGCGAATATACCCAGGAGAGGCGTTAGGCAAGCGGCGGGGAGAGCCGTGCTGGTTCCCGGGGCGAGGAAGCCGGGTTGTGCCATGGCAGATGCGCTGGTTGCACAAGGCGCTCTCCGGACAAAGTGAAATACTACTGGCGAAACTCTGGGTGCTTAATTTCACCCTGCTTAAAGATGATGCAAAGCTTCAGACTTTCAGAAAGGGGGAGAAAAATTACCAAATCCGCAATGTTGGAGCTTGTGTGTGGCATGCTAGCTTTTTCCTTGTTCTGAAATAACTTGCCTACTTACCATTATCCCTCCTTTCTTAAAAATGCCTACAAAACTATTGCCTTCCTCAAATGTTTTCACCAAACTATTGTAGCTAGGTTTCCTCCCAAAGGGGAAGGGGTCCCATCCTGCTGTTTTACAGCCCGCTCTTGGTAAGTGGTGATAAAGACGTTTGGGGGGATTGGCTTTTGCTATCCAAGAAAATAAAGATTGATGGAATTTTCCTCAGGTTACACTGAGGCCTTTAAACTGAAATGAAGTGGCCTTTTGTGACTGAACTGAAGCTGAATTTGGTTGGTTTAAAGCAAGTTTAAACAATGCAAAACAGTTCCAATGCCTGTAAGAGCTGAGAAACCAATTCTAAGTGAGGCTAGAGGAGCTGGCTTGGAGCTGGAGTTCTTGAGTTGGGTTCCGTGACATGCAAAGCTGTCAAACAGCTGGAAGTTAATTATTCACTGCAAAAAGCCTTGCCAGGGCCTCACAAGACTCTGAAAAACATACAGGGCGTTTGTCAGTGTCACCTCAGAGTGTTGCACCGAGAGAATGTTAAATATTTCTCTTAGGCTGAATTAATGTTCTCTGTGGTGTTAGGTGGGGTGTAAGTCAGTGGTAGAGGAGGGGAAAGTGTACAGAGATGGCAAGTTTCATAACTGAATTAGTTGCTTAAGTTTTGAAGGCACATGATGTTTTCTGTTAGGTACTAGTGTATTAGACCTTGAAATGGGCTGCACCAGAAAAGAGCGCAGAGTGGTAAAGCTGGTGGTGTGGTTAGCAGCCTGAGCCGCTTCAGTTTTCTTGGTTATGAAACTCAAGTGGTAAATAAGAAACATGGTATTACAATAAAGATTCCTTAAATTCAAACACTGAAAAAGGTTTCCTTAAATTAAACTTTTTTTTTTTCTAGCAGTTAATGAGCTGGGGAACTTAAATATGGCCTTCGTAACTGGAGGGAGGTTTGCTAACACAGCGGAGATTTAAATTACTGGAGGTATTCTCTTTTGTCCCCTTTCCAGGTTGTGCTTCAGTTTTATTAAATGCACAATGCAAAAGCTACATTAAGATTAACACAGGGGCAAAGCTTTCTTTTTTTTTTTTTTTCCTAACATCTGGAAGAAAAGGCAATGAGCTGAAAGTGCAACAGTGCAGTTTGACTTCAGCCTGGTTGGAGCTCTGAGGAGGAGCAGCGTGCAGAGAAAGGCCCCTTTCCTCCTCTCGAGCTGGCTGCCGCGCGTGGAGTGGCTTCAACTTGTAGGAACCTGCACCGGAGCATCCAGGAGGCAGGATTTTACCCTGGAAAACACACTGCTATAGCAACACCCTGCTCTCCTCAGGGGAAGATTTGCTTACGAAAGCTGTCTCGGAAGGGATGGTCGCTGTGAACGGGTGAAGCGTAGGCAGTGCCTTGCGCTGGTTCTGATGTTCTCATGCAGTGGGTGGCTTGACTGCAGGGCTGGAGATGCAGGACTCGAGGGATAAATTTTAATTATGGGTAAGGTATCATTCAACTTTCATCCCAGGTGAGGAAATCTGGCTGTGCGTTTACACGTAGAGCTAGGAGCTGTGCTCTTGGAGGGCTGCTGGGCCTTCCTCTGCTCCCCACAAGCACAGACTTCAAGTCAAGACCACAACCAAGCTCGGTTCACCACTGCAGAGTCCTGGGGGCACAACTTTCTTGTAAGTCTGCATGCTGTGGCTCTCGTCTCTGGGCTTTTAAATCTTAGTCTACTATATTTATTCCACCTGGAATGCTAGTGTAGCTCCCTTGTAAAGTTTTATTTTCTCTTTCTGCATTATAGAAAGGCTTTAAAGGTATTGAGTTTTTGGGGCTGGGCAGAAAGCTTTCACATGTAGCCTCTGATTACTGCAAAAACTGGTGCGTTCCTTAATCTCTGAATCTCCTTGACACTTGGTGAATTCCAGACCACCTGGAAGCTGTACGATAACTACCTGGAAGGGTGGACAACTTCAACAGGTGCCAAGAGAGAAGGGAGCAAGGAGTGTTCCTTACTGAATATTAATAACGAATATCTGTGGAAAAACAGTTCCCTTTTCATTTGAAAAAAAAAAAACAAACCCCAAAATTTCACTGTAACCCTCAGAAAAACCTGCTTGTAGTGTTTGTAGAAGTTGTAATTGTACTTGTGATATGCCTGGTAGTTCCTCTAAGCTGCTAGGGCTTCTCATTCCTTCACTTGCATGGGGGAGGAAGGGGACAAAAAAAAAATGAGAGAAGTCTGAAAATCCTGCCTCCTGTGGGAATCACCTTGCAGCTTTGTTCACCCTGAACACATGGTGACAGCTCTTCCAAGCTGCTTCTGTGGGGAGAGGGTTTATGATGGGCAAGATATAGAGACCGGAGGCACCAATTCTGTGCTCTGGCATGGGTCTGCAGTGCAAGCGTCACCTTGAGGTATGCCATGGAGTCCCACCATACTGAGCAGTGGCACTTAGGGGGCTGCTTCTCTGGGACTTAGTCATATGCAGTGACTCACAGAGCTAAAGTTCTGGTTATCCTGTACATTGTGTGTACTTAATCTGAATCAGGGAAGTAGTGTTTTGCCATACCTTGTTTTGAAGCAGGGGATTTGGTTGGCCCCAAGATCTAATCCGTGCATCAATGTGCTTTAATGCACGAACAGATTGTGATTTTTAGCTAAAAATGACTGCTATTAAGACACTGATTAGGGTACATTGCAGTCTGCTAAATATTGTGGGGTGGCTGTTCTCCAGGACCTACAATTTGCTTGGTTCAGAGTTACGTGCAGCACACACAAGAGTAGCACTGGATTACAATAATCCCATTAATGAATGTGAAAAAGCAGGTGTTTACTGTGCAAAAGTTAATGCTCCCACTTCTGTGCACCTCCTGCACGTTGCATTTCTCTGCTGAATTGCCAAACCTGTAACGTCATGTTTACAGGGAGCAGATGTGTAATGGCAGAACAAGTGAGTCTTTGCAGGGCAGAGTTTAATATAGGTATTTGTATTGGTATAAATAGATGCGACTCCACTCTGCATCTAAGTAAACCTGATACAGGAAGGTAAGAACTTGATCGCAGTCACAGGCACTCTCCTTGTGTGCCAAATGTGCTTGTGTCCCAGCTCTTCCCTGCCCCAACAAACCCTTTAAGTTCTTGTGCCTCATCTGTGCCAAGCCGTCGCTGCAGAACAGCATCCTTCAGATTTTGACCAGCGTGCTGCCTTATGGTTTGGGAGGTACCTGCTGCAAAACTCCGCATCTGCAGAGGCAGATTGTATTTGTCTAAAGACTTGAATGACTTTCTCTCTCCAATTTCACAGGGGATGGGAAAGGAGCGAGGCATGGAAATGTTTAACTAAGCAGGTCTTGCTTCTGTCTAGCAATGAGCCCACTATTAGCTAAACAGGCAGCAGCTTAATCTCACCTTCTAATGTCCCTTAAAAACTGTTACGGAAAACGTTACCTGAATCACAAAAGCTGATGGCTAGGCACGGAACTTGCGTTTCTGTGAGGCTTTTGCCACACACAGCTAACTGACTTGTCCTCTTGCTTTGCTGGAGTCTGGGCAGGGAGAGGAAAGCTGACAGTTCAGGGCAGCTGCTGTGCTTGAGACACATCTGTAGGTGTCCCCTCAAATAGCTCGTTTCCATTAAGATGCCCAAGCTCTGTCAGGAGCCCCTGTCTAGGTGGGTGGTTTCCCGGCCCTGGTACCATGTCTGAGTACCTGTCATGGTGGGACCCATCTAGCAGCTCAGGGTGGGGGTGACCCTAGCTGGGTTTATTCTAGAAGCACAGCGGTAGTCCTAAACGTGAATTCTGGGCTTCTGTCTTAGCTTCAGGCTAACGGTGCATCATTGAATCTCCTCTTGGCAGGCGAAGGAGGCCTTGTTTTCTGCCAGGTAAGGGTGATGGCCCCCATGCCAGGCCCTGTGTGATGGTGCCAGAGCCTCGGTTAGTCCCCGTCCGAAAGGAGCTTCTGAAGTGACTGAACTGTGCTACTGATGGCTAGAAATTAGGTGCAGGTTCTGGACTCCTTTCCCTTGTTCTTGGCAGAAGACATTTGGTTAACTTCGTGTGATGTCAGGTTAGCTCACCTGTCTATCAATTTGCCTTTAGAAATTAATTGTTGGTCCTAAGAGTTTGCATTACATAATATTGAAGATGGATGCTGATGTATGTCAGTGGAGGTTCACTCCAAGGGGGGGAGTAGTGCAGGTGCTGATGGAAATGAGCACTCTCTCACTTCTGAGCTGAAATTGCGAGAGAAATCTCGGGGGGGGGGGGG
>VZSZ01003479.1:373418-396322 GCA_013398815.1 Ibidorhyncha struthersii
GGAAGTCTCAGGAAAAGACTTAAAACTGTCCTCTAGTGACATCCTGGTGAACTGATTAGCCTGAAACTTAAATGGAAGATAATTTTTTTTCTTAAAGGGTCAAACTCGTTCACAAGTGATGGCTTAGTAGCTGAAGTGGTTTTGCAGGCTGATGGTGACATTTCATTAACAGGAAACTCTATACTACATCTTGTATTGCACATAACCACAAGCTATATTTGACTAGTGAGACATGCAAAAGCAACGGGGAATAAGGCAGAACAAGGTTTTTTGCTTTTTTTGGCAGGCTTTTTATTTTCCTGTTGTCACAGTCTGTTCTTCCACAGTTTCTTCCATGCTTATGAAAGTAAGTCGCAGCTTCTGACTTGACCCTTGCTTAACTTTTTTACTTGCTCCTAACACCAGCTCATTTTATAACTGATGTATAAGCCCTGGGTCATCATAAAGGACAGTAGTTGCAGTCTGGCTGATTTTTTTTTTTATTTTATTTTTCTTCTCTGTGTGATGTACTTCTCATTACAAGGAGCTTTCTGAATAAAAGATGAGTTTAGTCACAGTGAGGAGAGTTGCTAGACATCGTGCTTAGCCATGTTGGATCAAAGGCATTATGTGAACAGGCTGGAAAACTAGTAAGTGCTTTCTCAAACGAGAGCCTTTGGTTTAACACCAATTCTAGGGTTTTTTGGTAGCTGAAAGTTGGGTAAGGTTCCTCTTATTGGAGGGGAAAAAAAATGGTCTCCTCCTTGGCTGGGAGGTTAGCTAAAAATAGCACTTCTGTAACAGCCTTTATTCTTTCACCATGCAATATCTATTATGAATGTTGTGCAGCTGATGGTTTAATGCAGTGAGACTCCTGACCAGCTAGTCTTCGAATTCACATTTCTTTTATTTAGTTGAGAGACAGGACAGTGACAATTTACTCATCTCCCTTTCTCTCCCCCCACCCCCTTTTTTTTTTCCTCTTAAAAGCTCTCTGTTATATTGGGACAGCAGGACTTAAGTTCCTGCAAATGGTATCAAGTGTCCTCAAGCACTTGCTTGTCACCAAAATGAAAGCAGCTTTGTTCTGGTCTGTACTTGGTGGCCAGAGTTGCTTGAAATTTCTTCCTACCATAAACCCCTTGGTTCCTCTCATGGCTTGTCATGAGGTTCAACTGAGTAAATGAAATCTGTTGTTAAAATCTGGATGGAGTTTGCCACCTGCCACCAACTGCACACCTCAATATTTGCTTCCTTATGAATTTGCATTAGAAACGTGTAACAACAGTTATAGTTCACAACCAAATTTCACTCAAACATTTCTCAATTGCTTCTGAAAATACAGAAACAAAGGCTGATCTATGGCTTTGATTGCTCCGTGTCTGGGGAAGTACTCAACAGCACTGCCAAATTTAGGAAAAGAGGTGTTAAGAAGTAGCAGCATAGCGGGGAGGGAGTTGGACCCGTTATAGGAAGGGTCCCTAAGTCACCAGCTGTGTCCCTGGCATCACTGAGCTCCTGGAGATACCGCAATCCCTAGTGACCTCACTCTGTATAGGATTTATTTTTAACTTAATGTAGTTCAAAGGCATGTTAAAATGTAAATCGCCAAAGTGTTGAGTCTAAAATAATGACAACGTGTGTCCTGTATGGGAGTGAGGAGTGCTATGGAGAGGAATGAATTCTAAATATGGTTCACATGCAGCTCACAGGTAATCGGACATAACTTTCAGCTGAACAAGCACATGGAGATGACACTTATTCCATCATCTCATGTTGAATCTGCAAATGCTAGTTAGAAACTTCCCAGTCTGTTCTTTAGCACTTGAACTGGAACATCTGAGACAGTGACTCTCACACAACACCTGGGAACTGAGCATGGATTCCCTTTCTCTTTTGCAGGTGCTGAAAGCATCGTTGCAATTATGATTGGCAACCTGAAAGGCATGGAGATCTTACAGCGGATTGAGAGTGGCATGACAGTGACTATGGTCATTGAAGTGGGGAAAAAGCATGGTCCTTGGATGAATCAATACTCCATCTTCTTCATCTCAGTGTCGTTTTTCATTGTCACAGCAGCAACCATGGGCTACTTTATTTTTTATTCTGCTCGGAGATTCAGGATTGCAAGGGCCCAGTCCAAGAATCAGGTGAGTTTGTGTATGCCATTACTTTTTTTTTTTTTTAATACCCCTGAGTCTCCTTGCTGTGGATCTTGAGGGTGAAATACTGGTCGAGCACCAAAATTACAGGATTTCTTAATTTCCCAGGAAGGAGTGTGGTCTTTAAAATGCTGACATGTATCTTGAAAGAGCTTAAAACTTTCCAAATAAGCAGCAAAAAGTAAACTGTCTGGAGAAAGCAACTGATCAGGTTTGGCTAACTTCATCTGCTAGAAATTTTACTCCCTGAACTGCAGTGCAGCCGTAAATGCCGATGTATTGGAGGCGGTGAGAGTGCTAAACTGCTTTTAGCTGACCCTCACACTTCCCACATAGCGCTGCCTGTGCGTTAGCTGTAATGTGAGACACGACTGCGAGTGTGTCTGCAGAGCGGTGCATGACTCTGGCTGCCTTGCTGTAGACCACAAGTTAGGAAACTGCTGCTTGTTGAAAGCTGCTTTCTGATTGAAAGCGTGCTAAGAATTGCAGTGACAGCCTCAATTAGGAGTTGAAAAATAGCACTGTTAAATTGTGTTCTTTTCAAACCCCAGGCAGGGAATTGCTAATGAGTTAAGTTTCCAAGTAACTCTCTTCTGTGCAATAATCTGATCAGCTGATAGGACTATGCTTACAGCTTTGTCTTCAGTCTGATCAGACCCACCTTATACCTGCTACTTCAGGGCTTAAGTAAAAGCCTTAAAAGTGAGAGTAAGGTCCTGGCATGACATCTGTTAAAGGTGATGGGCAGCAGCAGGAACAGGATCTGAGTGGTGCAGATGTGAGTACTCACTTCAGCCTTGCCCTTACGGCTGTCTTGCAAAGGAGACCGTCGGTATTTGCAGTGCTTCTTGCAGGAGCTACCTGAACTCTGAGAGAAGAGGTGTTACAGCATCTTCTCCTACAGACAGCAACAGCACCAGCATCTCGCTCTAGCTGGGCTCAGAGTATGTGGATTCTCTCTGCATCAGTGGTTAGATGGTTAAAGAAGTGACAGACTTCTCCGCCACTGCAGAAGACCTGCCCTACTGAGCTTCTCTGCCATCCTGGAGATTTGAGGCCCCTCAAGCAAGATCCTTCCGAAATAAGCTGATAAAGCTTGAAGTTGGGCTCGGGTATTGAAATTCAGGCCAGTTTCAGGCTTCTCTAACATCTTAGGACTGGCTTCTTTAGAACATTAACATGCAGAACCATTGTTGTTCATGGCAGAGACTAGCTAGGGTGAATGACAGCAATATTCCCAAAGTTGAATGGTGGGTTCAAATATTGGCCAGAGGTGAATGCTGAGTTCTCTCTAGTAATCACAGAACCTAACTCAGTCCAGTTTGTGTTGTGAAATCCTGTTGTCTAAGTGTAACCTTGTGGATGATGGTCATCTGGCTGTATCCTTAGTGAGCCTAGAGATCTAACAGTGAGCTTAAACTGCGTTTGTGCCTCGTCTGAGCTGTGTCTGCCTCAGCTTCTGGACTAGGCCTCCTCTAAGTACATGTTGTGGTGTTACCTCACCTGGAAGTGGCATGAGGATACAATAAGGGAATAAGGATACAATGAGGGAATAGTTGAAAGAGCAATATTGGAAGTTGTCATATGCCAGTGGAATGTATCATTGCTACTCCTGGATGTCAGATGGATTTGTCTCTGTAGTACTTTTCATGAGGGATGGCGTGGAGCTCTAACCTGATGCTGTCCTCTTGCTGGCACGTGTGGACAGAGATGCACACTGTCTCCTGCTGTTGAATTCCCTCTTTCATTCCCTGCCATCTGCCCTAGTATGAGAACTCTGCTCAATGCTAAACAACCCTGGGCAGGAAAAACTGGACGCCTTAGAACCCGGTCTGCAAAAGAGGCTGTTTATCAAATCTCATGAAAATTCTTCCTCCTTTGAAGTCGTTTAACAGAGCAATTGTGGAAGACCAGCTCTGTTCTGAGCTATCGGGCTTTCAACAAGCTACAAACGTTATTAATGCCTCAGTAGTAGATGGTACTGGGAAAATCCAGTCTGCTTGGCTAGCACCTTCACAAACTATTTCTGTCTTGGGTTCTGTATGCACAAGGAGTTTACTGTAGATTGAAAAATAACATTGATAAATCACATGCCAGTTCCACATGATTTCAGCTGAACTGAAATTAAGGAGCCTTTAAAAAGTGCTTTATAAAGTATAAGAATAGAAGAAAGCGTCTCTGCTATCAGGGGGTAAAAATGTACTGTTTTGTAAAAATGAAACTCAAGACAATCCAGAATTGTTTTCAATTGCTTTTATACCATGGCATCTAAAAGCTGACCCCACAATGATTAGATAAGCAAAGAATAACAGGAAAGCTCTTGTTAATGAAGGTGAGCTACTAACAGGTGATGCTACAGTATTCCCTGTTAGCTAGCTGATTGGATTTTCAGTGTATATCCAAAGTCCAACAACTTACCAGCTTGCATGCTAGATGGGGAGCTTTCCTGTCATTGTTCAGCCCTATGGAAACTTGGATTGCCTGGAGTTCAGTCTGTTACTTGGTGGAGTAAAGGAGTGTTTTGTCTCCTTTATTGCACAGGTGTTGAAGGGTTATACATTCTTTTGGGAGGTACCTTTAGGAAACAGTCAAGTGTGTTGATAGCTATTAAAAATTTTTCCCTCGTTCAAAAGTGAATTGCTGTTCTGAATGCATCACTTTACCCAGTGTTACTACTCTGCGACGTATCTGTCTGCTTTCGTGACCTTTCCTGTGGGATTATATTGCTATTGTGTGAGGAGTCTTTTAAAGTGTCAGTCTACCACTTGAACCAAAACAAACATTTTTTTTAATCGCTCTACAGAGCACTATGATGAGCTAATTGTGATATGTGATAATGATGCTCTGCAGCTTGTCTCTTGTATGGTCAAGTTCCTGAATATTTGGCTTGTTCTTGTGGACTGAGCCATAGCCCCAGGACAGCTCTTGCCCTGGACTGAAAAGGGCAATGAAGCTTGAGTCCCAGTTGCTGACTGAGGGGTAGAAGAGAAAGAGGGAGAATGTTTTCTAGGTGCTTTGTCTCTTCTGCAAAGGCTTCTTGAAAACAAGAGCCTGGCTAGATACATGTTCCATTCATGCATGGGACTAGTAGAAACCCCTGCTTGAATTGGATGGCTTCTAGGTATTACCATATTGGCAGTATGTTTTTCCTTTACTTTTGGCTTGAGAAAAATCTTCACACTTCAGTGCTTCATGAAGCAATCTCTTGTTTTATAGCCAGTCAGGCTGTTGAGTACCTTTGAACTTCACCGTTTTCCAATACAGTTTCTGTACTTCTTGGTATGACGACTACTTCTGGTGAAGGCACTTTTTCTGGATGGCTTGATCACATATACCCTAGGTTTTAAACATGTTCTCCTCTGCAGACTTTTCTTGAAGGCAGCAGCTGTCTCTCACTCAGCTTGAGCAGGAATTGCATACAAGTCAGTACTGTAAAACTGCGCAAAGGGTTTCTTTAAAAAGTTGAGCGACTACTGAAAAGAGCCAGTCATGTTATCTTGCAGTCCAAGTGAAAACATAAGTTTAGTAGCACATCTGTCCTAACTGTGAGTTAAAATAGAGCAGCTTTTTCCTCATGAGCCAGCTAGCTAAACTGTTTACAACCTCCTGGTTCTTATCTGAGTGCATATTTTCTTCTGGGCCTGAAATTCAAGTCCCCACCTCTGCGATCTTTTACTGCACTGTGAGGTCTGTGAGCAAGAAGGTGGAAAAACAAGGCAAGCACGGTAGGTGGCTTGCTAACTTTCTAGTCAGCAGAGTACTAGCAAATTCAGTTCCTCAATGTATTAACCTTTCTTCATAATGCAGAATGGCCAGTGATGTTATCTGTGACCTGGTTTCTAATTTAAGCTCAAGTCTTCACTTCCATTGATTTCATAAAGATTAGATGTTGCAGCTCAGAAATTACCTAACTAATGGCTCTGGAGGAGGTGAGTTGCTCAACTTTCCACAATTCAGAACTGTTCATGGCAGTAGCTACCTGTGGGGAAGAACTTCCTTATCTTACAGGAGAAAAGCAGGAGCTCCTGACCTCCTTAGAGCTTGCCAGTCTGCATTGCCATGACCATGCTCACAGGGTGCCAGGAAGGCACCCTTACGCAGAGGGGCTTGGAGATAAAATCAGCAGTGCTGGACTAGGGAAGACTGAGGACTAAGCAAACTTAATTCTCCCAGCTACCTCTCTACCTCGATGTGCCAGAGCCTGGATAGAAGCTGGGACCTGACCTGGTTTGTAATGTCGTCTTTCTTTTCCTGCCTCAACTTAGCTATTTTTTCTAGAGTTGCTGGGTTTTAGACTCTTAACATCATTAACATTTAATGTTTCCTTGAAAAACTTGGCTTTACAAAATGCTTTGACATTCCAAGCTTGAGTGTCCTGGATCTCCTGGTAGGCTATTCCATAAAAAGCTTCCTCTTGCAACCTTTCTCCATGCCCCTGGAGGGGTGTTCTGCTGTACTTACCAAAATCAATGTTAAAGGTGACTTTGCCATTGGTGCATTTCATGAAGAGCAATTAAACTTGTGTCCAGGCAAAACTTAAAATATTGTTTCAGTAAATTATTAACAATACAGCCAGTTGGGTCCTGTCTAATATGCTCGGCCTGACATTAGATGTGTAGATTACATACTGATGAGGGAGTACATTCCTAGAAAGTTTAGTTTTCAATTAATAACAAGTAGCAGTGACAGATAGTTCCAGCTGCATACGAGAAGTACTAATATTGCTGCATTCCTGCTCTGTTGATGTTACTGCGTTTGCTGCTGAAACTTTTGGGGGTCTCAGCGTGGCTGCTTCTCGGTGGCTTCAGTTGGAAACACTGACAAGGGGAACATCATTCTAAAGTGACCTTAAGTGACATACAGAAACATATTGATGCAGCAGCAGAACTTTACAAGCTTCAAAGAAAACTTGACTAGTTCTTGTTCCTAAAAAAAACATACCCAAGAACTTGTTTGGACTGCATGTATCTCATGGTAGTTATTAATAGCTATCAACTATTAAACTAAAAGTGTGCATATTGATCCTGTATCTTGGGATCCCAAAACAACGCCAATACACAAATAGGTCATTTTGCACCAAAACTGTTTGGCAGGATCCCAGCGAACCACATAAATCAACTTGTTTGACATTAACTGCTTCAGCACGGGGAATCTTGTACAGACTTGAAGTATCTGTTCTCCCTGAGCTGCTTTGGTGGCAGCAGCAGCCCTCCACCCTCTTGTTCCTTCCGTACTTGTGCCCCCAGCACTGCACCTTCATCCCAGAAAAGATTCTTGTAACCACTCAAATGCATAAGGGCAAGTAATGCTGGAAAGCTACCAGTGCGGGGTTCCTGCGCTGAGCGGTTGAATTGGGAGGAGAATTTTTGGTTAGCTGCAAAACTTGAGTCCAGTCTGTCCCTAAAATAGGTGCCCGTGTTGGGATGGCGCTGCCTGATGCACCTCCGTGTCCCAAAGCAGTAAGTGCACCAGGGAGGGAGAGGACAGTCATATTCTTCATGTTGGTGGAACAGCACCAACCTGTGACCTTTAAAGGGAGATGTTGGCTCCTGTGCTAATTAAATGCTTTGCAGCGACAGCTGGAGAGCAACAGTTGCCAGGCAAGCAGGGCTTCTGCCCTCCGCTCCTCTCTGCCCCGCTGTCCTGACAGCAGCACGCACATTATCGCACGGAGGGGAATGCTTCCTCCTCTGCTTTCATTAAAGCTTCCTTGTAATCCACTGGGGGCTAATCATTTGATTTGTTTCACGCCTTGTGTCATGGGGAGAGGGAGAAATAGCTCTGAGACTTTTTCTTTTCTTTGTGCATGTTCCTTTGAAACAATATTGAGATAAAACGGCATTCTTCCACTTGAGAGAAGCAGTGGGTGCTAGGAGGCTCCTGGGCTGTTTGTGTGCTCTGTAACGCAGTCGTGGCAGAGGACTAGTTCAGGGTGTGTTGGTGGGAACTGGGCTGATTGGTAAAGAATCTCACCTTTCATCAGGACGTGAGTTTGTGCCAGGAAGTTGTCATAAAGTGAGCAGTTGAAGTTATTGATTGTAGGACTTGATGTTCGGTCTTCTGTACTAAGCCAATTTGAAGGCTGCTGTTTGTTTTGGCTGGGTCTAATCTGATCAAGGTATTACCTTGTATCTCTTCAAAGAAGAAACCCTTGAGATTCCAGGGCTTTGTGAAAAGGTTGGGTAAAAACAAAGCATATGCAAATGCCCCGTTGGTGTGTCATCCAGAGTCAATAAACACATCAGTATGTCCTGAAACTCTGTTTCGTATTGTCTCTAAATAGCATGGTCATGCTTACTTGGTTTGGTTTGATAACACCTAGGTTATAAAACTGGTGTCTGCTCGCAGTAAGCACTGTGGTAAGTATTAGTAACCACCACTTAAGGGAAAAATGATTGTGTTTAACGAGGACCGCTTTCTGTTACAGCGACAACTGAAGGCCAGGGCTAAGAAGGCCATTGAGCAGTTACAGCTGCGCACCCTGAAGCAAGGGGACAAGGTATGACTGATCCCATAATTTCCCGAGTGTTACGGCACACCCTCTGCACAACGCCCAGACAGCGGTCCATAGTACTGGAGCAGGATGCAGAAGTCTCTCTGAGCCTGTAACTGTCTCTGGCAGAGATGGTTCCTCTTTCAGACCAGTTCCTTTACTGGGGTGCAAGACTCTCCAATTTGTACGTTCTTATAAATCAGATTATCTTTTTTGCTGCTTACTTGTAGTCTTGCTGAGGTGAGAGGTCCTAATTTGCCGGCATGGATGCTTAAATATAAATTAGTATATCTAATCAGCTTCTGTGGCTATTGACCTGTGTGGGAAGTGATCATCCCCCTGTACTGGGCACTGGTGAGACCCCACCTCGAGTACTGTGTTCAGTTCTGGGCCCCTCACTACAAGAAAGACATTGAGATGCTGGAGTGTGTCCAGAGTCTGGCAACAAAACTGGTGAGGGGTCTGGGGGACAAGTCTTAGGAGGAACGACTGAGGGAACTGGGGCTGTTTAGCCTGGAGAAGAGGAGGCTGAGGGGAGACCTTATCACTCTCTACAAGTACCTGGAAGGAGGTTGTAGAGAGATGGGGACTGACCTCTTCTCCCTAGTGACAAGTGATAGGACGAGAGGAAATGGGTTCAGGTTAAGCCAGGGGAGGTTTAGGTTGGATATTAGGAAAATTTTTTTCACTGAAAGGGTTATCCAACATTGGAATAGGCTGCCCAGGGAGGTGGTGGATTCACCATCCCTGGAGGTGTTTAAAAAAAGGGTAGACGTGGTACTTGGGGATATGGTTTAGAAGTGGTTTTGTCAGGTTGGGTTAATGGTTGGACTTGATGATCTTAAAGGTCCCTTCCAACCTCAACAATTCTATGATTCTATTCTTTTCGTAACTAAAACTGGAGGTAGCTGTTTCTAAACCTCTACAGTAGTGCCTCAATCCAATGATGGTTTGCAGCTGGGCTTCTAAATCATGGGATTCACCTTTCAATGCTTCGGTTAAAGTGTCAGCTTGGCTATGAGTAATCTGCACGATGTGTTTATATAAGATTATATAGGGGAGATATCTTGGATTACCTCGGCTAGACCCCGTTGTCTGCAGTAAATCTGACTGTAGTTCAGAGGAAACTTTCAAAGTCTGTTAATGCTGTAAATTCATTTCCCTGCTCTAGGAAACTGGTCCTGATGGAGACAGCTGTGTTGTGTGCATTGAGCTGTACAAGCCGAACGAGGTAGTGCGTATTCTGACTTGCAAGTAAGTTGTCTTCCAAACTGCCCCTTAATCTAAAACCTGGAAGTGTGCCTCTTACTACTTGTTCCTTCTGCTATGTTAACAAAGCTGATCAAACTTTAATCAAGCTGTTGCACAGCAAGAATTCTTGAATCTCTGTTAAACAGTGTTTTGAACGACAGGAACTGTGTAAATACACACTTGTAGTGTGCCCCGATGGCCTGAGCTCATAACTTCCCCTGTGAGCGGATTGACAAGTATAACTTGGCAGAACACAGTGCCTCTCCAGGGCATGCCAGGGCTTTTTTAAAGATTTCTTCCTTTGCTGGTGTATAAGAATGTTACCTCTAAATTGCAGATAACTGGCAAAACTATGCCCATTTCTTCTTACTGAGAGGGTCCTGCTCCTGCTAAACTTGTTAAACCATGCTAACTTTGTTGTTTTAGAAGGAAGCATTTCTATTTTTGTATGCATCATCTAAAATAGAGACCAAAATAGTGCAACAGCAGTTTATTTTTCTAGAATTCTCTACTGTAGTATCTCACTGCTGTGCTTCTGTGGGAGCCCAATATTGTAGCACTAAGACTTTAATTTGATTGCTCCTAAGATAAGTGGTGAAGTCTTTGCAGGGCTTAAGAAAACTTGTTCTGTGGGACCTCCCCTGTGCTTGCTGGATGGACTGCTCTGGCAAAGCTTCTAAAATCGGAGGGCTGCAATGTGAACTGCATGGATTTTTGTATGGGAAGAAGTTTTTGTAACACACACCACACCCCACCCCCCCAAGGGTTACAAAAAACACTTGGAAAAATTTTGACGTAGGAAAAATCAAGTTCTGAAGAATGGAAAAATCTGTAGCTGCTGTTGTGTGCCGAGCGGTGTTATTTGTCAAACACTATCAAATCTGAGCTGGGGTTACCTTTGCACCAGGTTACGGTTTTGCAAAAGCTTTCTCTGCTCCCAAGCAGTAGGGCTTCTAAGCTGCTTTAATATCGAGAAGTTGGCCCGTTAAGGTGTTATCAACAAACTTCCTTGATCTAATGTTTAATGGTTTAGAAAAAAAAAACAAAACCGAATAAGCTTTCAGGCATGCGTGTTAATGATTATTCAGTTGTCTTGTCCGGCTTATGCTCGTGGCTAGTCCTGTTCAGTAATGAAGTCCCATGAGTACAGAAGCATTTAGGCTGGCTCTAGATGCTTTTGGCTGATAGGAAACCTAACTTCTCATTATTTGGCTAGAAACCCTGCTAATCTTGATATGAACTTGCAAACAAAGTGTGACTTATTGGATGAAGACAGGAATAACTTCTTTTGAATGTATTCTTTATATACAAATCTGCTGCATTATGCTTTTGCTCTGAGACTGCTTTTACATACATTTGTGGTGTTTCATTCCTCTTTGGCCCAAATGTAGCTGTAAAAGGCACTAGCTTAAGATGACTGCACTTACTTGATAATCTTCCCCAGTGGTGATCTCTGCCAGTATCAACCATATTAAGTTCTCTCTCTCACAAGTTAAACCGATATTTACTACAAGAACATACTTGACGTTGGTGGTTGACCTCAATGCTGAGACCCTACTTGTTGAAAGCATTTAACTATATCCGTGCAAGAAACAAGCAATCGAATGCTCCTGTGAGTCGTATCAGTGGTATCTAAATATCTGGGGCGTGTGTATTTGCAGAAGGCATTCTTGTCCAGATAGTCAAACCGAAGGCATTTATAGTAGCAGAGGTACACAAGACCAGTATTAAGTCCAAGTACTTAAAATAGTCACGCATCAAGAAAGTTTCAGGCTGTACTCTAGACATGATGTTGGTGCAGCTGGAAGGACGTGCTGGTTATGTGGGCTGAATTGGAGAATCCTGGTATCATACTGGGGCATAGGATACTGAGTGCTGGGTGTGGCGATCTCTGCACTTGTCTCATAATAGAGCTCTGATTAATATTGAGCAGTGCCTCTCTGCCTTGCTATTTCTATTCAGGCAGATTACAGGATTTCAAGTCATCCTCCTAAATCTGTGGCCTAATTCAGATGCATTGTGTAATTGAGTGTCTTCATAGAAGCACACATTTGCATCTGTGATGGCTGAACTATATTTATTTTCTTGAGCACACAGCCTGTCAAATATCCACTTGGAATACACAGTGACTGCATAGACAAAGTAAATGTGTGGGAGTATAGTTTATCTGGAGGGCATAAATCTGCAAGATGATTTTTCTATGTAGTTTTAACAGAAACAAGTGCTATTTAGTCATCTGTATCTGCATGACAGAAGTTAACCTTAAAGCTAAGGCTGAGATGTCAATATTTGTATTAGTTAAATTATCAGCTGGGAATGTATTGTACATAGATTAAAAAAAAAAAAGCTTAAGGCTGATGTAGCAAAGATAATAATGCTGAATTCTAGCAAGTTGTCTAGAGGTAAGCATAGACCAGCTACAGGTTGAGAGATCAACTATCCATAACTTTCAACTGACTCTTGAGGCAAAATAAGGGAATCCATTCTAGAATGAATACATTCTCAGTGTTTCTAAATGAGCCTTCATAGCTGCTACATAAACAGTTCTCCTGGTGTGAAAGTTAACTCTTTGGTTACCTTCTTCCACCAGCCATCTCTTCCACAAGAACTGTATTGACCCCTGGCTTCTGGAACACAGGACATGCCCGATGTGCAAATGTGACATACTCAAAGTTTTGGGTGTTGAGGTAAGCTAGTAGTCTTTCTTAGGGGTCATTATCAGTATTACGCTAGTGTAGTAACCACATGCTGAGCTATTTCGTGCTGCCTCTAGAGCACAGGGGATAAGCACAGGTGTTGCCATGTCAGTGGCGAGATGCTACAGGACTAACTGCCGTGTCCCCTTTAGTGAAGCCTGCAGCTGACCTGGTCTGAGTTGGTATCATCCAAAGCCTGAATGTCAACCAAAACTGATTGTAATGCGCGACTGAAGAATTGCTCTTAGCTCTTGCGCTTGCAGCTAAGGGTGTTTCTCAAAGCTTCAGGCAGACTTTGACAACTCGTACTGTCCCTGAAACCAGCCTCTATTCAGTTACTAAGTACCCGGTGTCCTTGTAAAGCGAATGTGTTAGCATGTATGGCTTTCCTGGAGCCACATGTCTTCCTAGGATACATAAGGAATTTCTCATGTGTTCTGCAACTGCTCATTGTGGCAAGTACCAGGGGAGGATGCTGTTGCCAAATGCCTGACACAGCTTGCACCAGCTAAAATGTATGCCAGAGTTTGCCTGGGGGAGGGAGATCTGCTCTGAGTGGACGGAAGAATCTGTTTTCCTGGTACTGGGCAGTAAAGGGGGAGAGCTGGCTGAAGAGTGGAGAAGCTGCATCTGAACTTCCCATTCAATTAGGCAGTAACTGGTTTTTGCTTACAATGAAGGTTAACAGCAGAGCTTTTTTTTCAATTTTGAATTTATTTTTTTCTGAGTAAAAGTTCACTAGACTCCAGTCCTTGCAGGCATTGGTGTCCTGGAAAGATACTACAAAGATGTAACTTAACTGTTTTCTCTTTTTTCACAAAGGAGGATGTAGAAGAAGGGGCTGAGTCTGTGCAAGCCACAGTATCCAGTAGGACATCAAATGTCTCTACAGTTAATGAAGAGGATAATCGTAGTGAAACAGCATCATCTGGATATGCTTCTGTACAAGGAGCAGATGAATCTGTGCTGGAGGAACATGCACCATCAGAAAGTGCGTCTACTGTTTCACCTGGCGTGCTAGATTGCATTGCACTTCATTGCTTATGCTGTGAATTGGGGGGCGTGTGTGCCTTAATAACACCTCACAGTGCTTGAATGCCTTGTTTTTCAGGGTAATCTTAATCTCCCCTTTTGTTTTAGCACTTGGCTCTGATGCTCGCTCTTTGTTTTCAAACGAAACTTTGAGGGTGGTGGAGCACTGGAACAGGCTGCCCAGAGAGGTTGTGGAGTCTCCCACTCTGGAGACATTCAAAACCCGCCTGGACGCCGTCCTGTGCAACCTGTTGTAGGTGACCCTGCTCTGGCGGGGGGGTTGGACTAGATGATCTCCAGAGGTCCCTTCCAACCCTGACTATTCTGTGATTCTGTGATTCTGTGAAATGCAACCTAAATGTGAATTAAAGTGAAGTCTATGAAAAGAGTAGTTGAAAATCAGAGGCTTACTACTTAAAGGCCAAAGAGATTTTTTCTGAATATGTCCCTCATCTTGTTGCCTCATTGGAGATTTCATTTGGATGAGTGAGTGTTGCTTTACCAGCAGATCTGTCTGCTTTAAGTAGTTAATTAACTTACAACTTTTGGGGAGTCAGTCCTGTTCTAGCTTAGATGATGCAAAATACAGATGACAGATACTTCAATTATATTTCAGATTTTGCTAAGCTGAGTCATCCTTGAACAATTCCAGAGAATTTTAATTGGAAATGACTATCAGCTTTTCCAAGTACCTTATCTTTTTGAACAAGACAAACTAATTGAAAATGTCTTTTTAGTGCTCAACTTTGCCAACATGCACTCAGTGTTGCTGTTGATTTTAAAAATTGAAAGGTTCCAGGGAAACAGACGAAAGTAACTGTCCCCTAGACTGTGGAATGGCCTTGGGAAGAGGAGTAAGCGGGGAAGCTTTCCGAAGTGAAAGTGATGCTCTGGCTGTGTCCGCATAGATTTCCTGTGGGAAGCCTAGCTGCTAGGAACGCGCAGGATTTGCCGCCTGCCTGCTGTGGGACATCTTGCTCCATTGAGTGCTGTGTGTACGGGAGCGCCCCGCTTAGGCGCCCCAGTAGAGAAGAGGGTGATTCTTATAAGCCTTCCATCAGAAGGCAAAACTGCATTCCTATAAGCAACTGAAGTGATGCTGGATTAGTTACATGGCTCAGGCCCTTGTACATTCTCACTCTGAGTGGCAAGGACACACACTAACGTCAGCCTAACAAGGTTAGTCTGTAGGGAGAAGGTCTTCCTCTCTGAATCAGCCTGTGTCCCACAGTTTATTGTGAACCCAATCTCCAGAAGGGGCTCCTGATGCCTGTCCTCAGCAATCCTAAAGTAATACGAAAATTGCCAATCTCCTTACAGTTGGGTTTTGTAGCCTCACGCAGCCTAGGCTTGCTCAGCACTAGCGAGAAATGAACTCCAGAGCCGAGTAGATGCCACTAGAAATGCCAGGTAGTGTCAAGAATGGGCTCACAAACTAATGAGGGGCAGCAGAAGAGTGGTAGGTGGAGCATGGCCTTGGATTTCCCACTCTGCAAGAAAAGTGCTGGGAGAAGACCACTTGCAGTGGGCTTGCGGAAATAAAGCAAGCGTGGTTTGCTTTGAGGTTTGCCTATGATGCTCTGTAACTTGTCTTTTCTTGGTTTTGTTCTGGACAGATGACAACATGCATCTCGTAAACAATGAATCCCAGCCCTCCGCTGTGAATGTCCTTCCACATGTTGACAACCCAAGCTTTGAGGCAGACGAAACGCAAGTTCGTGAAGTCAGGTCCTAAGAACATGCCCAGCAACACGGTGTAAGCCTGCGGCCGTCAGGTGTATACCAAACACTGCAAGATTGCAGCAGAAGCATATTGCCTCGGCGATGCTGAGATCAAATGGACTTGTTCAAATCATAATCGTATGGTTTGCAATTCTTAAAACTGTGTCTCCCATGTGGAATTTAGTTTTAGCACTCTTCAGATAAAGCTGTCTTAAATATAAAGAAAACCATCAAATTTTAACACTAAAACAAAAGTTCCATCTTCAGCAAAGCTTCTCTTCAGTGGTTGAGTCATTTAAATACAGAGAAGATTCTTTGTTGTAGTTGTCTCTACTGGGAATTGTTTTGACTTGGGTTTTTTTTTGTTGTTTATTGTTTTAATTCAAGTGGATTTTCATTGTAAACAAATTGATTTTGATCTGGTCTAATACTTATTTACCAGACACAGTTTAGTTTAAAGCAACACTGTATTTAATATTTCAGCGCACTAATTTGCTCCTGCCGAGACTTGTATTGTTTTCCCTTTCCAGGAATGATACCGGGAATGATACCAGCACACTTCCCCTGGAGATGGGGTTAACTATCGGAGGATTGCTTATCCTTCTCGCAGGTGCACTAATTTGATAGGAGAAAGTACAAACTAATGCCTCTCAAACTGGATTTTGCCCACAGTGTCTTTGGCTTTCTAGTAAACCGATTGATACTCTACCTCTCAACTCCAACCTGCCAACCACACATTCCGAAAGGGAAAAGAGAGAGCTTCAGGCTGACAGGCCAAATCTGACTTGCACAATACTGTAAAGGGAACAATTGTAGGAACTTCTCAAACCTGTTAATATTAGACAGTTTGAAAGATCCTCCATGATTTTTGGAGTTATAACCATCTCTAGCACCAGCAGTATGCCAGAGTCCTGGCGCTGTGAGAGTCTGGGATGACTTCAGGAAGACTGAACTAAAGATGAAAAGATAGATTCTTCCCAAAGGATCTGTTGTGTTTTGTTCAGAATATGATCCAGCCCCTGAAAAATGCTGGACCGTTGCTGTGCATTGTCTCGCCTGTGTGCTAAAGCTGCAGGGAGAGCTGACGTCCTGTAAACATGAGAGGGGATGGGAGAAGTTGTCTGCCATCCGTGGGGAGTTGAACTGGGGTCGAGGAGGATCACGGGGTGCCTCAATAGTAAGTGTAGGGCCTTGCCCAGAGCAGGTAACTAAGGACATCTTACAGATGCACTTTATTTTTTTTTAATCTCTGTATCTATGGCTCGTTTCTAATGTTAGCAGAACTTTGTCTTAAAGCCCACAATAAAGTACTATTGAATCTGGAGGGGAAAAGCAATGCATTTTCTTATCTGTAGTAGAATTAAAATTATTGTAAATATTTCATGATTTGTATTGAATTTGAATATGAAAATGTAAATAAAACTATATTTTGATGACCCTGACTGACATTAAATGTTGATTACCAGCTGTTATGTGGAACGGATGCTGACTTTGCCTTGTCGCACAACCCCAAAACTCATTCAGTTTTGGGAGGCCAAAAAGCAGCAGTGCTTGCTCAAACTAATTGGGACAAGGAATGCTAATTATGTGCAGGGTGCTGCTGTGACATGGACTGAGACTGATAGAAAAGAAAAAACCAAGCTGCTCAGGGTGTGTTCAGTGAGCTGCTTGATACAACTTTTAGTGTTGTTCTGGGCATGTTCAGCACAAGGCAGTCTTATGTGAGCTCTTCAGATCGGACAGGTGGCATCCCGCTTTCCTCTGCCAGGTTGCTCAGCATCCCTCCTTACTCAAAAGTTCAGGCTTGCTTTGTCTTACAAAGCATTTTAAAAACAATCAAATGCCCTTTGTTCAGTACTCTACTATTAGCGAGAAGTTTTTACTACGTCTCCCCTGGCCAGTTTGGTAGTAGTTAGTCTTGTGCTTCTTTTTAGCTCACTTCAAGTCTAGTTTGGGAAGCATTGGCTGGTTATGGGCTCAAACTGCAAAGCTGAGTACAATGGGACTTCACTCCAAAGCTGTATTTTGCTGTGATCACCTTTCTATTCTACATCTGAAGTGCAGAGCACAGAAAGGAGCAGCCAAGCAGTAAATACGTAGCCCCTCAACACTTAATTTCTTTTTCAAAAAGCTTTTATAAATTTATTGTGGTGTGTAAGATGTAATGTAGTAGAACTTCATGATGATGCGCTCTCATGAAATCATCTGCCAGTCTTCTGTGTTTAATAGAAACAAGATTTGACCTTCAAAAAGAAAAGGGGTCGGTGGGTGTGACTGAGTTCAATTCAATACATTGAAAGGTGCTTTGGCATTTGGTGTTGGGTTTTTTTCGTGCCAGTCTATACATTTGGGTTGCTTTGTCTATAGGATTCAAGCCTTTTGATTTACTGTCTTTTAAGAGCAGTAAACCTGCCTTTTTTCCAGTGGTGATATTACTAATGGTAAGGTGGATATCCAGCATTTTCTCAAGGAATGCACTATGGGTTATGGGGGGATGCAGCAGTTCAAGTCAGTGAACTCCTACTACTGTAGGATCAGACGATGTGTATGTGTTCTGTAAAGATGTGGACTTGCTTGGAGCTTGTCCTGGTTTCAGCTGGGATAGAGTTAATTTTCTTTCTAGTAGCTGCTGTGTTTTGGATGTCCTATGAGAATAATGTTGGTAACATACTGTTTTAGTTGTTGCTTGGTAATGTTTACATTAGTTAAGGACTTTTTCAGCTTCTCATAGAAGCTGAGAGGGAGCATAGACAGGACAAGCTGGCCAAAGGTATATTCCATACCGTAGACACCATACTCAGTATATAAATGTGGGTTGGCCAGGGACATGGATCAGCGATCACTGCTTGGGATGGGCTGAGCAACTGATCATCGGGTGGTGAGAGCAACTTGTATTGTATTACCTTATTTTGTATATTCTTTTATCATTATTATTATCATTATGATTTTCCTCTTCTGTTACTGTTCTATTAAACTGTCTTTATCTCAGCCCATGAGGTTTTTCCCCTTCCTTTTCTCCCTCTTCTCCCTACCCTACTGGTGATGGGGGAAGTTAGCGAGCGGCTGCGTGGTCCTAGTTCCTGGCTGGGGTTTAATCACGACAGAGTTCGAGGCACTTACGAAGAATCTTAAAAATCTTCCTGAAAATTAGTGTATCATCAAATGTGAAGTACTGCTAAAGGAATAAATGCAGTGTTTGTACGTGAACAGTATTCGAGCTACTGCTAGGCAGAAGGATTTAATTCTTCTCTGGTTTTGCAGGTTAACCTGTGAGTCTGCCACCTTCTTGTGTGTGCAGATTTATTTGTAAATATTAGCTATGCAAGGGCTTTTGTTTAAAAATGAAAGTGTGCAAATTTCATGCACCTGGTCAATGACAACAAACTTGGGTCTGTTGCTGTCTTTGAAAAAAACACTTTCTTATTTCACTGAATTCTGCAGAGGTTTTCCCCTTTGAGAAGAACATTGTACAGTTTTACTTGAGTTAAAGAAATTTCAAAGCTCCGCTCTCACTTTGTATTTTCAGGTTTCCATGGATAGCAGCTGTCTTTAGCTGACCCCGCTTGAAGCACTGTGCAGCAGACTTCTTTTTTTTGGTGATGCTGCGGGCTTGAATGGCTCCGTGTGATGTATACGTATATATGGGCACTATGGCATGACACACTCTTTCCTGTAAGCATGAGGCAAACAGGAACGTGCCTGGGGATAGGGTTCCTGAAATGCAATGCAAGCTTGCTGCTATTGTGCATTAATTTTGGGGTTTGCTATACTTATACTCATGTTTGCATGTAAGATGCTAGAAATCATGTGCCCACGAGTGGTAATGGTTGCTAAAATGTGTGACTCTCTTAATATTCCCATTGAGTCACACAGACATGTCAATTATTCTGCCCCCAAAGAGAAAGAATAACAGGCTCCAGCATCGTCTCTGAGTGTTTACTCACTTCCGTCATTTATCTCTCCCACAGGAAAGCTCTGATCTAGACACTTCACTCAAACGCTTGTGTGCTGTTGAAGGGGAACTGGGAAAGATATTTTTTTATCCCTGCAGGAGAGGAAGCCTTGTCACCTGGTGCTGGATTACTGTGCTTTCTCGTAAACCAGGCTTTGCAGTAGTGGGATTTTATTTTAAATCCAAAACCAAAATAATACAATTTTCTCATATTGAGGAATATTTTCAGGTGTCTCTATAGAAATGTAGTTATAGCTGAGATTTTTGCGTAAGGGAAAAGAAGGACTTGTGATGAGAAGCTGCAAACATGTAAGAGCAGTTTTGAGTCAAAAAGGCAGTTGGGCTCTACCCATTAAATGGAGAGACTTAGTCCATCTCAGTCTTTAGGCTGGGGAGATCTGCACTTGTTAAATGACCCAACAGTTGGACAGAATAAATACACACATCTACCTTGGCTGCATGATTTAATGCAATTTCATTCTGTGTTTAACACACAGGTAGCCCTGCCTCTTCACCCGGGTTTGGACTGATGGTTTTAATGTGCAGATTTGAATAGAGTTCCACTCCTGCAGGGGTGCAATGGCTGGCATTATGGAATAGATGAAAGAAAATCTACTGGCTCTGGCAATTTAATTTTGGCTTTAAGGGAAACTTGAAACCAAATTGCAGTGTTCACCCACTGTGAATTAACGACTACGTAATTCTCTGCGCTGGTTGTTCAACTGTTGGTTATACAGTGTGAAGCCAAAATTTATTTATACAGCTACTTATCTATTTATATAATCTTGGCTATGGTTACTTGAGGGAAGTAATTTACCATTTCTAGGAGGTCTTTAATAAAGTGAAAGAAAAATTCTGCAGTGCTAAATGGATCTCTGTTGCTGTAGAATGCATTGATTAGACTGTAGGATGATTGTGCACTGATTAAGAAAGAATTTAGGTACCTATAAATAAATTCCTCCAAGCTGAAAGAGGAGCACTCTTGCATCTTAACAGAATCCAGTGCCTGAGGGAACTGGAAAAAAGAAAGACATTCAAGACCTTGAACGAAAACTGGAAAAAAGAAAGACATTCAAGACCTTGAACGAAGGGAGAAGAAAACAAAACAGACATTTTCCAAATAGTAGCATTTTACTGTTAAATTTTTATCCAATTAACAAAGTTTGAATCTTACATAAGAAAGCAACATATGCCTGAACATGTCCAGCATGTGTGAGATGCCAAAAGCCAAGCTCTGGGTTGGAAACGCCAAGGGCATCTCTCCTTACAATTAACATCGGAATCAGAAGACCTGTGTTAGATTCTTAATAGGTATTTCCTATCCAAGGGCTTGGTTAATTGGGAAAAATTACATGGTAAACACTCTCTCTGGGAATGTTCTTAGAAGAGCAGCATCTGCGCAGGAATCACTCTGTCGGTTCAGCTGGTAAACCTCCAGGAACCCGCTAATGTCTGTTACTCTCGGTCACTTCAAGTGGGGGGATTGAAGAAACTGCCGCATGGAGAGCGTTGTGCGAGTATATCCAGGAGTTGTTTGCCTTGTCTCATTAATGTTTTATTTGTGTTAGTTACCACATGCTGGCTAATGACTTTTAATTCATTTTTTTTCCTGTCTAGTAAAGGTAAAGCACCAGAAATTTGTTGCTTTCTGCTCTATTATAAAAACAGGTAAAAAGAATAGTAATATTAGTTAAATCTACATTCCCAAAGGTAAAACTTTTTAATACTACAGCTTCTCTTGCTGTGGTGCAATGAGTCAGTGGAAGAAGAGGAAAAAAAAAAAAGTCTCATACCAGTGCAATTCACCCATTTTTGAAGCCTTCCAGTGAGTTAAATGTGTTTGCGCACTTGGTTCTGCTTTCACATTGGTGCCTTTGGGTAGGCGATTCCTTACGCAGCTGGAACTGGACAGACATTGCCAAATGTCTTTCTGTGAGTGCTCGGCAAAATCTCACTGTGCCTGTGCTCGCAAATAGATCAGTGCTGGCAGAAGCACTTTTGGTAGCGAAGTACATTTGGGACTGTTGAAAGGGATGAAAGGAAGACAGGATACAGCAAAAGTGCCAAGTTTGCAACCTACAGTTAGAGCACGATGTGCATAATTTTTTTTAGAAAGAGCTCAAAGTAGAGGCTGAGTGTAAACAACTGTGTGCTGAATTTTTCATACGATACACAATCAATAAAGCATTATTCTTGAAAATCTTACGAAGGTCAATTATGCTGGAAAGAGAGTGCTAAGGGAAGGATCTGACAGGACAGCAAACCGCACAGAAGTCCCTGGGAAACGGGAATGTCCTACTTGCTCCATTTGTACCGAATGGCAGATTGTATCAAGGCCAGGAGCGAATCTAACACGGAGGTGGGAAAAGATGGTGACCCTGAGAAGTCCCTGGAGTGGAGGAGGCAGTGAGGCTTCCATTCCTGGAAGGTTTTTATTTGTGTTATTGGTCAGCCCCAGAAGATACCGTTTAGGAAGCAGAGTGCTGTCAAGTGTAAGGCCTCCGCGAGAGCTTTGGAGCTCTTTGGGACATAGTGAAGAGATTGGAGAAGAAACAGCAAGAGAGGGGGCTTGATAATGGGTGGACTGAGCTGTGATCGTGACTTCATGGGGAGCTGGGAGTTACTGTGCTGACCAGTGCTCGTGGAAAGCAAGTACTGAGGTAGCCCCACAGCCTTGGGAAATCCTCAGCTGTCAGGTATGTATGGCAGAATAGTTCCAGCACCTGATGTCTTTTGACACCTGGCTATGGGAACTGCTCTTTAAATCAGGAGGAGACAGCAACAGAAGACAGTAGTAAGAGCAGATAGATATTCAAGTGCAGCCCCTATGACGATGAAAGCTGCTGTCCTGTTCCTTAATGGGATAGATTGATTTATTCTAGCGCAGAACAACTGGTAAAGTCAGTCTGCAAATAATCTGAAGAGCTAGTCACTGAGGACAAATGCCGAAGGTCTTGGAAACAAATAATGAAAATACTGAGACCATGAGCCAAGCTGTTGTTAAGGCAACCAAAACGTCTCCTCTAAATTAGTGCTGAATTGTGTTGGGTGATAAGAGCGATGAGGCAGATATTGTTTTTTTACAACGTGAAACGTAAATAGGCAATATTGACCATCTATCTGCTCCTGCAGCTGGTGGGGCCACTCCTCGGCTCCCGGCGAGGCCAGTGACCGGGGAGGGGACACGCGCGGGCCGTGACTGGGGCGCTGTACCCGGTGGAGGTGCTGGTCACGGCTCCCTGCCTTGCGGGGCAGGTTTTTCCTCGTTCTTTTCTCCTGCACCCCAGTCTCCTGCTGCAGCACAAGGCTTAGTGCTGACAGGAAAACAAAACGCAAAAGCCAGCGTCTCTGGGGATGTCTTGTCTGTCTGCTGGGATGAAAATGGAGCAACTTTTGGCCAAAATTGAGAACGAGACTTCTCTGACCGGCGGAGGGGACACAAACCCCCCACCCAGCCTGGGGTATGAAGGCATTTCGGCGGCCCGTCGGGGAGGCCGGAGCCTGCTGCGGCCCTGCCTGACAGGAGCGAGCTCGGGGCCGCACGGCTCCAGGGCGGGGGCGGTGTCATTGTGCGGGGAGCGGAAGGACGAGTCTCTCCCTGAGCCCGTGGGACAGAA
>VZSZ01003479.1:397190-439009 GCA_013398815.1 Ibidorhyncha struthersii
GTCGAGCCGAGGTCAGCGTAGCCCAACGCTTGGTACAGCTTAAGAGCCCTTTGCTCCGGCCGGCACCCGGGCAGGGTTAGATTTGCGGCTTGTTGGAAGAGAAGATGTCAGAAGAAATGACGGATCTGTCTTGCTTTGGCGGGATGCTCATTTCCAAACGTCTTTTCCTGCATGCGTCTGAGGCTGCTTGCAGTGAGCTGCTGCTCAGGCATTTCTGATCACTTATTTTAATAGCTTGTCAGGAGAGGTGGGTCAGGAAAGTGACAGGGCATTGACCACCATACAATAAACTTTATTTCATGAGAACTTCAAGGTATGGAGCTGAGTTTCTATTTTTACGTCTTGTCTGTATGGTTACGCGCTGCAGGGACCCCAGCTGCCACTGAGACCTCTGTTGTGGTGGTAGCTATTGAGACTAGAACAGACTGCTTCGTAGTTTGATGGTGTCTGTCATTGACCCTGTCAAAGAGAAGTGCTACAGGGATGTGGTTCTTGGGTGTTTTACGTGAGTTGCATCTCTCTGGGTTTTCTAGGCTCTCTCTAATTGTGTCGTCATAAAGCAAGCTGTATTAAACGTGAGACATAATTGTCTCGTTGAAACATTTATTCATTCTATCAGACAAAAACATTAAGTCCAAACTTCTGGCTCATGAATTTCAGATGCACATATCTCCCAGCTAGATATCTCCCAGCTGGAGCAATCTTCATTGGCATCTGAACCACTTGGAGAGTGCAAGAAAAGTGTAGAAAGGAAGTATCACAAAATCCCAGATTCTCTTCTAGGCATATTGTAATATAGATAGCTAGGTAGGTAGATAGACAGATAATGTTAGGCTTCAGCTTAGAACCAACGGTGGTATTTTGCAAGCTTGGAAGTCTTGTGGTCATTGGGCTGGATGGGTCATACTCTGTCCTGGTATCTTTGGGAGGCAGGGAAGCTGAGTTGGTGTGACGGTTGTCTTTCTGTCTGATGAAATTAATTTAAGAACTGTGAGTAAAGTGAAATGATAAGAACTAGAATTAGGTGTTTGTTTTAAAACATCCGTGTCGGCTTACAGCTGGACAGACAGCCAGGGCATCCTAGTGCCCTTTGGATTTTGTTGAAGGTGAGGCTTCTATCACTAGTCTGTCCTTGATGGCATTTGGCAGCATGGAAAAACACTTGAATGGGTTAGTTCCTGTAGTATGCTTTTTCATGTAGCATTGCACATTTTATTTCTGTAGTTTTTCTCATAATGTTAGATTCATACAGATTTAATTTGTGCAAGTTATGTTTTTCACTGGACAGAAACAAAAAGAGTGAGATGTTATTGAATATAAAATTGTGATTAAGAAAGCTTAACAAGCAAATCGGAAAAAATGCAGTTACATTTGGGTTTGCAGGTTTGAAAATATTCAAACCTCCTAGGTATAAGCTAGCATGATTTTAATTTTATATTGCTATGTGTCACGCAAGATAATTAGCGCTTACTTTAGAAGAAACCAATGAACAGCTATTATCTTATGAAGTCATCGCAAATGTGAAAAGTATGATCTTGTTCTGAACAGCATTTTTCAGCTGGTGAGGCAGGGCTAGAGGTGACTGGCAGTGTTGAGGGACTGGGGAGTTATGAGTGAAAGAGGCAGGCAGCAGTGTAAGACGGTGTCTTGAGGGAAGAGAGGCGCAATGCCTCAAGGCAGGAATGGGAAGAAAGTTGAACAGTATAGCAGTAGTGGGGACTAGCTGAGGAGGCAGTAGCAAAGGATTCCCAAGAATATGGGAGTACACTTGGTAAGACAGACTTTAAGCAGGGGAGATGGGAGTTTTGAGGAAGCAGCCAATAGCTGGAGAAGGTACACACCGAGGAGAAAAAGATAGATGGCAGGAGAAACACTTACCTGAAGGAAGGCTGGGAATTCTGGTGCCGTCCTAGGTTTAGAAAGAAGGCTGCAGTTGGATTTGTTTGTATGACCCTTCTGGACTGACTATTACAGCAGGACCATTTTGAAATCTGTAGATGATACAGTTAGCTTTTACGGCTTGTGTCCTCAGACAGCTTAGTCCTGAGTTGGCTAGTGTGGATAAAAATGGACAGAAATATCTTGTGCTGGTTTTGCTTAGTCTTGGCTCTCTTCCTGCCAGTGTGCACCTGCTTAGCTTTACATTTCGTTCTCTTCCCTTTTATGAGACCTCACCGAAGGATACAGGTACTGTAACCTGTTTGACTAGTTCTACTTCCTGATAATTCAGCATGCAATAGACTGTCCCAAACTATGATTCTGAATGCCTGGCTGTGCAGCTGTGTGGCCGTGTCCTCTGGTTGTCCTGTCTTCTGCAGACCCACTATGGGAGAGCTTCTCAGGTTTTCTAGAGTGTATTGATAAGAATATAGTTAGGCAAAACGACCCGTCTGCTGGAGCACAGTTATGGTGACACAAAACCTGTGTTGTAAATTCACGTGTGGTAACCAAGGTCCAGTGAGATTAAGCATGTTGGTCTCAAAGTGTTGCTTTGGTTATAGTTTAGACAGGACCTTCATTAGGACATGGGTATTCCTGGAGTAGTTATACAAATGAGTATTTGGTGTCATAAAATAGCAGTCTTCCACTGAAACATCAGAAAACTAATTATTTGTTTTCTCCTTCCATTATTTCAATTAACCTTTCCCTGCTTGAGAAATTTAAGTAAAATGCAACTGTGAGAGGAGCAAAACTTATCAGTGAAATACATGGTTGGAACTAGTCTTTCCTGCTTCTTGTATGTGCCCTGCTTGGAAAGGTAGGGGAAAACCCTGACTCTGAGTCCTGGATTTCCTGGAGCAGTTATTGCTATCCTGAATCTGTAGAAGGCCCCTGCTGGTGTGCCAGCTTTTTAAAAGATATAGCTTGTTGTCTGCATCATTGCTAGCTAGGTCGCAGGCATACGCGTCTGGAGGAAGGGGAGACAGAGCTGGGCTTGTATGTGTGCTCTGGGGAAATTTTCCTTATCTGCTATCTGTGCTTAATTTGAGGAAATAGAAAAAAGGGTCTTATTCACAAGTTGACATTCATGTGTTTTAAATCAAATACACAGCAACGATGACTTTTCATGGTTTATATGGTATGTATTTGTATCTTAGTTTATCTCGGGAAAACTGGGGGTTCAGTCATTTTTTTAAAAACTGAATGAAATTGCTCTGTAAAACTATTTGCTGTTATGGAATGAAGCTTTATCCTGTCTCTGTAAATAAATACTTATTGTAGTAGGGATTTACAGTTTGCATTTCCTGCACCGTAATTTGGCAACAGTTCACTCTGGGTGTGTGTTTCTCCCCTGATATTATATCCTGTACAAGAGAAGCCTTTGTGGACATTACGTAGTGTCTGCTGTGTTACTCTGGTAGCTTTGGTTTCAACAGACCTGTACCTTCTGATTTTTTTAAAAAGGTTTTGCTGAAAAATACAGTCCCTTTAAATTGTAGTTGGGATACTTGAATTTGTCTTTGCTCACTTGTGCAATGGATTTCAGTTTTGTAGTAAATCTGTACATTTCACATACTATTCTTATTGATTTTACTCCCTGCAGTGGTGTCTAGGTACTACCTTGCCTTCAAGATTTATTTTTCTTTTTAATTCACAATTTATTAGCAGGATGACTTTATGGTTCAAAAACAACTGAAAAAATTCATTTGAAGCTCATTATTTTTATTCTTCACATTTATACTTCTTCAAACCTAGAAATTTTAGTTGTCAGGACATAGCTATTTAAAACCTCTATTCAGGTTGCTCCAGGCTTTCTTGCTGTGAGGTATCCTCTGTAGGATTCTATGGAGTCTAGTCGTGTACCTAAGAATTGGATGCTGAAAGCTTAGGAAAATGCCTGGAAATGGTTGTAGCTCTTGAAGTATGACCGATATCTGATCAAAACGAAGGATGTTTGCTATTGTATGGGGTTTGTGTGGCAAGGTTTTGGGTAGCGGAGGGCTGCAGGGGTGGCTTTTGTGAGAAGATGCCAGAAGCTTCCCCTGTGTCTCATAGAGCACATGCCAGCGGGCTCCAAGATGGACCCACTGCTGGCCAAGGCTGAGCCGATCAGCAATGGTGGTAGCGTCTCAGGGATAACTTCTTTAAGAAGGGGAAAACACTGCTATGCAACATCAGCCAGGAGAGAGGAGTGAGAATATGTGAGAGGATCAACTCTGCAGACACCCAGGTCAGTGAAGATGGAGGGGGAGGAGGTGCTCCAGGTGCCAGAGCAGAAATTCCCCTCCAGCCCGTGGTGAAGACCATGGTGAGGCAGGCTGTCCCCCTGCAGCCCACGGAGGTCCATGGTGGAGCAGCTATCCACCTGCAGCCCTAGAGGACCCCATGCCAGAGCAGGTGGATGCCTGAAGGAGGCTGTGACCCTGTGGAGATCCCGCACTGGAGCAGGCTTCTGGCAGGACCTGTGGACCCATGGAGAGAGGAACCCACGCTGAAGCAGGTTTGCTGGCAGGATTTGTGACCATGGGGGGGACCTGCACTGTAGCAGTCTGTTCGTGAAGGGCTGCATCCCGTGGAAGGGACCCATGCTGGAGCAGTTTGTGAAGAACACGGCTGGTGGGAAGGACTCATGTTGGAGAAGTTCATGGAGGACTGTCTCCCGTGGGAGGGACCCCACGCTGGGGCAGGGGAAGAGTGTGAGGAGTCCTCCCCCTGAGGAGGATGGAGCAGCAGAGACAACGTGTGATGAACTGACCACAACCCCCATTCCCCATCCCCCTGTGCCACTGTGGGGAGGAGGTGGAGAATTGACAGTGAAGTTGAGCCCGGGAAGAAGGGAGGGGTGGGGAGAAGGTGTTTTAAGATTTAGTTTTTATTTCTCTCTTCTCTTTTTATTGGCAATAAACTAAACTAATTTCCTCAAGTCGAGTCTGTTTTGCCCATAATAGTAATTGGTGGGTGATCCCTCCCCGTTCTTTTCTCCACCCTTTTATCATGTTTTTTCTCCCCCTGTCCAGATGAGGAGGGGAGTGACAGAGCCAGCCAAGGTGAACCCACCACAGCTGTCTATCACAAACTTACTTGCTTTACAGTATTTTTTCCCCTTTGATTCTGCTCTGAATAGTCTTTGAACTCTTCAGTTGTAGAAGTGAGCAGTTACTGCCGAAATGAAGCTGACTGTAGCTGCAGAATATAACTTTCTGCAGTTGTTGCCACTCGGCCACTCACTTTTACAATATTTTCAAACAGCTCCTTTTATGGTGCTGTAAATAAACTAAGAGTGAGAACTCAATTGTACATCAGTGTTTACTTTTCAAAATCCTTAGTGTAATGGGGCTGACCAGTGTTGTGCTAATAGAAGGTTTCTGTTTGTAAGGAACTCTTACAGTCTTACAAATATTTTGTGTCACTTCACACTTGTAATTTACCAAATCAGGAGGCTGTCTGATCCAGTTTTAATATAATTAATTATTGACCTCAAAGGCACTGTTATGCATTAGAGGACAGAACTGACTTGTGCTAACTTTGCTTCAGAACAATAGTGCTCTTTAAAAAAAAAAAAAAGACAACAGCATATTTTCTTTGCTTCCTATTCTTCATTGGTAAAATGGAACTTAGATTATTCTGTTTGCATTACACCAGTCCCACAAAGCATAGGAATTAGATTGCTGGATATGGTATATATATTTAAAATAAAGAAGATTGTCAGCAGTAAAAAAGATGTACCTGAGAGCTATTCCAGGAAAAAAAAAGAATCTTTGAGATTGTAGGTTGAAAAGGACCCCAAAAGAAAGAGCCAATATTAGTACTCTCTTGACGTACTTTGTGAAATAAATATAGGAGAACAAAGTGGTGTTGCCCCCAAATGGCAAAATGCTGGGCAATTATTTTCATGTAACATATTGGCCTTATTGTCTAAATTGGTACAAATGAGAGCAAAATTCATTACTGATATGTTTTGGTGCATGTCTCTGCAGCTAATGTTGATATTTTGTTAACCAAGTGTTTTCGAGACTTTTGGGAGGAACATATCCTTCTTTCAAAGCTATTCTGGATCCCTGGCCCTTTATTTTATTTTTTAGGGTATTTTACCCTATTTATTTAAGTATCTAGGGTATTTCCTAGTAGTTTTACTCAAGTAGCTATGAAACTGAAAATGTTTTCTAAAAGCAGAGCCCTTTGTCTGTGTAAATGTGCATCACATTCCATATCTACAGCTGAAGTCATTCCCTGAGTGAGGCAAGAGCATGATATAGGTGGAATCCCCAGTAGAAACTGTGGGGTCTAGCTTTGAGCAGAGATGAGAGTAGATGACCTTCTGTAAGTTGTCCCTAAAACTGGTTGTCTGAGAGCAGCATCTACTGCGTTTCGTTAGCGAGGGATTGGCAAGTATGACCTGAGCTGCTTTTTCCCCTTGCCTCCCTTATGGCGACAATGCTAGTGTGTGGGCTGAGCAGTTACTGATTTTTTTTTTTGTTGCCTACTCCCTTACTTTACAATTAATAACCTTGTCATTATACAGGTGAATTTTAAATCTCTGCAACCCTGGAAGTGAATCATTCTTCATTAGGCTTGTGTGAGTGGAGTTAGCAGAGTGCCAGCAAACCGCCCAGCAGCGGCCTTACTTGCCTGGGTGAACTTGGTTCTTCATTTCCCATTGGGAAACAACAATAAAAGGGAGTTCTTGCTGAGAAGCACCCAGTGACTTGTAGTTATGGAAACCCTGACTGATAATACAGTATTCAAAAAATTCGCAGCTCTTGGAGCACTTTCAGAACTTGAGTAAGAAGGTGAGACTGCTGATTCCTCGCAATTATGCCAGTGGCCGTAGCTGTGGCATTAGTTCATAGTGTACTGACTATTTATTGGCTTAAGTGCAAGCCCGTAGTCTATATCACATTCATAGACAAAGCAGTATTGACTAGTGGGCCTGTTGAGGTGACTGATACTAACCTGACACAGTTTATTGTGTCTAAAATCTAATGACTTTCCAAGTAGACAGAAGCCGTTACGGCATTTTGAGGAGTGCTGCTTTGTAGTGCACTGTTGTAATCACTCTCTCAAGCTGAGCAGTTGCATTAACCTTATAAATGGTGACTAATGTCCTTGTACTGTATATCTTAACAGAAAATGATATTAGGAGAATTGTGAATGAAATAATAAAACATTTGCTGAAGCAAAGCCAGCTTTGAGATCAGCTCAGTGTTATGACTCATTCAGTAAGCCAAAGCTCTTTAAATAGATATAAATGTTATCTACTCAATGTCTGACTTCAGTTAGAAACTGCAAAAAAATTCCACTTTCCAACAGTAACTTACAGTCTACGAATTACAGACAAGACAAGATAGTATTTTTGATTGATGTAATGTACGGGTCTTTAGTGGGTTTTTTTTTGTGTTTTTCATTATTTTTAACTTCCTTTTTTTTTTTTTTTAAGAGAATCAAAAGCATTCTGAAACTTGAATAGCCACAGTAAAGTAGTCACACAGGCTCTATGCTGAAAGCGTATCCTTAGGAAAACCATGTCCTGAGGATGATTGTGTAGACTTCTTAATTTTGTCTTATTTTGCTTTTTTGTATTCTCTCACAACTGATAATTTTCAGAATTTGAGAGGACGTTAATGGAAAGAAAGTGGAACAAAAAGTACCAGAAGCCAACCTAAAAATTCTGAAATAACTTTTGAGGGATGCACTTGAAATGATCTAAATCTAATGCTTCTGTCAAATATTATAAACCTGAATCCAAAGATCATTTTCCATTAAACATGGAAGGGTACTTAGAGGTGCTATAAGGGATATGTTAACTTTGCATACAAGCTCTTTACCCTAATAGCAATTTTTTGGGAATGCCCTGCATCCATGATCTCAGCAAGTTTATGGAACAGACTTTACAGCATCTCTTTGGGTAATTGCATCTCTCATATTTTTTGGGGGTAATCTCATCTCTTATATTGCGGTTCTTCTGTAGGAGCTGTGTGTGATTGCTTTGGTAGCTTTGCTTTAGTTGAACTTTCCATTTATGTGGCCATGCTAGAAGGATGGCAAGCATAGGAGATACAGGAAGGAAGCATAAGGTGTTGCTTTTATTTTTGTTTCTGTTGTAACAAGAAGAAAAAGTTTTACTTGTGCATCAGGATCCAAAAGCTTATGTTTTTTTCTGTATGGATTTTTTTAATCTTTTAGAATCGCCTGATTCTTAGATTTGAAAGAAACTTTTAAGATATATGGGCTAATATTTTTATTACTGTGCAGAAAAAATGATTTTGGCAGCCAGGATAAAATGCTTACTCGTCTTCTCAGGGAACTTTTTGCTCCCAGTTATGGAGAGATGAAGTATGTCTCATTAATGAAATTAGTATATTTTGATCTGAACTCTGTTTAATAGGAGCTAATTCAATATTTGGTGGCAGGGAGGTGACATGGCCATTGTATCTTGAGTGTACAATCTATATGGGATTAATGTACTTTATGTAATAGGATGAAATATTAATGTTCTATGCTTTATGTAGGAGTCATCTGGTAGACTGTTTATGAAGAATGGCAGGCATTTTCTAGCTATGAGCAGCAAAACTTTTGTATGTACAGAAAGTATGATACAGTGTTCTCATGTAAAAACAGTGGGATATTCATAAAGATCAGACATAATGGAATTACAGTCTCCTCAGAGCTGTTTCCTGTGACTGGAAAACAGAACAACAGCAGATAACTAGTTAAGATGTAGTTCAGTTACTGCTTGTGCAGTTACTTTGCAGGTTGTCCTCTGGTTTACCATACCACATGGCCATCGCTTACAGGGGGGGGTCATCTCAAAAAACTTCTTCACCCTCATTTTGTGTTTATAAAATGGCTTTTGCTGGATGAAAATGTGCTCTGGGAGCACTTTTTGCTTTACTCTGTGCTTTTTTATTCTCAGAGTTCCTTAGTCCTTACTTGGGTGGCATTCCTATCCACTAAGAAAGGAATCAGAAGTGAAAGTATATTTAAAAAACCTTAGTTTCACTATGCTGTATACATTTTCTTGAACACAACAGGTCTTCTCGTGGGAACATTAGATGCGGTGTTGGATTCTACATCAAAAGTTGCCCCGTTTCGCATCCTGCATCAGACACCAGACTCTCAAGTTTACTGGTCCATTGCATGTGGTATGTACTAACTGAGTTTATAAAATGAAAAATGAGGGTACAAAGTACGGGATCCATTTTTGGGTTAACCCTCTCACGTCATTATTAATTCCTGTGACCTCTAAATGGTTTAAAGTTATTTGGAAACCTGTGATTGACAGTAGTATGTGGTTCCAGTTTTTCAGAACGTATCTATGGACTCTTCACATAACAACTTCCGATTGCCTGCTCTTTGCGGCAGTCTGTGAAGTACTGAAGAACTGCCTTGGTGCTCCAACAGAGGCACCATCTTTTCTTCTGTAAGCTGCAAGTGTATCTTGGCACAGTTCAGGACGATAGGGATAAGGTGACCCTTGGGAGTAGTAAGTAGGAATAACAGGAACTGCTTATCCTAATGTTTTTTTCTACTTTATTTTTGGTTGTTAAAATGAGCCAGGTTCCCAGTCATGGTCAGAGCTGAATTCTTCCTCATATCTGTTGCTGTTGTAGTGTTAGAAGTTCTTTCTCTTTCTTATGTTGCAATACTAATCAGTAGAAAATGGAAAAGAAAATTGACCTTGAGAGCGGACAATGCGATTTTTCCTAGCACGTGCTTTTTGATAGCGTGCATGGGTTTATGTTGTTGTGTTTTTTTTTTATTTTAAGTTTTGCAGCTTCTCGTGAAAACAAAGTGTTAATTCCTTTATACAGGCTGCTTAACTACTGGATGTCCAGAGACCTCCATTCCAAAAGTTGAGAGGGCTCTTTTTTTCTTTACATGCATCATTGTTTTTTCGTCTGAGACATGGTCTTGTCTTTATATTGAAGTTAATTAATATTGTCATGTGATCTAATGCTAAAAAGTCACTGCTGTGGAATTAATCTATTTCTTAGGCTTATTGAAAACATCTATAATTACAGTAGAAAAGAACCATATATTTTAGTTAATTTTTCCATGCTTTAATTTTTTTTCATTAGTAGTGTTCTTTAAAGAAACAAGGCTCCATCTAGACTTCTCCAGGCTCTAGGCCTTCCTTTTAGTTGCTGGTGGCAAAAGATGAGCTTTGCAGGAAATCCCCCCTTCTGAAAACACTTACATGCATGAGTAATTCCACCAGTAAGTGCTATGCTGTTGTTACATTGGACTTTGCTGTTACCACTTTATTATGAGTCTTCACTGCTTCACCTTAAATGAAAAATTGGGCCTCTTGCTGTCTTTTCTATCCAGTTAGCTATTTTCAAAATATATATGTGTTCTTTTAGACGTTTAGTTAATAGTTTACACATTTCTTGCTGTAATGCTAATCTGTTCCTGTTCACGTTCTGCAAGGACTTCTCTGAAGGGCTGTAGTCAGTAAGCGGACTGTTTAATAATGATTTAATATAATTAATTACATGTCACTTTAAAAGGGCAGCCTTATAAAGTTGGTAGAATTTGAACAGTTTGTGAATTGGCAGTGAATAGAATTTTAAGACTACTTCTGAAGAACTCAGAACTGATGGTGACAGGCTATCAAAAAGGCACTTGGATAAGTATGTTGGAAATATACTCTGGGGAATTCTCATGGCATCAGGTTAGCCCTTGGGAAAATGTGAAGGGTAATCTTCACCTTAGGACTGAATTTATATCAATTCTGCACTGCGTAAGTATACTTTACAACAAAAGGCTACATGATGTGGTTGTACTTTGTGTTAGAAAACAGATTGTTCCTTCTGTGAAGTGAAGAAATTGAAGAGACGTTTTGTTCCTGTTATTACATTTTAAGGATCTGAAATGGCGCTGCTAAATCATTTAAATATTTATTACAAAGTTTCATTTTTACTGTGTCACACCTGTGCCTGTGGTTCACACTGTGACTCAAATAATTGGTCTACATGTGTAGTCTGAGAAAAATAATTAGTTTGCAATTTAATTGCTATGTTAATTACTCTTCATATAATTTTTTAAAGTGTTGTTGCAAATCCACCCTGTGTAGGGCAGTCTAAGTATTTAACCATATTTAGAACAATCTCTATTCATTCCCAAGGCAACCTTAACTAATTCTGTGGAGTCCATTGAAAGTTGTTTAATTAGTCTTTACAAAGTAGATTGAGAAAAAGGAAATTGTTAAAGGTGTGTTCTTGCTTTAGGGTATTGATAGTATGTGATTACACTGGCTGATTTTGTTTGTGAACATTCTTGTGGAGAATGTAACTGCCAATTAATTTATATTCTAGAGTCCCTTTATTCAAACCTATGTAAATTCTTTCCCTCTCGCTGCCTCCCACCATCTGAGGGGGAGCCACCTGTCTTTAAAGAACTGACTCAGTATTGAATTTGCTGGAGCTCTACTGTTATTTCACTAGTGTAATCTCTGCTTATTACCAATTACCACTTGCATAATTTGTAACTGAGTATGTGAAAAGAATAAGATTAATTATCATAAACATTTTGAAGTTGGCTTACCATATTTCTCTAATTATAAAAGTAGCTAGTGGGTGAGAATGTTCCTTTGTGTTTAAAGTAAACCAGTAATCTAAATGTATTTCTGGAAAGTTCAGGTGAGTAGGTTTTTCTTTGATATAAAGTTGGAGTGACATTCACCATATAGTAGGTGATAGCTCTCTGAAACCTAGATTAAAAAGCAGTGTAAAGTAAATAAAGTAACAAGGTTGGCTTTTCTTTAATGTGTCTCAAAATGCAGTATTTATATTTTTAGAACATTTAATTTTATCTTGTATCTATGGTTTCTACATTCCTTACAGTTTATTGATAACAGTTTTTTTAAGTTACTCCTCCTCTTGCACATACGTAATGAAAGGAAAGAAAGCAGTCCTTATTCCCGTGTGATTGAGTCCCAGAGGGTCCAGAAGAAAACAAATACTAATTCTGCTGGTGCCAAACATTGTTTCAAGGATCGTTCAGCTCGTATAAATCAGTGAGCCTTTTTTCCTGCATCAGGAGTTAGTTCTGGTGTATGTTTTCTATATGGGGTGCAGCTGTGCTTCTCTCCTCTTGTAGGAGCCTGCAACTGCATGGAAACAATGTGTTGTTTGGAACGACAGCATAAGCAGAACTTTATTGTAGGTCAGATGACATTGTTTCCTGAACAGTGGTTGCCTAAGGTGGAGTGGTTAGAAATGTAATTGATAGAGAATGAGATAAAACCATGACCTATGACAAGTAAGTAGCAATTGATTGTTTGTTGTCAGTAGCATAAATAGTTGTTTCATGTATCCAAAGAGAAATCTTTGCTACTTTCCTGGTTATTGTGAGGTATGCTTTACATTCTTACATTTGTTACAAGGGATTTTGCACAGCAGGTCTAAGTCTTGGAGTTCTACTCTGGAAAATGGTGTGGCCCAGTGATCATAATGGAGGATATCAAAGGATCACATTTCATTTCCTTCTTACTCTCATAAATTTGATCTCACATTTCTCACCTTCTAGACTATTAGACTGGGAGTGTTCTAACAGCGATCTGCCATCTGTTTTGGGATGCTACAGGCTTCAGCACTGAGCCACACAATGTTGACAAAGCTGAGATGCTTCTGGATCTAGAAGGCTAGAAATATAGCTGCATAAAGGGCTTGAAAGATAAAAAACCAGCAGTGCGCATTTTTGATGTACACCAAATACATTTTTAGTGTACACAAGAGTTGGACAATCCATTTCAGACTTGTGATTTGGACTTGTATCTAAATTACTCTGTGAATCAGGAATTTGCTAAGTATTCTCTTGATAAATATTTTTAGTGAAATAATTACAGCCTGTTCTAATTTTAAGTAATACTTTCTCTTTCAATCAGGATCCAGCAGAGAAGAAATAACAGAGCACTGGGACTGGTTAGAACACAATGTTATGAAGACTTTATCAGTATTTGATTCAAATGAAGATATTACGAGCTTTGTCCAGGGAAAGATAAGAGTAAGTAACAGGCACATGACATAATTGGGAAAGGCTAAGTATTTTTTTCCTCTAAACATACACAAATAATATGTTCTCTTTAGAATATCAAAGGACAGCATCGTAATGCTACATACTTCTTATTGAGTAGTATGTGCCTGTTAACTACAGCACACTCCATTGTTCCTGTTTATCCGCCCCACAGTTAAGTAAGGTTGGTTGACATAAGCTCTTCTTGGTAAATGATAAAGCAGATGCCTTTAGGTAGTGGTCTAAAACTGTTGGTAAATTATTTCACAATAATTGTAATAATGCCTGGGAAGTATATGGTATATTTTTGTGAAGGTGCACTTTATACACGCTCAATATTTAGCCGAGGAATTCTTGTGATTAAGTAGGGAAAATATATCTATTTCAGAATAGTAGACTTGGGATTGTGTGTCTTGCCTAAGTTGTGTGGGGAACTTGGTGGGTGAGTCTGAAATAGCACATTTGGTTTATGACCTGTGTTTTGATCCTCAGGCTATTCTTCCTGTTCTAAAACTTGCTACCCTGTTAGGAGACTGCAATGCTGTATGAATGGGGGTGCATATGTGACACCCACCCACATGGATGCATGTATAAAGTAACTGGTTCTTTTGTTTTAGGGTTTGATTGCTGAAGAGGGAAAAGGTTCTTTTGTAAAAGAAGAAGATCCTGAGAAGTTTCGTGAAGGTCTTATGAAGTTTGAAAAGTGTTTTGGATTACCAGAGCAGGAGAAGTTGGTTACCTATTACTCATGCAGTTACTGGAAGGGCAGAGTGCCCTGTCAAGGATGGCTTTATCTTAGTACCAACTTCCTTAGCTTTTACTCATTTTTGCTGGGAGCAGAAAGTAAGCAAGCCTTGATACTAAGCCTGGTCCCTTCACATTTTACTGTTTATCTTGCAGATTTGGAAGATGGCCTGCCGTCTGAGCAGATGATGTTAACACAGAATAGAAAAGACTGCAAGCATAAAATACTTTACGGAAGTTAATACATTCATTTAACTTAATATACAATTTTCGTTAATTTTCTTTGTCTGTATAAGCTGCAGAGAGAAGGCAGACCTGTTACAGTTGACTGTGACTAAAAGGTGTTCATCATCTTTAGTTCGTGCTGCATATTAATTTGGTCTGTGAGGATTATGGTTATTTCTTCACACACAGACTTAATATTTCACGAGTGCACTATGCACTGGTGATAATTGCACATATCTTTTTTTTCCCTGTGTAACATTAGTTTGAAATGCCAAAACAAGTGGCTCTAATAACGTGAGCTGTAACTGTATTTATGTGAAAACTAGAAAGCACAAAGAAAGTAGGATCCTTTCTAAACTACTTCTCATTTGTAGTGGGAAATGTCATAGCTAGTGGGCACGGTTCCTCTAAATGCCAATACATGATCGATTTACTTTAAGAAGCCGTCTTGGTAAACTGTCAAAGTGGAGTAGCTTATATGATGGTGTTTGTTTGCAATTTGCGGTTTCACATGAAAACAGAGAAAAGGTGATGTAAGCTTGCATTTTCATAAATGGTGTGTCTTTAATGTTTTTCTTTCTATAAAATTCTTTCTAATGGAATTATTTTACAGGAATTGTGAAGACAGTCTTTTTTGTGCTTGTGAATTTGTAGCCCTTTCCAAGTGGTTTATCATTTAACTGTATTGCTTAATTATATTTTACTAGTGCTGTTGACTACTACTTTTCTTTTTTTAATATGAGGCTAGCAGCTAATGAGAAGTTACTCACATCTGCTTGTATTTGTATTTGCAGTAAAACTTATTATCTCCTGGGATGAAATATCAAAACTTGAGAAGACTTCCAATGTGATTCTGACAGAGAGCATTCATGTGTGCTCCCGTGGGGAAGATCACTATTTTTCCATGTTTTTGCACATTAGTGAAACGTTCCTTCTCATGGAGCAGCTGGCAAACTATGCTGTTAGGAGACTTTTTGACAAGGAGACGTTTGAAAATGACCTAGTCCTTCATGACCCCCTGCAGATCACCAAGAGGTAATGTATTACTTGGAGTCTGTCTGCTCTTGGAAGAGAATGCTTGTCTCAAGGAGATATGTACATGTCAGAAAAGCTGCTGTTCTCTTAAACAAGCGTCTCGTTAAAATTTGGGATCAAAGCAACATGGAACATTGTAATTTATTGTTACTTTGTAGTATCAAAAGTCTATATGAAGACAGGAGGTGATCCAACCTTCAGAGCTGGTCTTCAACTATAGGGTTTATAGTAGTTTGTATTTTTAAAAGGTGTTCTAGCAGCATTTAGGATTAGAAAATTAAGAATGAAGATGCAGTGTCTGCAAACAGACCTGATGAAGAAGGAGAAGGTGGAGAATAAAGCATTTAATAAACATGTGTAAATAATAACTGCATGGCTTTTGTGCCACTGGAGATGGGTAATAAAATCAATGAGTTGCAGATGGATGCCTGGCTTTCCATATTTACGACAGCATTTTAGGCAGTGGAAAAGATAGGTATGTAAGTAACCCGATGGTTAGCGTCCTTCCCTCTCAAGGAGGGCATGTGATTATTCCTTATAGTAATTTTATGTTTTCTCTTCAGTTCTGGTTTCTGTTGAAGCAAAGGTTGCCTTTTCCTCAGAGAGCTGTCCAAATTTTTACTCAGATGTTCAGGTTTTGGTCTGTGGACAACAGCTATTTACTGTGAAAAGTAACCAGTAACATAAAGGGACTAAATCTTTGTTTGAAAATGTTACCTATCTGCAAATCAGAAATTACGATAAAGTGTTTTTCTAATAATTGTTACTACTTAAAGCTCCATGCATCTATGATTTAAGGAAAAAAAAGCTATTCAATTTTATAGTACACTGATAATAAAACCTGGTTTAGTTTGTATATCCTGGGTAATTGATACCTCACTTTGGTAGCAATGCTGGAGGGGGATGTTGCCCTACAACCAAAACATTGTTTCTGCCTGCAGTTACCTGTGAAGAATTAGCCAGTGGCAGATCTTTATAACATGTGCTACATTTCTAGCTAATTAACCCTCTGTCAAGCCAAAACTTGTTTGAGGTTTAAATGGACTATTCTGATGGGTTGGGAAACAGAGCAGATTAGGCTATTAATATGTTTTTCTATGCTGCCTCTAGGTCCTGACTCAGCAAAGTGCTTTGCTGTGTAAGAACATGCTTGAGTCTATTCCTGTTTAGTGAAGTATTTAAGTTTTTTATTAAGTGGGTGTATATAGATAGCTGTGGACCTGCCCTTTGTTGCCTCTTCCAGCAAAACATTGAACCCTCCAGAGTGACTCCACTGACTATGGGAGAGCATGATGTTTTACTGTCTTTTCCCAAGGTTTTTTTAACTTTTGTATTTGTAAAGACATTTTAAACTTATTTAATTTTTCTTTTCTCTCTCCTCACCTATATTTTTGTTTTGTTTTTAATCTAGAGGCCTAGAAAGCCGTGCCCACAGTGAGCAGTTTAGTGCATTCTTCAGGCTACCCAAAGAAGAGACCTTGAAAGAAGTTCATGAGTGCTTCTTATGGGTTCCTTTCAGTCATTACAACACCCATGGGAAAATGTGCATTTCAGAAAACTACATCTGTTTTGCTAGCCAGGATGGCAGCCTGTGCAGTGTAATCATTCCATTAAGAGAGGTAATGCAAACTTCAAATCAGAGCCAGAAGTTTTGCACTTCTGTAGTCTAATGCCAGTTTAGCAGATTTTAATTAGAATCTGCTTACTTTACATGATGTCATACGTTTCCCCCTACCTCGGATACTCCATGTAGGAATTCTGTTTGGAGGTTTATAGAACTGCATTCATGTTTAAGCTTTGTTCCCTGTATGCTCTTTCCCTTTTCTGTTTACTCTTAATTTCTGTAGCTGGGTACAGAATCCAAATTTTTTAATACTTTTTTTTTTAAATGAAAAAGCTTTTGCTTAATTCTTGACATTGAGTTAATGTGAGATTCTCAAGATATAAAGAACTGGAGAGGGTAGAGGGTCTTGAAGACTAGTAATTGCTCAGCTTTGTTTTTTTCTTAGTGCATTAGCAGAATTCTTTTTGCAGCAGTAGAGCAGTGCTGTCTGTTCAGAAGTCTATAGGAAAATTCATTGACAGTTGTCAGCTCACATGTATCACTGCTATTACAGCTGATAGTCTCAATAGACTGAATAAGGACCGTGTTGTAAAGGACATGGCATTCATATTTCTATAGAGTACTGTAGCTAGGCTGTGGAGTGACTTCTGGGGGGAAAAAAACCTTCTCCATCCCTCTTTTGACTTCATGTGATCTGGGACATTGCCACATTTCAATCTTCCAATGTTAAAAGCTTTTCATCAGCACCCAGATGTATTTTACAGTAGCCTGAAAATTAACCAGGTTCTGTAATTGCTTTACAAACTCTGTGTACATACTGCCTGACATAAGACTTATACCCGACGTAGGGGGGGCAAGCTGAGCTAATTTCAACAATGCACTTGGTGTTCCCCGCCCAGATAAAGCAATTTATTTGATCATCTGTAAATAGTCCTGCAAACAATAGAGGCTTCCATAACATGTGAAAAACAAGAAGAGACTGTGTTAAAGGAGCTGACTCGAAATTTATTCTTGTGGATTGTCAGACCCTCACTATTTGTTCTACAGTACTGCAGAGTTACTTTATTTCAGTGGTCTCTCATTCTTTACCTATAACAGTGTAAAAACATCGGCAACGGCAGTCAGTCGAGCTATTCATGATTGTCTCACTTGTACTTGCATTAAAGTGTATTAACTGCTCTAATCTGTAACTGTTCCATCATGGCAATTAAAATCAGCTCCAGCTGTCATGTGTTATGACAGCTCTCTTTGAAAGGGTATTCTCAGTGGAAATTCATTCTTGTGAAACTTTTTTCATTTGATTACTTGCAAAAGCCATGTTTTGTCTGCTTTTGTCTGCTTAAGAAAAAAAGTAAAATCTTCAGCGGGTAGAAGGAGGCAAGATTTTCAAACAAGCTCAGCACTCACAGCTGGGGAAAACCTTTTCAAAGATTTTTTGGTACTGTCTCAAAAATCTATCGCATAATGCTTATTACCTTGTGCTAAAATAGCTGCAGACCGCTGAGCTTTAAAGTAGTGAGTTTGTTACTTGTGTTACTAATTCTGCTTGTGTGGTGCTTCATACTACTGTTTCATGTACACATGTATTTTTAACAGGTTTTCTCTTTTAGAAGTAAGCTGGTAAAATTTCTTGCCTAATTTATATATCCTTGCTTTTGTAGGTCACAGGGGTGGATAAGGCAGATCCAGCCATCAGAGGAGTTAGCATTAGTACCAAAGGAAAAACAGCTTTTCGTTTCACAGAGGTTAGAGATTTTGAACAGCTTGTGGCAAAGCTCAGAATGAAATGCGATGCAAGTTCAAGTCCACAACACATCATAAATACAGAGGTAAATGCTCTGCTAATTCTAACTTATTAGTACCTGTTCCTAGGAATAAGGTCATGTAGTCTTACTAAGAGTTTATGTATCGTTGTCAGTGTTTTGCTGTGTAAAGCAACACAAGTATATTTAAGCCTGAATCTAGACATGAGGTGGGTAACAAGGTCTGCTGTACCTCTAGATTTCAAGTTGTCTAAATAATTTTTTTCTCTTTAAAAAAAATCTCTTGCCTTCAGACCCTTCACATTAAAAGTCCACCAGTCTGATGTAAAATTATGTGTAGCTGTGTCTGGTTTTGCCAGCTGACTATTTGACTCTGGAAGTTGGTGGAATGATTTTAATGTTGTTTCGGGATGTGAAGAAATCTGTATGTGTAGTTTCATGCACGAGAAATAAGAAAGCAATGACAAAATATCCCTATCAAGCATCACTTATTATAGTTGCTGTATCTCTTCTGTGAAGATTTTCCCCTGAAAAAAAGTTAAATAGAATCAGCTGGAGTAGCCTCTAAAGTGACAGTTGTAAAGAGTGGAGAAGCGTACAAACAAATACCTTTTGGTGGAAAATAATCAGAGTATTGGCAAAATCTCTACCTTGAGATTTTCGTTCTTAAGGGTTAAAAGGCAAAAATGAATAATAAAAGCAAGATAATTTGGTATGAGCAGAAATGCTCAGGTGGTAAGGGTAGAGCGCAGCTGTGGGAGACCTGAGTGCTAAGGTCTGCTGGTCAGGGGTATTCCCTTTTAGATTACCTTTTTTGGGGTTATATATGCATTATTTTGACATACCATGCTAAGTCATATACCTCTGGTTTTAAGGTGTGGAAAAATAAATAACTCTGTGCCCATATGAAAAAGAATGTGTCAAACAATGGTATCACTGTGAATGCATTCTGTTTTGGGTTCTTTTACCATCAGGTTCAGAAAAACAATCCAGGCTCTAATGTGCTGGTTTTTAAATGCTCTCAGCATTTCTGTATAGTTCAGTATATGGCTCCATTTAAATTACTGTTTTTCTCTTGACTTCAGCAGTGATGGATGGTCAGGCCTCCTTATCTGTTATATTTCCCATTATTAATAATTAAGTTTTTGGCTGTAGAGATGGAGTTTTTTCAAATGCAGCCTTCTGAAAGCCCAGCTGTGCAGAGCAGGGATTGCTGGTTTTAATTTATTTTGGAAGTGTGTATCTGGTACCTGTAACAATATAATGAACAATTATGGTCTAGAAGCAAAACCATTTCTTCTCTCAGTGCTGCTTCTTGAAGGATTGTTTGGCATTTATAACTATGACTGTTAAATTCTTTTTTCAAGGTTGCAGCTAGTTCTGCCTCTGACAGTCCGAAGGATTTTGATGCGGGAACATCAAAGATGGGTCAGAGAGATAACAGCAAAACTGTCAGTACAGAAGCCCTAATGACTGTCTATCATCCTCAGGATGCTGAGAATCTAGACTCTAAAATGGTAAGGAATAAAATGGCAAACAGGTTTTGGAAAGGACTGAAGTATGGTCAAAATGTATTCCAGCAAGGCTGATGATTTCCTCTGGGGCTTTGCCAATCTGCTTTCATCTGCATTTTCTGTATTTGGAGTCCACAGGGTGCTTCTTCATGGCTCCATTCAATTTTCTGCTCATCTTGTTTAATAATGGTATGCCTTATCTTCATGGAGCTAATTCCTCTTGCTCTTCCACCCCTCAGGGAAGAGATGACTGTTTGTTTTGTGATAGTGAACATGTTTCATATCCATCCGAATTGTTAGGATACAAAGTTGCTACAAACTCTTTGGGGGCAAGGAGAATGTTATCAAGAAATTTACTTCATTTTTTCCTTGCTTCATTGTTTTGCACTTCCAGTCTAACAAAGTTATGCTCCGGAGAATGTTTTTTTTCTTTGTGTTTTTTTAAAATTGTTTTTGTAGCAGAACATCCCATTTTTGCTTCTCCGTAGTGTGTGCAAGAAGACAGAAAGGTTTTATTTTAAAATTAAGTCTTTCAGCAGAACTGGGTAAATTGAGATCTGGAATTTTTTATATTAGAAATATCAAAAAATAAACACCCTTTGGGCAGAAGAAAAGGGAATCCAGATTTTTAAGTAAGTTCTGCTTTTTATAGTGTGTTGAACAGAAGTGGACAAAATCTTCTTTTCCTTTTGGAACCTTTAATTGCTTTAACAATGTTAAATCTTACTGCTGCATGCACAGAAAATGTAGTGGCAATGTTCACTCTGTCTCAGCCCTGGAGCCTTGCATGACTTGCGGCACCTGATCAGCAGTCGTTTTGCTTCAGAGAAATTGAATTGCATTTTAGGTACATAATCAATAGTTTATTAGTAATCTCATACTTTACGAAGGATCTATTTCACTGTTTCTATCTCTGCCTCCTTCTACTCTGCAGGTAAAATGCCCGTAACTTCGGTTTTGTCTGAATGGGGAATTTTTTCCAGTTTTCATTCAGTGAAGCAGGTTTTGCTTTCACGGCTGGTCCTACATGCATACACCTTCTACGTTACCTTCTATGTTGACAGAAATTTCTAGTTTGTAAAAATGTTCTATCTGGTTGATAAATATTTTATTAAAAGTAAACCCTATATGGGCATAAATGTTTTCAGCTATTAGTTCCCCTCCTTAATGCAACTAGATTTCATTCTCCTGCATTTTCCTGATTACTGATTTTCTCCTAGTGCTAGATGGAGCTCATGTAAAAAAAATGAGGAAAGACCGAGAAACTGTGGGAGAATGATGTGGTGTCATGCCATCCTTCTGTGTGCTTTCCACCATTTGTAGCCTTTCTGTTCCAAATCTGTCAACTAGTATAATGCAGCAAAGCATGATGAATCAAAAAAAGGAAGCAACCTGTTTTCCCTCTTGAGTTTCGGTGCGATATTATTTCATCTGTAACAGAGTTAGTACATTTTTATTGCTGTTGGCAAAGAACAGTTCATAGACATGTTGAAATCAAAATATGTTAATTTATCAGAGTAATTAAGCAGGTGTCTGTGACAGTGAGTTGACTTTGCAAATAATCGCTTGCTTCTTTTTCATGGCCAAGTACATTTTCTCATAGTTTGTTAGAGCCCTCAAATTAGCACAGAGAAACCTGCCACCACACATAAGCATCTGAACCTTCTCTTCACCCTTTTTTTTCCTGGTTGTCTTCTCTACCGCTTTCATTCAATTTAATCTTTTTTCCTTCTTCTCTTGATTTACCCTTTACTGTGAAAATGTTACGCTGTTCATCACAAAGCAGCAACAAAAAAATGGGATATTTTAAAATTGGCCCAAGTTACAATAAGCAGATCTGTTTGTATGTATGTATCATACAAACATATGTATATATATATTTGCATGAAAATAGCTGAAAAAGAATCTTACAAGAGGAAGTTTTAATGTACCCCTGTGTTTTTGCCAGATGAATTATATCAAATGTTGGATTTTCTTATCCATTATGCTGACAATGCATTTTTGGAACACCTCAGGAGAACTATGATGGCAGAATTTGTCTGCCCAGTTGCACCTTGCGCTGGTTAGCTGTCTTACTGCTTTATCACTGTCCATTGACTCCCTTTAAGTCCCGAGTACTTTGTGGTCCTTTGACAATAATGTAGTTTTTGCTGATGTGGTTGCAAATGGCTCAATCTAAAGGTAACAAATAGGGCTGTCTACCTATTGATTTTTTAAAAAAAAAGTTCAGCAGAATAGTGAACAGTAAAACATAACAAATAGGTGGTGATGATGACAATTTAAAATGAAAATCCAGCTTGCATGCAGTTATTGCTGTTTACAGGTTGGAATTATTGTCAGGTGGGAATTAAGAAAAAACGTTGAACGTAGGAGTGGCTTGAAAAAGGTGAAAGGGAGTGATTATTTGCTGCCTTAATACAGCAACAAGGGGGCTTCAGGTGAAGTTAGAAGGCAGCAGGTTTGTCTGGGTTTAGACAGCAATTCACAGGGAAAAATCTCCTGTATGTTGTTAAATTCAGAGAGGTTGCCTCGGCTGAGGAGGTGCCTGTGCTTCTATTTGCTGGAGGATGGAGGAGGATTTTGCAAATATTTGCTTGTCCTTACTGTCCTGTGGCACTTGCTGTTGGTTTCTGTCAGATGAGATGCAGGCTTAGATTTACCTTTTGTCTGCTCTCGTGTAGACATTCTTGTAATAATATGAGTAGTAGGTCATGAGATTGCATCATATGCCAAACTTATACTGTGCACAGGCTTGATTTTGCTCTGATTTGCATCAGCATTCATTTCACCTATCAGTATGGATGCCAATGCTGTCATTTCCAGTTTATAACTAACAGCAAAATTTGATTCTCTTCTCTGAAACATGAGGAAAATCTTCCAGTATAATTAATGCTTCTTGTCTTCTGCGTCTCCTAGTTGAAAGAAAAAATGAAAGAACAGTCCTGGAACATCCTCTTTGTTGAACGTGGACATGGTGTCAGTATGTTTCGAACAAAGAAGACTCGAGACCTAGTTGTAAGAGGGATCCCAGAGGCATTAAGAGGAGAGCTCTGGCTACTCTTCTCAGGTATTGCATAGCAAGTATAACTGATTCATTTTGTGGACTCTCCTGCATGGTTGTTCTATTTACTGACTGAATGTAGTCTGACAAAAAATGCTGTTGCCTCTGGCAATTTATCCAAGTCTTTCTGAAGAAAGACACTTCAAAATCATGAACAGGATAATTTTGTCTATTATTTTGTTTTGCATTGATGCAAACTAAACCTGCATCTGTTTCTTTTACAGCAAACTCAATTGAAAAATAACAATAAGAATATATGGTGTTCCAGGGGACAGTCAGTTTCAGCAAAGCCGTGTTTACTTGCTAGGAAGAAAAGCATGTTTGTGGGACTGTGTTTCAATTGTTGCAATTTAAGTTTTCTGAGAAGATAGCGTTACCAGACACACAAAAAACCAATGTTTTCCTGACAGTCAGGAAAAAAAAATCACCAAGTCACCAAAAATTTTTATACAAATTGTAGACAATCATGTAGATACTTCACTGTTGTCCTTTAATACTGTGCAATACAATGTATTGGCAGGTGCTGTAAATGATATGGCGTCCAACCCTGGTTATTACACTGAACTGGTGGAAAAGTCCATAGGAACATGCACTTTAGCTACTGATGAAATTGAACGAGATTTACGTCGCTCCTTACCTGAGCATCCTGCTTTTCAAAGTGACACAGGAATTTCTGCACTCAGGAGAGTTCTTACAGCTTATGCATACAGGAATCCCCAAATTGGATATTGTCAGGTACAGCAGTTTTGAGACTCTTGGTGTTTGTTGTCTAAATACTAGCTCATGATGGCAGTATAGTGACACCTTATAAAATCAATCACATAAATATGTAATGGTTTCTTGCTCTGTAGTTCACTTACTTTGCTTGTTTCATCCTGCTATGTAACATGAGTTTTTACATTGTACTTGAATTTGCCTATAAATGCTGTTGTGTCCACTTCATATATGCATTTGCATTCTTACTAGACTTTCAGCACTTAAAGTATTTTTATATAGTTTAAATAGTATGCTCTGTATTTAATAATATAGAGGTAAAAGTCTTATACTGGATAACTGTAGGTTATCAGCTAGCTGAAAACATACTCTACAGCTCAGTTCCTGTAGTTTAGGCTACTGGCTTCTCTGCTGCACTCTAAAAACGTGCCGTAAAGTGCTTTCAGAAATACAAATTTTACAAATGACAGCAGTTTTGTTTTCACCATCTTTCCTCATAAATGCTTCCTTTCCTGTTTAAATGTTACAGGCAATGAATATTTTGACATCAGTACTTCTGCTGTATGCTAAAGAAGAGGAAGCATTCTGGCTTTTGGTTGCTGTGTGTGAAAGGATGCTACCTGATTATTTCAATCGTCGAATCATTGGTAACACCCGTCTGTCTTTTTATCTATCTAGAATTGAATGTAAATGATCATTCATGAAGAACAGATGTAAGGAATGAGCTGAAGGCTGAACAGTGGAGAGAAGCTGTTGCATTTGGTTCAGTGCTGTGAAATAGAAAATGGAAGTTACAGAGAACGTCCCAGGACTCCTCCTTAAGCAGGAGTGGATATAATTTGCAGATATTGTCATTACTTTAGGCATAACTGCTTGAGAAGAAGTCTATTATACTGTTCTTTTGGAATTATAACTGCAATTCATACTACTTATTTGAAACTTAGTCAGCTTAAATATAGGAAAAAGAGTTACTCTGGGTCCAGACTTAGTCTTTGATCTCATGAACTCAGTACTTGCAGGTGTATATGCCAGAAGAAAATTGGATGTGAAGTTTCTCTTTAATTGCAGAGAGGGTGTATCGGCTGTCAGGAGAATCATTGGAAGTAGCCATACACCCACAAAAGTGCTAACACACTTTACAGCATGCAGCAAGGCTCTGGACCCAGGCATGGACTGCATAGATTCCAGTCCAGGGGACGAAGCCAATGGTTCCATGCAGCCAGGCCTGTGTTTGCTTTTACAACAAAGCTGTGTTAGGACAGGAGCTTTATTTCTGGCCAGTGCTCTGAGAAAAGTATGCTTCTCTGTATTAAGATCTGGGTGGTGGTTTTGTTATCCTTTCCCTGCAGGTGCCTTGGTAGATCAGGCAGTGTTTGAGGAGCTCATCAGGGTTCATCTGCCTCAGTTGACAAACCACATGACGGACATGACTTTTTTCTCCTCGGTCTCTCTCTCCTGGTTCCTTACCCTTTTTATCAGTGTGCTGCCTATTGAAAGTGCAGTCAATGTGGTGGACTGTTTCTTCTATGATGGAATAAAGGCAATCTTGCAGCTGGGTCTCGCAGTGCTGGAATACAACATGGAGAAGTTGCTGACTTGTAAGGATGATGCAGAAGCAGTCACTGTTCTCAACAGGTATCAGTGTAACTGTTATTCTTCCAGGCTGTGTAGTGGCTGCTATAATTGCGAGTAGAGAAGTCATTCTGGGGCAGCTGAGAAGACATCTGGCCAAGACTTCCAAAGGCTTCAAAGGAATTAAGTGTTCCTCTCAGGCTGAAATTCAGGAAGGGGTGGCTGGAAAGTGTGCCTGGATCCTCTGAAAACCCCATCCTCCATTGAAGTTCTAAAACCGTTGCCATTTTGTATACTTTAAACAAAAAGTAATGTGATTTTTGCCTGGAATTTATATCACTTATAGAAGGTGACTTTCCTTAATGGTGAGGTAATCTAGAGCACGCTAAGACTGTTCCAAACAGTTTGGGCATCAGCTTACTGAAACACGTTCTACAGCTTAGTTCTTGTAGTTTAGGCTAATGGCTCCTCTGCTGCTAATGGCTTAAAATAGAAGTCAGGCAAGAAAAATGTGATGAGGGCAATCATGACTAGATGTTTGTTCCATATTAGCATTTGAAGAATAAATTAAAATATGCAACATAAAGTGCATTTCAAACTGATATATTGCAAGCAAAACTTGCACAGTTTTTGCCTTACTACCTGCCTAAATTCTGTTGTTGCTGCTGTGATCATGTATCATGGAGTATTAAAACAGAAAAATGGCTGCTATAGGAGTCAGCAAATTATGACTGTTAAGAACTGATAATAAGAATTTTATTTTAGTGAGACTCTTAAATGTTGCATGTTCGAATAGGGTAGGAGCTATTAATGAAGAAAATGTAATTTTTATTATAGGAGACCATGCAGCCTGGTATTTATTGTAAAACCTAGCTGTACTCATTCAAATATTTAACACTTAAAACACCTAACACTAAGAGCACATTCACCCAGTTTAAATACATTAAAATTTAAAATCTAGAAGGGTGGTGAAATTTTAATTTTCACTTGAACCAAACAAGCTGCTGTTTCCACTTGACACTTAAGATTTTGATGATGAGCATGAACTCCTTTTGAACTCTTGCTTTCAACATTTTATCTGGCTGTAACACTTCTGTTGCACAGTTAATCCAGCCTGCAGCCTGCTGGTATATTTAAAACATTATTACAGTAGTTTGCCTCTCCTCAAGAAAAAGGAAGGTCTCAGTCTGTAGGTATGTATTCCTTGATGCTGGCAACAGAATTGGCCAGCCTCTGTAATGGATCTGTTTAGGCTGGTTAGGTAGGTATGATGAATAGGTGCAGATCAGGCATGTCTTGGCTTATGCGTCTGAGGGAATTAAGATTGCCTCGGTCACAGTTCAGGACAAGCCTCTTTTCCTCGCTCCCAGTTATGTAGTACAGCCTTGCTGGATGCATTAGACAGCCAGGGGAATGCTGAGTGGAAGGGACCTTGGCAAGCCTCTAGTCTAACTTCCCACTCGAAAGAGGATTACTGCCAGCACTAGATCACAACAGCCATGATATTGTCTAGCTGGGCCTTAAAAACTCCCAAGGCTAGAAGCTCTACAACCTTCTCTGGATAGCTGGTTCCCATGTTTGTATATCTTTGTTACTATTACAGGGTATTTGTGCTACTCATGCTGATATTCTTTGCTATTTCCCATTCTCTGCACACTTATTCTTCAGTAGATGCTGATGTTGCTGTTTTGTTACGATAAACTGGTTCCTGCTGATTTCTTGTGTGTTTGCTTTGTGCAGATTTTTTGACAGCGTCACTAACAAAGACAGTCCTCTGCCTCCAGCTGTGCAGCAGGGCTCCAGCCTCAGCGATACAAAGAGTGACCATCCAAAAGTGGACATTACTGATTTGATCCGAGAGTCAAATGAAGTATGTGTTCTTGTGGGTATGTTTTTGCATCCCATGCAGTGTTTACATTGCATGGGCTACCTTGAAAATAGCACAGCTGTGTTGTACAAACTAGAGTTGAAAATCTGTCTACCTAAGTAGAAATTGGGCTCAAGTATTTTGTTGAGCCTCAGTGAAAACCGTGTAGATTATGGGATAGGTTTGGTTTTGTATTGTTTTGTTTTTTTAACTGCCTGGAATGTGCTTGTTAGGCTGTCTGAGTGGAGTTCCCAAGGTTCATCACAGGTCATGTATTGCCATTCCTCATTCATTTTATTAGTATGTCAACTAAATGACAAAGTACAGCAGAAGTGGCCCTTGCATTTACTAATTTGAGACTGGTGACTGGACCAAAGCAATAGCCTTTGAATTGGTATGGCTTTTGAACATTGATTGGGGCAGATCCTTGAACCTCAGTCTCCCACTTCCAAGTTGACAGCCCTGTTCCTAGGCCTGTGTCCCCATTTCTATCTCACAGCCCCTTTTTTGGATTCAAATTTTTAATCTTCAGTAGGAACTGAATTTCTTCAATGCTGGTAAGTGTCATGACCTCTTGTTTGAGTACTGCAGATACAAAGTGAGAGCCAATTTCCTGCCTTGCATTTTGACCAGACAGTTAATTTCAACACAATTCTGTTCCAGTGAAGGGGTTTATTTTCATATCACTGTGGAAGTAAAATAAAACAAATTTCGAAATGGGAAGATTGCTGCAATGGAGAGTTGTCATTCTGCAGATAGGTCTAGTTACAAAACATGAATGAGTGAACAGAGATGTTCTTTCTGATACTGTTGCTTTGCCTGCGTGTTCACAAGATAAATGAGATTAAGGGAAAAGATATGGAGTTGGATTTTTAAGATGATGTTTAGTTTCATGCCTTTATAGCTCAGGCACAAATGCAAGACTCATTCTTTGGCAGTCTAATGGGGTATGAAGAATTCATGTTTAACTAGTGAATGGAAGAACATGTAACACTTTATCACATCGCACTAATTCTAAGTTAGATTATACATCTTGTTTATATTCTTACTGAGGCCATTGCACAATATCAGTGCCCAGAAGCCAGACCAGTGAATGAGTTATGACTCAGAGGTGCAATTTCTCTCTGCTTCCTCTTTGTTCCAAGTCAGAAGTACACTGGTAGTGGTCTTCACAGGAACATAGAAATACAGTTCTGGAAAAGAACTCCACAGGTCATCCAGTTCAGCTCCCTGTCCAGCATATAGCCAGATCATCCTTGAAAAATGTCTAATGTTGTTAAAACTCTTCAATAAAAGAGAATCTGCAAAAACTTTAGCCTGTTGTAGGGTGTCTCTGCCCTTGTCAGAAAATATCCTAATATTCAGCGTAGTTCCTCTTGGATGTTCATAAAGCACTGTTGAGGATAGTCAGTTGCAGTTTTCTCTGCAATTCCTTCTTGCTCTTAGGTTGTTGTTCATTGCTTACCCTTTTAATGCTGATCTTTTCTTTTTCTAGATTCAGCACAACTAGTTTCTCTAACCTTTCCTCAAAGCTTCTGTGCTCAGACTTTTTTATGACTGTGTTGCAGTTTTTCATACCTTGTTTAAAGTGCATTGCTGAAAAGGGGGACAAAGCACACCGTGGAAAAACTTCTGAAAGTCCTGCCTAGTTTGGTCATTTATCACTCATTTGTTCTCAAAGTTTGTTATTAGAACCAGCTATGTGCATGGTGGTCATGGTTAGGCCATGTCTTCCTGGTTGCATGCATTGCTGAAGAGTGTCAGAAACCTTACAGAAGTGAAGACGTATCCTATCTGCTGTTTCAGTTCTGCACACTAGACTGAATTTCCTCATAGGAGGAAATTAAATCAATTTGGCATGCTCTTGATAAAGAATGCTGGCCTGTTTTGATATACCTGTTTTTATTTACATTTTAATTGTTTAATAATTTGTTCCATGATTTCTCTGGGAATTTGTTTCTAGTTCTTGCCTACTATCCCTTTTTTCTTTAAAGGTAAAGATATTTATTCTACTCCAATGCTTAGAAACCTTCCCTGTCCTTCAGAAATTCCAGAGGTGCCTAGGAACTGTTCAGAAATTACTTCAGCTAATTTCTAAAGTTCACTAGAGTGAACTTCAAGCCCTGACAACAAACACATCTTAGGCTTTGCTACCCTGCAGTGTAGTTGCCATGTGATATAGAGTTGAATATAGAGCTGACACACAGTAAAATCCCTTCCTTTGTCTTCTCACACAGTGAACTACTCTAGTTTCTTCTTTCTCCATCACTCTTTGAAACACTGGCCCTTTTAAAAGTTACACTGTAGGGAGAATGTTAGTGCTCTAATAAATGATTTTTTGCTCAGAGTTTCTGGGATCTTCCTTTGTCTCCATACCTGTATTGTACTTAGATGCAAGAAAGACAAAAGTATCTGCTTAGATAGTTGATTTCATGGAATGATGCTTGTCGTCTTAGAGATATGGCGATATTCGATATGAGGATGTTGAGAGCATGCGCTGCAGGAACAGGCTTTATGTGATCCAGACGTTAGAAGCTACGACCAAGCAGAATGTGGTGAGTGACTTGGAAGAGCTAAACCCCTCCCACTGATAACATTGTTCCCTTTGGTAAAATTCTGAGAAGAGCTATGTTTTCCAGGGCCAAATATATAATTTTCTACGCTGAAATCCATCTCATCTCAGTTAACAGAAACCCCGCAGGTTTGGCCTGTGACATTTTCAGTCTGTGAATAACAGTATGACCTTCTGGTCTTGTTAAAATTAACACCATCACAGACGCCTTCTAAAGGCTGGCGTATCTCTGAGACTTTGCATTGATTGGAACAGGCTGACCTGTATTTATGTCTGCTGCTGTTAAATTGTTAATGCATTTCTCTTAGAGGCATAAAGCACTGTAAAATGTCCACAGTGCTACGGTAAAACAATTAATCACCTGCATTTTTACTCTGGGAAGCAATCCCAAATGTGACTGAAGAGATTATTGTACTGCATTCAACAAGGGTTGCTTTTTGTCTGTAGTGTGTGTGGATGTCTGGTAATGTGTGCGTGGTGTGGTAGCTCTTCAGCTGACAATATCGTCCTTTAAGTTCAGATTCCTGAATGAAGGCAGAGGTTGCAAGGTGCTTCCTTTGTTTGCCTGTTTTCTTCACTGACTCATTTCCAATAACTGATGATAGTAGAAGTGGTGCTTCTTTCTGTAGTAAATGTGGCCTGTAGTAACTGATACTAAATGCTGTTGGTCGTGCTAAGGTGCTAACTGTTGTATTTCATTTTACAAAACATACATACTGTGAAGATGGAATCTGGTCTTGTAGCTAACTTTGTTTTAAAAAGCTGTGAACAATTTTTATTTTTTTAAAATTTAAAAAATGGGGATTCAGCTTAACTGCTGAGAGCTGAACATGCATTTGCCCATTATAAAAGAAGCTATATGTTATATTATTATAAATAATTGAGTTTTATCTCCTGGGTTTCATAGTGTAGGCTCCATGTATGCTAGTAATGTGACTAGCTTTAAGCTCCCTTTTTTGGGGAGAAATTATTTCTTTCAGTCTATAATCTTCTGATTGCTTATAAAAATAAGTTCTGTTCTTTCTTCTAATTATAACGTGCCAAGCCCTGGAATATTCAAACAGCATCTTTTAATGTAAGGTTGAGTTCCCGTTACTTTATTTTATGGGCTTATTCCAAAGAGGGAAGACTCATTAATTAATCTTCTCCTACTTTTTTTTCAGCTACGTGTTGTGTCCCAGGATGTAAAATTCAGTCCCAGTGATCTTGAAGAGCTTTATGAATTATTCAAGGTAATGTGCCATTTTCCTCACTTACCAAACATCCATCTTAATGGTGGACTGTGTTACGGGTGTGAAACAGTTTTAACAAATTGTTAAACATATGTTTTACATATCAGCTTTAAATCAAATTACATACTTGATTTCTCACATCTTTCACTGAGAAAGAGTTGTTGTTCCAGAAAATCTAACATTTTATCGTTCCTTTGCAGAAGCAGCACTTTCTTTCCTGTTATTGGAATGTAAATAGCCCTGTCTTGCAACATCATGATGCCAGTTTGCCGTATCTTGACCAATATCGGATTGACTGTCAGCAATTCAGGGTTCTCTGTCATCTCTTGAGCCCCTGGTCACACTGTGCAAACAGAGACTCGCTTGCATTGTGGACATTCAGACTGATGGATGAGAGCTCCGATTGCCTTATAAACTTCAAGCAATTTGCCTGTGTTCTTGGTATGAGAACAACACATGTATGTAGCACATTCACAAGGGAATTCCATCTCGGGAGTAGCCCTGGAGTGTATCACCTTTTGTACACTATATAAAGACCCTAAGGAGACTAGCCTCTTAACTTAGGGTCAAGTAGTCTAATTTTTATCGTGTAGCATTAAATGCAAAGACTGCTTAAATGGCAAGCCAAATGCTCAAAGTGTATTTATAAGCTCGAGGGTGGGAGCTACATTATTTAGGTGAATGATAAAGGCTTTAAGTTACGGAATTGTGCTCTCATTTTCTGTCTGTATTTCACCATGAAATAGCTAACACAAGGCTTTGCAAACTATTAACTTTTCTGAGATGTTCATCCCCTGGAGAATTATCTCCTATTTCAGATTAAATTTAAAATGTGGCTTTACCGTCAAAATAGAAAATTAGGAAATGGTATGATCTCATTGCCCAGCCTGTCTGGGTGATGATAAATGCTTCCTCATACTAAGCCATCTCATACACAGATGATGCAAGATGACCAATACCTTATATCTCTGGGGAACTGAAAGTTTTCTTGGCTTACTATTCTGTTTCTTTCATCTTTTTTTTTCCAAAGTGGTATTGTTCAGGAAACAAAAATTTAAGGGAAAATCCTGAGAAGACAGTAGTGCTGTATTTCTTTGGTGCTGTGGTTTCATTTTAGTTAAGTCATAGGCAGTGTTCTTTCCTCAGTGTAGGCAAACCCCAGGGTCAGATGCAGGTGATACTGCCTTCCTTAACCTTCATCTCTAATTATACTCCATGTAAGGCAGAACACATGTCCAGTTCCAACCTCCCTGGGTTGTATTTGATTAGGTTAAGAGGGTGTTTTAAAGTTTCATCCAGTTGAACAGGCTGTCTTGCATCTTTCCTCTAACAGATACCATGTATAATGGAAGTTTCACTGACAAACTCAAGCTTCTTTTTAAATTGCACATCCCTCCAGGTAAGTGAGAGGCAGTGGCATTTGGGGAGGGCTGTTCCTGGCTTTTATCATCTTTGCGTGTTTTTTTTTTTTTCTTAGCTTTACTTTTCTTCCTATTGTCACCAGTCCTGGCTACAGTACAGTTCAGTAGCTGTAATACAGATATGTATTTCTTCCAGAGTGATGTATTCTTTGGGAAGGATTTAATCTGCTCCAACACAATTCCTTTTCATAGGGACCATTTGTCTGTACAAAGCTTTTGCTTTTTATCACTGCTTTGGGAGCCCCCAAACCACTTTATTCATTTCTTTATTGCAGCTTTTACTGAAGTAGAATCTCTAAGCCCTTCCAAAGGTGGTGATCTTTCAAAAGAAGAACTGATCCACTTCAGTCAACTCAGTGGTAAGCTCCAGAGTGTGAGACTTTGCCTACAGAATATTAGGAATCTAGTAATTATCTCATGTTGAAAAATGGGGAGCTCTCTTCTGAAAACTAGTAAATCCAGTAAATCGTATTACTGTTAACAAGAATCCCCTGCAAAGATCTTCTGTACGTAGATACATTTTCATAAGGTGGTGCAGAATTTGTGGATAGCTGCTCTGATGATTGAATTCAAAGGCCATGGGTGTTTACGGGGAAATAGGGGAGTGTATTTGGTCAGCATTTTGCAGCATAGTAGGCAACCTGTGGCAGTGGTTGTTGAAGTGATGGCTGTTTCACTTTTGCATTCAAGGCACAAAGGGGTGATATTTCCTACCTAATATCCTAATCCATAATTATTTTGAGGTGCATAAGCAAGTATTTCAAAATCATTTGCCTCCATTTTAAACCAAGTAAGCTGAAAAAAGTTTTGTGGGTTCTAAGTTTATGGAGCTGATAAAATACTCTGTTTGGAAAGTTGTGTGGTTTTACTTCTTTGGAAGATGGATCCTTTTTTGGTTTTTAAAAGCTATCCAAAATTACCCTATCTCTAATACATGGGTACTTCTTACCACTGTTTAAGACATTGGCCATGAAAATTATGAAGATTGATTGTTGACGTAACTGACTGCAGTTTCTTTTGTGATCTCCAGTCTCACGATGGCTTCTATTCTTACAGAAAGTATACAAAACTTACCATGTGGTTTCTTCCTGGCATAATCTGTATTGAGAACATAGGGGTTGGTGAGGGTCTTGCTCCTTAAGGAAGGAATTTTTGATAAAAGGAAATGAACTATTGGTCCTCTTTTCTCAAATAAATAACTTTCTTCTTTTTCTCCTCCTAAACTGTAGTTTCATCTGTTGGGGATAGTCTTGAAAGTGATTACTTGAAGAGCAGCCCAGAAAAAGGTAAAGAATCCTGGAGACACATTTGGTAACTGTGTGTCTTTTGGGGGAGCAGAGCTGGGAAAGTGTGTGGTGACCAAGCATACTGGGTAACATCATCCCTAGCATAGTGCTAACATTGTATCCGCTTTTATAAGTCTGGTCCTGGGGGGCGAGAGGGTAATGTAAACTCTGATCCCGTTGAGTCCTTGGCCCCACCACTCTGTTGAGAAGGAATGACATTGAGGATGCCAGTTCTTTTGTTCATCATCCCTCATGGGAAGCTTTTAGTTCTTGTTTGTTCACTTCTTTTTTTTTTTTTTTTTTTCCTTTTTTCAAGTAGGGAAGGGGAAGGTTGATATTCAGGCATATCTGAAGCAATGGCAAGATGAACTTCTTAAAAAAGAAGAAAACATTAAGGATTTGCCAAGAATGAATCAGGTAAACTGTTTGAGGCTTATGTAAGTCTGGTTTTGATGGCTTTTTATCCTTTAAGTCCTATTAGTAGTTTTCTAAAGGATTTGTAGGATCCGGTAAATTTCAAACCTTCACATTAGACTGTGGTTTTTTTAAACTGTAAGCTTATGAAGAGAGGGACTTTCAGACACACTTAGGTTTGTCAGGGCTGGTCTGCGCCCATATTGTCATTAGAGCAGATGTTGGACCAGGCGCCTGGCAGGAGCAGGCACTGGATTGAGATCTCAGTGTGTAGTGAAACAGGGCAGTTGTGGTGCTGTTCTGAATAGTCTCCTCTGTATCTCTTTGTAGTCTCAGTTCATCCAGTTCTCAAAAACTCTGTACAATCTGTTCCATGGGGATCCGGAGGAGGAATTGTTATATCGGGCTATAGCGGTGGTTACCAGCCTCCTGCTGAAAATGGAAGAAGTTGGGAGAAGACTGCAGAGTCCCACGTCACCAGTCAAAAGTCCAGTTGCCATTGTGGAGGTGCCTGCTGAAATCCCCAGAAAAGGGCAGGAGGAAAGAAGCTCTGAGCCAACTGAAGGCAGTAGAGCACAGAGTTTGAGAGGGAACCATGAATGGTCTTTTGCCTTTGAACAGATTCTGGCATCCTTATTAAATGAGCCAGCCTTTGTGAGATTTTTTGAGAAACCTCATGACATAAAAGTTAAAATAGAGAGTGTTAAAAATTTACAACTTAAAGCAAGAATCAGCGTGTAGTTTTCTTTACCTTTGACTCAGAATTAACCACATAAAGCATTTACAAATGAAGGTTGTTACTATGGAAATTGAGTCTGGTGTTTACATAGGGAATGGAGTTTGAAGAGTTAGCTTTAAATATCAGATTACTGGTATGTAATGTAAATAAAAATAGTTTGAAGCACAATCACTTTCTTGCATTGTTCATAAGTTTCACTCCAAAAAAAGGACTGAATAATAAACTGTCTTTACTGTGTTATTAAAATATGCAACGTTGCTTGGAAATACTGGATGTGACCTACTGCAAACCCGTCTGAATGACAGCTTTTACAGTGTGTGTAACAGGTTCATTTCTATTACTGTGATAAAAGGAATGACTTCCAGCCATTTTCACTTAAAAGGGGTATCGACAGCTTAGAGGTTGTCTTCCAGGTTAGTTCAATTAGTTATTTCCAAACTTGCATGTGGACTGGGATCAAAGCAGGGTGAAGACTAAAAATAGAGGCTATGGTAGGCACAAGACCATGAGGTTAGAGGAGAAAGTTGCCCTGCCCTCCATTCCTCTGCTTTGGTGTTACTGATGGTCTTGGACTCTTGCAGATTCCACCCCCTCCTCAGCAGTTTGCAGACTGCATTTTCCCAGCCCACGTCTCAGTTTTTGCAGCAAACAACTGTTTTCCTGCTTTTCTAGCTCAGCCTATATATGACTTCTCTTTCCCATTTTCATACCAATCTTCCTCCGATACAGGTGAAAAGGGTGGAAGCTTTTTTGGTCATCCAGGCTGCACACGGACACAAGATTGTTGAAATCAAGGGAAAGCAGTGGCTAAATCTGTCTGACCACATGGTGGTTGTCATTTGTCTTGCAAGGGGAGTCATTGTTGGCTTCTTAGGAGCATGTTGATGAAATATATATTGTTTTGCTTATGTTTGGAAAGCCCCAGACCATCTTTAGCTGCTTCATATTTAGCTGAATGCTGACTATTGAACTGCCAGGGACAGATTGCAGTTGCTCCTTTGCCTAACCCGAGTCTATATCTCAACCTAGTAATTATTTTTTTCTTTTCTGTAGCTCTCTGGATTATTGCTGCTGTAGTGTTTTCTATCTACCAGGATTCATGGCAGCAAGAAAATCCTCTGGAATCTGACTTGAAATTTTTAATATATAAAACATGCCACAGTAAAGGTCCTGTGGAGGCAAGGTCTGTCGGCGTTAATGCTGAGAAATGTTGACCTTGAACCTTTGGTAGCTGGTGCTAAAATGGGTTTAGAGAAAGGGGAAGAGCTTGTATTTTAACAACAGAAAAGTAAGCTGGGACTCTCTGCTAAACTGGTTAAAAATGGCTGTTTCTAAAGCTTATATGACAATCTTCCTCTGCAGAGCAGCTTTATTTTTATACTGTGCATGTTTTTTTGTAAAGGAGCAGAATGGGGACAGTATCATTCACAGAGACTTTTCTTGCAGTACTAATATGAATGAAGAATAAAATGAAATTCTGACTTGTGTTATGAGCACTTGGTGAAATACCATATTTTCAATTGGTGTTAAAGTTCCCATACTGCTTCTAAAGAATACAGTTTTGATCAGGAGCAATGAATTTACGAATTATTTCTTCTACTCTCCCCCATACTCTCAGGTATTAATGTAAAATAAAGGTTTATTGAATTAACAGTAGCTCCAAAAGCTATATCATGTATGTGAGAAATGAGGAAACTTTTTTCAGAAGCCTTCACAAAGTAATTACACTTGATACAATATAATACTGATTTGTATTTTTATGCATAAAATATAAAAAATAATTTATCCATTCATACGGATATGTTTCTGAGGCAAAGTAGGGCAACACTGTTAGTTTTAACATGTATTTACTCATTGTTTTCCTAATGTTGTTTTAGAAATGCAAAGAAGATGATATTGTTCTAGTCTAGGACGTATTCAGATAAGGTTTGCTCAGTGAGTAATTTTGCAAATAGCTGTGCCGAAATTAATGAAACCCCATGAAAATAGATGCAGCTGCCCATCCAGAAAGCTTTTGTAGGTTTATGACGGATATTGTGAATGTCAAGAAGTAGTCAAAGATATAAACTATTTGCTAAGCAAGGTAGCCCAGAGATACGAAAGTCTTAAAACTCAGTGACGTTTTTTGGTTGACAGCCAAGATGTTAAGATCCGAGTACAGAAGACTGTACTGAAGGAACCTGCAAAATACGATAGCCTTGTGACTTTACTGGGTTTGGTTATGCAAAACTGAGCACCTTTTTAAAATACCATTTTTTATTAATGTCAAGCCAAGAGACTGTAGAGCCATTACCAGTTATGTAGTAGCTATTGTCAGCTATCATATCTATGTATAAAGGGAGATTACCAGCATATATATACATATATATATATTTATAAAAAAATAGATTTAAGGTGAAAAGTTAGGATACGTAGGGGAACACTAAGTTTTATTAACTGCATGGATTTTCTATTCAATTTGTTTGTGTTTTTTCCCCAAAAGGGTAATGTCTTTAAATCATTCCTGTATTATACCTGCAGGTTGATGCAGCAAGGCTAGTCAGAGTGGCCCAGCACCCAGCCTCGGCAGGATGGAGGGTGGAGCAAGGTCATGTCCAGCAGGCTGGCAGCACTCAGGCAACTGCCTGACTGGCAGGTTCTCCTTTTGGAGCCTGAGGATCATGGGCTGATCCTTCGGGGAGATGTAGATGTAGCAAATGCCGGCCATTTCCAAGGAGCATGACTCAGAGATGTATTTGCTGGGCTGCACAGTGTGCCATAACGTTGAGGGCCACTTGTGCTTTGCTACTGACAGTAACTCCGGAGTTAGTGTCTAGCACCTCTCCTTGCCTTTCCTATTGTGGAGACAGGCTGCCTAATGAAAGCATGCAGGCTTAGCTGGGACTGGTGGAGCTAGAGCGATAGAAGCTCTTCAGTCCCAAAGGGTGATGCCTTGACTTTAAAGCCCTGCATAGTCGGGGGAAGAGATCCCCATGCGATACAGCGTTTTGGCCATCTGAAGTTCTGGGTGATGCAAAGATGAACCCAGATTCACAGCACACTGGACGAGGATGCTGCGGGTGCACACGCTTCTGTTGCAGGAGGTCAGCTGCCACACGTAGCTGGGAATTAAGCAGAAGTGCTAGCAAGGAGTCTGGCGGTTGCAGAGCGTCTGACCCAGAATTACTCAGCTACTTCGCAAAGGGGGGACTTTCCGTTCAAATTGTAACTTGAAGTTTTTAGAGTTTTAGTGTTTTTGAACAGTTCATTCACAACCAGGAAGCAGCGTGGTTAAGTGAGTACTGATGTGTCATTTCACGTATCTATTTTTTTTTTCCTGTAACAGTTTTCATGAAGTTACCTTTTTTTTTTGGTTCTGTCATAGGAAATAAATGAATGTGCATCATTCAGTACAAACTAGACAGTTGTGGGTAGGATTTAGAGTGCTAACACTAGTGATGCTGTTTATACAGTTTTAAAATTGCACTACCTGCTGCAGCCGTCACCAGCGTGACGTGGCAGCTATGCCGTGGTTATTTACCCTGAAACGTTCTCAGTGGCAGTTAGCGTGCACTGCGCAGTCCTTTCTAGTGGCTGGGCCCTTGCTATTGTTGTTATGCACATAAGATGCCTTTTGTCGAATGTAATTGTTGGCCCAGGGGGTGGCCAGCAGAGCTGTGATGTTCCCTCGGTCCTGCACTACGGAGCGTGCTGCTCGGGGGGGGCCTGTCGCCGTTGCAGGCGAATGGTGGCCGCCCAGACCAGCACGAGGAGCTGGCTGCTTGACCTCTTTGTGCACCGAGTTCAGGGCTTGAACACACGAGGTGAGGGAATAGCTCAACTAATAGGAATAAAAACATGAGCCCTTTCCACTGGGAATTACTGCTTGTGATTCAACTGGTAGCATTTCCCAGGACATGGAAATGGTCGCTGCCATGCGATTCAGAAAAAGCACTCTGTGTTTCCATCCATTCCTAGAACAAGCCACTTGCTCATCACTCTAATGGCTAGATAATAATGTATTTTTAGAAGAGTTTGCTACAATAGTGACTAAGAAATAGCAGTATGTTGATTTATTAGAAGTTTCTCATCCAGTTGTACCATACAAGGTTCTTGATTGCGATTGCAGTTGTTACCGGGACTAAAACAAAAAGAAATACTCAAATTTGTTTCCAGAAAAATAGGCTATTTTGTCTTTTTTGCTACAGCGTTGTCACTTTACTAAGAAGGCAACACATGTTCGTGTTGGCAGGTTGGCTTTTTATATAGTGTATTGTATGCAGAAGTACTGTAAGACAAATGGGGTGTTAAATAAAAAATTGTTTCACTTAAGAAAAATAAATGTGTGTTTGGGGCACTCTTATTTCTCATGATGGACTGTTTCAGAAGTTCCTTCAAGAGCATTGGTCATGTTAAAGCCACATTTAGTCAGTGCTTTCCAAAGCAAGGATCAAGCCAAAATCGACGCTAGGATGCCGGTGGAAGAAAAATGAAGAGGAGATCCAGATTTTGAAGGCTGGGACTAGTTTAGCGTTGCACACAGCATGAGCTTGCTTCAGTGCCAAGATGGCAAGTGAGTTAGCCCAGGAAGAGGACCATTTCTTGTTTTTTGCATCAAAATTAAAACATTTACAGTGTGCAGACCTCTACGCTGACTCTGATGCCTTGCTCTAATTTATGCATTGCCCTCCCCTTGCTTCTGGCACTGGTCATGGAAATCCCAGTCTGTCTTCAGCCCCATCCCAGTGATGAGTGGTGTTCCTCAGGGGTTGGTACTGGGACTGTGCTCTTTAACATCTCCGTTGGCAACATGGACAGTGGGATTGAGCGCACCCTCAGCAAGTTTGCCGACCACACTAGGCTGTGTGGAGCAGTTGACATGCTGGAGAGAATGGGTGCCATCCAGAGGGACCTAGACAGGCTGGAGGGGTGGGCCTGTGTGAACCTCATGAAATTTAACAAGGCCCAGTGCAAGGTCCTGCATCTAGGTCAGGGCAATCCCAAGCACAAATACAGACTGGGTGGAGAATGGATTGAGAGCAACCCTGAGGAGATGGACTTCGGTATCTTGGTTGATGAGAAGCGCGACATGAGCTGGCAATGTGTGCTTACAGCCCAGAAAGCCACCCCTACCCTGGGCTGCATCAAAAGCAGCGTGGCCAGCAGGGTGAGGGAGGGGATTCTGCCCCTCTGCTCTACTCTGGTGAGACCCCACCTGGAGTACTGTGTCCAGCTCTGGAGCCCCCAACATGAGGACATGGACCTGTTGGAGGGAGTCCAGAGGAGGCCACAAAGATAATCAGAGGGCTGGAGCCCCTCTGCTATGAAAGAGTTGGGGTTGTTCAGCCTGAAGAAGAGAAGGCTCTGGGACATTTTATAGCAGCCTTCCAGTACCTACAGGCCTACCTGTAGGAAGGGCCTACAGGGAAGATGGGGAGGGACTCTTTATGAGGGAGTGTAGTGATAGGACAAAGGGCTTCAAACTGGAAGAGGGGAGATTTAGATGAGATATTAGGAAGAAATTGTTGACTGCGAGGGTGGTGAGCCCCTGGCCCAGGTTGCCCAGAGAAGCTGTGGCTGCCCCATCCCTGGAGATGTTCAAGGCCAGGTTGGATGGGGCTTGGAGCAGCCTGGTCTGGTGGGAGGTGTTCTCTGGCAGGGCAGGGGGGTTGGAATGAGATGATCTTTAAGGTCCCTGCCAACTCTAATCATTCTATGATTCTGCTGTTACTACACATGTATATGCAATGGCTGCTGCTCTTGTGCCTCCTGGAGAGCAAGAGGCAGATTCTGATCCCCAACAGACTCATACCACCCAGGGAATAACAACAGCGCATGTTGTGTAAGACATCTTACAAGTATTCTTTTATTTCTTCTTCTTTTTTTTTTTAAAATACTATGTACAATCTGTTTAAAGCTTGTCAAAACACACGGGCTCCCATTCAATGGAGCTGTGCATGGACGTAGATTCAGGACAAGAATAAAATCTTTACTGTTCATATTCATAAGACACTTCCTTTTTCCCATTACAAAATACTTTTAAGAATAGTAACATTTATAAATGTATCTATATTCAACATCATATAAAATAAACCAAGATTTATACTCAATTCTAAGATTTTTTCTTCTTTTTTTTTTTACATGGAGCATATACAATATATACAGAAACTTTTCACTGTGTTTGTTAAACCAGCCTGATTATACCCACCAGGCTTTAGCTTATATGTACAAATATGCTAAAAGTGCAAGACTTTATTAATTAAAGCTGCCTGTGTTTTCAGAGGTCTGGAATTGTGTGGCCTATATATATATTTTTATATATAGATATACACATATGTACATATATATGTATATTAATAATACATATATCTGTATATCTATATAGAGACAGAGATATAGTATATAGGTGCTTGTGTACTAGAAAGCATCAGAACATCAATGACTAATAGGTCAACACTGACACTGAAGCCTAACCCCGACGCAGGCGCCATTGGTCACGTTCCCACCCTCTGGTTGTCACCAACACGTCAGGCTTGTGTTCTCTCCTAAGCACCTGGCGGGGCTGTGAACCAAACCCACCAGCAACCCTCAATTCCAAATGGGTCCTAAAAACACAGGTCATAGCTAACACCGAGGTAAACAAATACAAATCAACCTGAATAAAGAGATCTATTTATTCATCTATTTTTTGAGAGTGACAATACAAGGCAAAAATCCCATGGCCTTGACCCAGCCTGGAAGCAGACGGAGCAAGGACCAAGCAGCCCCAAAAAGGGACTGTGGGATTTTTGTCCTTTGGAGCATGTCTGGAAAACACAGCTCTACCCGTGCAGCAGTGCCCGGGGTGGTGTGGCCACCCACTGCCCACCAGCAGCAACGCCAGCGGCTGGCGGGGGGCACTGGGAATAAAGGGGGGGGGCACATGATAAAGTGCATTTTAGGTCTCTTGTTTTAGCAAGGCCAATCTAACATGTAAACATCCTCTCAAACCTCCTGTGCTCCTCATAGAGAGGCTGCGAGGAGGGCTGGCAGTGCTCCCCCGACCCGCCAGCCCTCCCTGTCTGTGCAGCCCAGGGCTGCCATCAGAAGGGCTGTGTCCATAGACAGCCCCGTCCGGCACGCCCACTGCCCCCCACCTCCCCCCAAACCCCTTCCCAACC
>VZSZ01003480.1:3851-16738 GCA_013398815.1 Ibidorhyncha struthersii
CCCCCAAACCAGCAGATAATCAAATTCTTCATAGAAAAGGCGAATAAGAGAGTAAAATTCAAAACCTGCTTCCTCTCGCCTTCCTGCTACAGACGGGGCGAGGGGAGGAAGAGAGACAAACACTCGGGTATGTCCTGGATAGAGAAATATATTTGCTTCAGAGAATGTCTCCCCTGTCTCCCCACACCCTAAAACAAGACAGGGAAAACTAATCGGCATAAACGTAGGCCAGCTGAAGCTTAAAAAAAAAAAAAANAAAAAATACCACCCCAGACCTCTTCTCATCCGGAGTCGGCATCACAGAGCTAACATGGTACTCCCGAAAAGTGCATCTTTAGAAAAAAAAAAACAACTAACAAACAAAACAAAACCGAAGGTTGGGGTGACGATGGCAGAGGAAGCGAAGGGGAGGCAGCCCGGGGAAGCGCTAGTTTCCTCGGAAAGCACTCTGTGCGGCTGAGGAGGCCGCCCCGGCGGCTGCGTTCTGGAAGCCCCTGTTGGTGAGGATGCCTTGGGAAAACTCTTCCTGGGCCCTTTGGAAACTGGCTCCCGTGCGCCGATACAGGGAATGCACCTGGGAAACAGAAAGAGAGGGGAAAACAATTAAAATTAAAGTAGATCAGCAGGCAATTGTGGGTTTGCTGCGCACACCCTGCTTGCCAGCTTGCTTTTCCTCGGCCGGGTTGCAAACCAGCTCTCTCGGCACCTAGAGAGGATGGGCTGGAGCCACGGGCTCCATCTCTCCCGGCATGTGATGCTGCAGACTTCAGGAGACCCTCCTTTGTTGTAAAAGGTGGAGCTCTCAGCAAAAGGGCGGGTGTCGGACCAAAAATTCCTCTCCCCATGCTGCGATGGTATGGACGCTTAACACCTGCGTTCACAGACACTTGCAGGGCAGGAGCTGAAGGTGCCTGCAACTACGAGCATCAGGTATTTCCTTCCAGATACGGTTTAGGAGAAACGGAGGAGGAAGCAACAGAAACAGGACCGGTTCAGTCTGCCCTCGCCTTCCCCAAAGCTACATCACTGCTGTTAATTGCAGGAACGCAATCATCACGCGGTCGATCACAAGGAGGGCTTGTGTTTGAGAGGCAGCGGGAAGGCCCTTCTTTGGATCCCATCAGGCTTCAAGAAGTCCCACATCGTTGCGGAAGCAGTGACGGGAAAGCCCTGCACGCCCCAACAAAGCAACTGCCTTCTCTGCTCAGCCAACTCCAGACACTCAAGCTAAAAGGGAGGTGCAAGAAGTTGGACGTCCATGTTTTGATGAAGGTGACGTTTGGGACCTCGCTGGCCATCTTCTCCGGCCAGCAGGCAACGCAGCAAGCTTTTCCACACCCTCCTTTATCCCCACGTGCATTTGAGGCCTTTCACGTGCACAGTGCGTGCCCTACCGAAGCACCTGTGCCTCTTGTGCCCTCCCCCAAGGCAAGTTCCCACTTTTGCAAGTGTTCCAGCGACTTGGCATCGATGCAGGAAGCACAAGCAAAACCACTTTCATTAAAACTCTTGACCCGACAGTGGCCCCGATGACATCTTCAAAAGCAAGCTAATCCCCACAAACAGATCACAGGAGGTGGCAACCCCCAGGATACCCTGGGAGCAGCCTGACCTGCAGATCCGCAATTCCACCGAGACCTCGCCTTGCCTCCAAGCCACTCACCTGCTTCAGGAGGAAGAGCGAGAGAACCGCGCACAGCGTGAAGAATCCTGCCACCACCATCATGATAACAGCCACGGCCAGGTTCCCGTGCAGCTCAGACAGCGCCGCGATCCACCCGCTGTGAGAGAGAGAGAGAGAGAGGAGAGCAGGGTGAGCACGGCGAGCGTTCGATTGAGGATGAGGTGGAGCAGAGGGAGAAGAGGCACCGACGGTTGCACACAAGCCTTTGGGGGAAGGTCACAGGGAAATGCAAAGCCAAACGTAACGGCTATGGAAACGGGGACGCAGACCTCACCCAGGCACTCAGTTTTGGGGGCAGATTTTCCTCCATTATCACTTTTAGAAGCTCTACACAAGAGAATCGTGCTCACCCCACCCGCGTTACAGCCCTGGCCCACCCCACCTTAGGCACCGTCATAAATTGAGTCACTTCTAGGAACACCTTCTCCAAACTCAGCCAAGCAGTGTAAAGGCAGGCTGGGACATCTAAATTGGAAGAGATCAGCTGGCAGATCTGGAGCCTAGACCTCCGTGTCACCGTGACAGCTCTGCGTGGCCAGGATGTAAGTGTTGGGAGGGGGGAGGAAGAGGAAGGAAGGGATGAAGTTAGAGCTACAGAAAGGAGGGAACTGGCAGTTGTTGAAGGGAAGGGGCAGGAAGGAGTTATCAGTGCGTGGCTGTGGGCGAAAATACCAAGATGCCTCACTCAAAACGCCCTCCTGGGTGCTGGAGAAAGGAATCTTTCCAACTGCTAAACCAAGCAAGCCGTGCGCCACCAGGAGAGAGGGAATCAAGTGAGCCAAACCATCCCATTTGATGTGCCGCACAACTTCTCGCTCGTTCCGAGGAAGCGGAAAGGCACACCGTGCAACTACAGCCAAAAATAAACGCGGCTGTCTGGCTCGAGGAAACATAGCAGAAAGCTCAACACACGCTCTCCAAAGTCAGCCTGAAAACGGAGTGCCCCCTCCCTGTCCCCCATGACTAAGGCAGCACCAGCTAGCAGGGGAGGGAGCACGAGGACAGCTTTGCCCATGAGCCGTTCCGCAGGCAGAGGGCAAAAATAGACAGCAGTTTCACGGCGCTCATCACCTGAAGGCTCCCCCTCAGGAGAAAAACCACTAGCTGCTAACCTTTTCACTGTTCGCAGTAACTCGGGAATCTGATGTGCGGCCAGCACAGCAAGGCGAAAGAGAAAGCCGGTGCTTTTGCTGCAGGGGGGGCAACTGCTGACGAAGAGGCCTGCTGGACCCACTCCAAAAGCCCAGTCTCAGCCCTCTGAGGATAAAGGGTGAGGATAAAACCCTCCCTGCTTATTTCTTTGAAGCACAGCCCACCGGCAACACACTCGAGCAAAATTCAGGAAGAGTTTTGGGGGACAGAATCGGGCTGCTAGCAGCAGTGTCGAGTTAAGCAATACCCAGACTCCAGGGATCAGAGATCCCTCACCCCCACGCTACAGCCTCCATCAGGGAAGACTCAATTTTAAAGCAGATGCGGTCAATACTAGAGGCTCGGCATCAAGAAGGGGTAAGTATTATGTGTATTAAGTGAAGGGGCAGGGAGCAGAGGAGGTGTGGGAGATTTCACACACTCCTTTCAGCGCTGGCCCGCAGCAGAAGTGGTACACACCTGGGACTAGGACGGGAAGAGTGGAGGAGAGAGGCAGCCCAGCTGGGACCTGCCAAAGCTGTGTACCAGGTGAGAGAGGAAAACCACGGGAGAAAGAACAGACACCAACCCCAAAGCTTCCGACAGCCACAACCCTGGTGAGAAAAAGCATCCGTGTAGGGCTGCAACCTGCCAGCCGGTGAAGCCAAGCTTACCTGTCTCCCCAGCCAGGAATGCCGACAGCCTGGATGATGTAGATTGCTATTTGGCAGAAGAAGATGAAAAAGAAGACGAAGAAGCTGAAGGAGCTGTCAGACCTGCAGGAGAGATGGCAGCAGGAGTGAAACCCAAATCCCTGCACAGATTCCCTTCTCTACAAGGAGGGAAACAATTTCAGTGAACTCCTTTCTCCAGGAGAAAGCTGCGAAGGGGAGGCGATTTCAGGAGGGACTTATGCAGCAACACAACTTATAACATGTTCACCGCGTATCGCAAGACGACCGCTGTGCCCAGTGCAAGATGGGGTGAAGGCAGCTTCCTCAACGCACGCAGCGTGCTCAGCACATTAAAGTACCAAACAGTTTTTCAGAAATCGATTAAAAAGAAGTAGGACCCTATGACTGGCTAGGCTTGGATTGCAAGATGAAAAAGGACCACCGCAGTCAAGTTCCATCAGATACTTCTCATACGTTTAGGAACAAGTGGGTTTGATCTATTTAGCGATGCAAAGAGCTGGAAAAATCCTGCAGGCAATATACGATCGGAACAGATAAACCCAAAACTCCTCCCACTAAAAGCTACATCCCCGTTACAGAGGGAAATGGTACTTGCCTGAAAGCCTTGTAAATGGGTCGGTACCAACAGAGAAAGGCACAAGGGGTGAATAAAACAAACCACAGGATCGAGAGACCAAAGTCTACTCCTCTCTGCACATCGACTGTGAACCACGCCAGGCAAGCAAGCAGGTTTAGGAGCAGGGTAATCGAATGCACTGTTCAGGACGGGAGAGAAAGGGAGAGAGAGAAGAAACATCAGTCAGTTCTTGGAAAACTCTGAAGTCTCTCCAAACATCCCTAATCTCTCACTGAACACATGGAGCTCTGCAGAAATTAAGGCGACTTTGGGCCACCTAATTTCCTTCCCTCCCCGAAAAGAAAACGGAGCTTAACTTAAGAACCTCATCTGATCCTGCTGCTTACAACCAAATCTTAAATCTTTGCAGAGCACCAAAACTGACAAATATAGTTGAGACTGTTTTGCACCCGATCCCTGAACTGCGATATGCCTTGTCTTCCAGAGCCTCAGGAGAGTTGTTAAAGTCTCCATTACACAACAATCGAAATTCCATCACGAATGAGCTATTCCCAAAGCATAAACTTGGGAGTCCTTTACATTTGCCTTCATAAAAAAGGAAGGGAGACATTATTTTACCCTTGCAGATAACACCTGCAGAATTTACTGTAGGTCAAGGCTCAGCATTTGATACAGAATCTTCTTAGGAAGAGTTTTTGTCGCAGTTCAAGCTGCTACTTACACATCCACAAGTAATACAGCATCTTGCATATCCGCTGGTAGTCCGCTGGGATGTCTGCAGAAAAATCCTGATAAAAACACGGCTTGATGGGACACTTCTTGGGAAGAGGCGGCCAGTTGTTTTGCCTCGCTGTGGAAAGGAGAAAAGAGCATTTTTTTACTCGCTCTTCTCTCACTGAAAGACTAATTCATGCGCCGTAATTTGCAAGTAGCTGTTCACATACACTGAGATTAAAACCTTGGAAGAGGCTCGGTCTTGGTGAGTAACTAGGTTTGAGCAGACAGCACAGCAGGGATGTGTTAACTCTGCTGGCAGCACTGAGGCAGGTCAGCCTGGTTTGAGGGCTTTCCTCTGTGGGAGGCAGAATTCCCCCTGCGACGGCCAAAGGGCCGTCGCAACTATCGCCACTCGGCACTACAAGTCCACAATCAGTCATTTAAAACCAAGATTAAGGGAAAATATTGGTTTGCTGTGGTTTAAGAGAGCCTCGAGACAGAAAAAAAGCTTTATCGCTCTCAGTGAAAAGCCTTAATGTGGCAGCATCACACAAGAGCTCAGACACAGATATGAAACTGGTCTTTGAAGACCTTTACGTGGCTAAGCGCAGATGCTGAGAGCGCGCTCGAGGGCAAAGACCCACCAGAGCTGGTCTCCAGCATCTCATCTCTGAGCTCGTTTCCCACCTTGTAAGTTATGGGATGACAGGTCCAGTGCCAAGAGGCTTGCCACAGCTGTGAAGGGCTAGAGGAAAGACCTATGGCTTCTAAAAAAAAGCTGCGTACACTTGGACAGGCTGAGCCTTGATCAAATTCTGACAAACCAAGCGACCCAGGCTTCCCTGGGCATCAAACTTCTTGCAGAAAGCAGTACTCACTATTAATGCTGGCTGCGTTACTCTGCAATTCCCTTTCCTTCTTCTCCAACTCAGCTGCCTTCCTCTCTAATTCTGCCTGCTGCTGAAGAAGCCCAGCCTGTGCTGCCGCAGCCACAGCCTGAAGAAGGAGGAGAAAAAGGTAAGTCTTTCCCTAAGCGAGGCAGCGGCAATACCAGCAGCAAACACACCAGGTGCCAAACCGGAAGGGAAGCAAAGGCAATTCAATAGCAAGGGTTGAGGACAATTTGAAAGCTGAATACCCGCGGCTGATCTGAAACATCTTGAGGCTTTCTGCCTTACCTGCTGGAGGACAAAAAAAAAAAAATCAAGACCAATGCAGAACTCCACGCAGATGTTCCCCTCCTATACCATGGAAGGACAGGGCTGCAAGAGCCCTCAAGAGGCTATCCAGTCTGTTGCCCATCCTCTACGCCCGTCCTTTCCAGTAAAGCTGTGCTTTTCTTGCAGCTCCTTCCACCTCCCAGTTCACCACACTGCTCTAAGTGCTCTAACAACAGAGCAGCGAGCAGGACTCTGGAGTTTACCAGGACAATTCCCTTCCCTGCTAGGGGAGGTGGCTCAAAGGAAAGGCAAGGCAGATGTCTACCACACCTCTTAAGCATCTCTTCTACCTGTTTGCTATTCCGAGAATTTATTCCCTTTTCTAGCAGCCTCAGCTTCTCTGCTCTTTGGACGAGGTGGCCCTGGCCGTCAGTACTTGCCAGCCAGTGTAAGCCGCGGCTGCAACGTATAGCTAGACTGCATTTATGCTCCTGGAACCGAGCAGGTCTGACCAGTCACCAGAACTAAGCTAAAAGCGTTAGCAGGATACGTTTCAGTGTTTGCAGAGGGAAGGCAGAGCAAATAGGATACAAGGCAAAGTGAGCTCTGCCACCAGAGCGACAGGGAAAAGGCACAAAGAGAATTGTGTGTACGTATTCCCTATAGAGATCCGCTTCACAAGGCGGGGACAAACGCAAGTTTAAAAGATCACCTGCAGCTTCCCACACCCAACCCCAGAGAATCCTGTTCCACTCCTATTCCCATGGGCCTCCGGAGGCCCATAGGAGCTCCCTGACGCTCTCCAGCCCGTCTCTGTGGGAAGGCAGCGGCGAGGGGTCGCCATACCTGGGGAGTGGGCTCTACCGACGTCTGCAGAACAGCAGGCTGCGAGTGGCCAGAGGGCTGCGTGGCTGGTGTCGTCCGTGCTGCATTTGTCTGCAATCACAAGCAACAAGGCAACAACATTACACACGGCTTCTTTTAGCCAAGAACAGTTCAAGTTTTAGCACTACTAAATCAGAAGGCACTAGCAGGAAGCAACTCTGCGTTTTCAGAAGTGTGTTAGTTCCTTAACGCACTGGGGGAGTGGCTGAGGATGACAGGTATTAGGCAAAGGAGAAACAAAAAGGGATTTTGATCGGTTGTTTAAACCACAAATATTGCTCTACCCTGGTTTCCTGTTCTCCTTTTCCCATCTCAAATGTGGCAGCAGCCAGGAAATAAGGATGAAGCTCTTGCAGTGATCCATCAATGGGATCGCCGGAGCAGTTCAGCTCCCAACCCAGAGACCAAATAAATATTGATGTGTCCTGCCACAAAACATCTTCCCCTTCACACTTCATATGGCTTTCATGTGAGCCAGCAGTGAGTTTGAGAGAAGCTGTTCCATGCGAGTGGAGAGCTCCAGCTGGGAGTTTATTAGTGCTCCAGCGTAGGAGCAGTTGCTTGCAGCTTGCCACGCACGCAACGAACTACTGCCCATGGGGAAATCAGCTGCGAATACCTCGCTCTTTTTCTTTTAAGCTGCACCTACCAGGGCACCTTCTACGCTGCTAAAACCATCACCGAGATACCTAGTACAAAGACACACGGCACATACCAGCTGGGAGTTCTCAGAAAAGGGGTTGAATTCATCCAAGCCACTTTGGCTAGTGTTTGTGAGCTGTGTCACCGAGGGATCCTAAAAGGACAGAGAGCAAAGACAAATCAGCATCGGACACAGGTCATCATTAGCTTATACATTACCCACGCTGCCTGCCTTCCATTCACTCGTCAACTGGGAACAGGATGGGGTGAAATGCACCCCCGCCACAGACAGATGGCCTTGGCTGGCAATGAATTTAAATAACCAAGGAGATGACTATCAGCAAGGCAAGATTTGTGGGCAGAAGTAACCTCCTGTTCATCCAAGAGGTATGTTCGAAGAACTACAACAAGCTTTTTGCACAGGAGCCCTTTCTGCAGATTACTACTGCTCACCGACAGCGAGCTATTCCTGATTTCCAGGGACTCAAAGTGGGACACAGATTCAATCTGCCCGTGGTCAGGGAGCAGCTGGACACCCAGGACCACCTCCCAAACCCCACTCGTACCACGAAGTGAGCGAGGAGTCACAAAGCACAGCAGAGCCTCACAAAATGAATTTCCAGGTACAACTGGTGCTGGCTGATAGGTGTCAGCTGCCAGCCAGGGCATTTGGGCCAGCAAGCTAAAATGCCAGTGAACGCTCGGAAAAGGCAAAACTCCCAGGAACGCTGAGTTGGAGATGTGACACCAACTACTTTTGAAGGTTTTAGTTCTGCCGGCGTAATTCTACAGCTGCATTCACCTGTACTCACGGCATCTCCTACTTGTCTCCATCAAACAGTCCAACTGTAAAAAAAGACTCCTCAGCACCTCTGCCGAAAGCGCCCTCACCTCACTATTTTTAATTCTTCTTTTATACATGCTATTTTCCAGAAAAGATCCCTCTTTAATAACCAGATTTGGACCTCCGGAGTGTTTCTCTCCCCCGTTATTAGAGAAACAAGGTACTTTCTGAACTCGGAAATCCTACTGCGAGAACAGCCTGGCAACCTGATAGCTGGGTGTGGGTAAAAAAATAAATAAAAGAGTGGATTTTTATGCCTCCCTCGCCCAGCAACTCTTGTCTCAAGATCAGTCATTTTAATTTTGTGGTTAATGGGGTGCGAAGCAATTGAGGCTGCGACAACGTAAGAGCGAGCAATCGAGGCGTACAGAGGCTGACCGAGTCTGCACGCTGCAGAAAAGTCATTTGGCTCGTCTGCAACCCGCCAGAGCCATTCCTCGGGGTTTTAGCGCAGCCTTCTGCCGAACAAGATGCATACAGAACAGTTAATGAGTAACCTCACACATCTCCTCGATAGCAGGCACTCCCTACGCAACAGGTTGCACTAGTTTATGAATCACCCCGGGGGGCTGAGGGATCTCAGATGATGTTTCGGCTGCTGCTTGATGAAGTACAACTCCCTGACCAGGCAAGGCTGTTAAAAAAAAAAAAAAAAAAACAAACAAAAAACCCCAGGGAGCACCAGCAGAACAGCCACCCTGGAAACAGGGGCTGCAAGGAGTCACGGCAGAGGTTTTATTTCGCTACTTACTCCTCTGAAGGCTTTAGCTTAACCAGTTTTGCAGACGCACAGGCTGTCGACACAAGCTTACAAGTCAGTTAATGCATGATAGCTACTGCGTGCTAGCAGGGTACCCTTTAATCCAAACCAGGCGAGGTCCCAGCCTGACTAAAGTCCAGCAGAAGACAACTGCACAAGGAAGAGAAACTCCCTTAATGATATGGGAAAAAGAAAGCAAAGGCTGCATAACCATCTGAAGGAGTCTGAATGGTCAGGCTGGGAGGAAAGTGCTTGGAAATAAGGAGAAACACTGGAACACTGAGGCAAAACATACGTTTTTCTTCCCGTCTCTCCTCTCAACTCAAAAAGAAAGCCCCCGAATTAAGTAGAGGCTCACCAGCGCAGCACTGCTATCGAAAGGGAAGCAGGGCAGGGAGAGCAGCATCGCTGTTTCACCACTTCCAGCTGCAGAACAGCTTGATTTCAAAGGGAGACAACCTCTCATCCCCTTGCATAGCTTAAAAAAAAATAAATTACTTAATTAGGCAGTACGGCCGAGGCAAGGCAGCTCAACTTAACTTGCTCACTATTGTGCAAGCGTGTTCTAAAATAGATAAACAAAGAGCAGGGAACTTGCAACAATGCTGACATGTGTTTGGACGTGTGTCTCTGTGCCCTGGATAGGGCAGGAAGGAAAAGAGCAGCTGTGAAACAGAGGGTGATATAAAGGCACCAGCTTCCGCAAGCCTGGACGACACAGCGGGAAGGATGAGCAAACACGAGAAACGCAGAGATGAATGAGAAGCTGCCCCACAAGCTTCACATTTTACAGTTATTTTCTGCAAGCTACAGACTAAAAGGAAGTTGATCCTCTTGAAACAAGCACAGGCCTTACTCTTTATGCTGTAAAACGGGGAAATGGGGACTTAATTCAGCCACTGAACCACTTGAAGCCATGCTACCCCGCTGTCCCTCCTCCAAGGAGGTAACGGCACTCTCCTCTCTGCTTCAAAGGTCCCACGTGCCTTTCCTTTCAGAGGGTTTAGTTGTAAGGATCCCCACTTCAACTCGAGCAATTCTCCTCAACTTATTTCCCACTTCAGAGCTAAGGAAGAGCCTGAGCACCCAAACCTCTTTTAATTCTCCAGCTACTCCGCTTGATTTAGTAAGTATGTCCAGCCACAAGCGTCGTGCTCACAAGTCAATTATCAGATTGATCTGCAGAATGCCGGCGAGCAGATCCCCCACTCGTGGCCCTCCCGACCATCGCTTCCACAAGCGGTAGGGATACACGGTGCCATTTTTCATGACTTCAAATTCCCCAGTGCAGAATAATTTCATGTTTGGACCAAATTGCACTGACATCAATATTCAAACTCTTTCCAGATGCAGCGTTTAAGACGAATATGAAGCTTCTGTCGCACTGCACCAGCTGATGGAGCTGCTAAGAGGTTTTGATACAACAAATTTGTTTGTGCAAGAAATTATATTCTTCCATTTCTCTTTGTTCCCGTGGGTTAAAGAAACAAAACAAAATGAGATGCCTCTCTAGAGGAGACCAAGGCAAGAGAACTTAAACGAGAAACACCAGGAACTTAACACAGTTGTCTAAGTGTCACAGTAACTGCCCCAAATATCACCAGTCCTGCAGTCTGCCACCAGCACAAAAGACCTCAGAGCACTGCCGCTGCCTGGAAGATCCATTGACATTTCCCTCGATGGATTTTATTATCAATATCTCTAAAGAGGATGGAAGTTTCCAGCCCCGTCTGAGGCTTGCGTCAAAGTTTTGGAGGTAGCTGCCACTTATAGCAGGTTACTGAGTAAATGAAGGCAGTTAATCATCTCTTGTTAACCAGTTAGAATAAGTCACAGAAAGAGGAGCCAGAGATATTTTCAACGGGACCAAACCAGCATATTTTAAACCAAGCTTATTGAACATCATGAACAAAATCTCCTTCAAAGGCAAAGATCCCGAGTTATGTCTGTATTTGCAGAATACGAAGTGCGACACCAGGATCTGCAACAAGGAAAGACAACCCTGGTGCTCTGCCCAAGAGATACTCATCAGCGCGACGAGGCTGGGAGGGTGAAGCCACTTCTAGTCTTTCAGCAAGATGTCCAGCGCGTGTGGAAGGGGATGTCAGCGCCTGCCGGGCAGGCAAACCGTCCCCCCAGCCCTGCACAACACCGAGCCAGCACAGGGATCCCAACCCCAGCATGGAATGGGCTCGTTTTATCAGATTAACTAGACCGGGGCAGCGCCGTCCTACATCGTGACATGCCATTTTCAAATCGGAGAGACAGGGCTTCGAGGCTCCAGGCAGCAGCAGTCAGGAGATTTCTTGCGTCCAGCTGCTGATGACTGGGGGAATTTTTCTTGTTTTTTTTTTTTGTTTTAANAGAAAAAAAAAAAAAAGGGACAAAAGTGAACACAAAACCTCATGCTCCCGAAAGAAGGATATAAAACCTGCCAGAAAGACCAGCTGTAGCTGCAAAGAGCCGTCAGACAACCGCAGGGGCAACCGCGGTGCCACATACTTTTGTCCTCATTAAAAAGTAAGCCTGACATCAGCATTACCTGTTGTAAATTGCGTCCAATCTTTTTTGTTTAAAGAGTGAGTAAAGTGCGAGCACAGCCCTGTTCGGTCAGATACCAGAGCAGCTATAATGCACATAAAGCAACAGAATATTTACTTCCTCAGTGCCGAAGCAATAAATCCCTGCAGGAACAGTGACTGTGCATGTAAGCCACCCTATATTCCCCCACCATGGAAGGAATATTACAGGATAATGGTCATCCAAACCCGTCCCGAGACACGTGAGAGCGCGTTAAAGTGATGGTGAGGGAGAGAAAGGATTTTTTTTTTTTTTCCTTCCGATTTCACTTTGATTCCTCAAAACACTCAGCCCCATCACCAAACAGTTTCACTTTGGCTTGACCACGAAATCAGCGGTCAGGAAATCACCCCTTCCTGCAGATTACATCCCAACCAAACAGCAAAGGTAAAGGAGCATCCACAGCTGCTCGCTGATGACAGTCAGGTCCGAGAGGCCGTTTCTGGGCCAACTCCCTGCGTAAATGACCCCACGCTTCAGAGCACAGAGGTTAATCCCATAGAGGAGAAACTCAGTGGAAGGAGAAAAAGTCTCCAAGATCCTCCAAGGCTCTGGCTCCCAAAAACCACAGCCAAAGGGTGAATTTTCCCTTATAGGCTCAGTTTTAAGTGCTGATGCTACAGCACATTAAAAACAGACCCTGAAGAGGCCCAGCAGGTGGTTAGACCACTACATAGCGCAGCCAAGAGAGGTCTCTCACCAGATTATTTTTAATACCTCTACAATTTAGGCATCCACAACTGTTTTGGCATCCTCCAGGGTGGGGGCAGCCCAGTGGCACTGAAGCCCCCTCCCCAAAGCCTAGAGGGATGGGGGGCAACTGGGGCTCGAAGCACAGGACAATGGGAGACCCCCTCCTTAAAAGGGGAAGGGGAGAAATAGGGACTTTGAACAAGCGAGGGTAGGAAGGGCTCCCAGCGCCGGTGGGCAGAGCCCAGGTGGACCCCAGCTGGGGCACACCATCCCTGGGTGACCCCCGGGGGACTGGGGAGGGGGCGTGGGGACCCCTAGGGCTGGTGGGGACCTCCAGTTCCAGACACAGGGCGATAAGCAACACGGGGGAAGGGCGACCCCCGAGGGCTCGGGGGTCCCGGCCCCGCAGCATGGCCCTGGGGAAGGAGGGAGGGGTGTCACAAGGGGCGTCCAAGCCCCACAGCACAGCCTGGAGGGGGAAGAGGGAGTCCTGGGGGTGTCCAGGCCCCAAAGCACTGC
>VZSZ01003484.1:0-11302 GCA_013398815.1 Ibidorhyncha struthersii
GGGGGCTGCACGGCCATGCGCCGCCACCGCTGCAATGCAAGGGGATAATAATAAAAAATGGGATTGGGGGAACCCCCAGGGTGGGAGTTGGGGGGAGGAAGGGGCACACACCTCATCGTCCCCCGGATGGAGAGGGCCAGCTGGGTTTGGTCGCTTCTCTCCACCCTGGGGGGATCTGAGCCCCTTCCCCATCCTGCTGTGGCCGCGGTGTCCCCTGCCTCTTTGGTCCCTTCTGCCAGTGCCACCCAGGGGGAATCAGCCTTGTCACCCCGCTCCCTGCAGCGCTGTGTCCGAAGGCAGGGCCCGGCTGCAGCCCCCACACGCGGTGGCGGGTGGCTGGGGACCCCTTGTGCCCCCATGGGGACGGGGGATCAACCACTGCCTCACCCCAGTCCCTCATGGGCTGCTTGGTCCCCTCCACATCACACACCCGGGACCCTCTCCCGCAGAACCCGGAGATGTTCACGGCATGGCTGGGGAGGGATTCCCCCCATCCCGGCTTGCCGATGCCGGAGCCACAGCAGAGATGGGTTTTCGGGGAGCATCGCTGCAATCGCACTCCGGGAATGCCACGCTCCCCTCAACCACATGGCGCCCGGCGGGGATGCTGGCGTTTGGGGACCAAGTCTCCATCGCAGCCATTCCCTCCATGGTTCACGTGTCCTGTCCACGCGTGCACACACCACACGCCGTGCAGCCGCCCCAGCCCGAGGGTGGGTTTTCCTTCCTCCACTGGCCCAGTGAGCACCCCAGGTGCCTTCGCCCTCCCTCCCTGCTGCCATATATTTCCCCATCTCCCTTCACCAGGAAATAATTGGCCGGCGCGTTCCTCCTGGCAGCCTCATTTACAGTGGAAGTGCATAAGACATCTCCATTAATGCCAAAATAATTCACGGCAATTAATGGTATTGACCTTGAGCAGTGACAGAAGCTGAAGATGCCCCCAAGAAGCGGCAGCCCCGCAGCGCCAAGGGGGGGAGGACAGCCCTTGGGCTGAGCCCCCTGCGCACCCCCGGCACCTTTGGGTGCTGCTGGAAGATCTTTGAAACGACGCTGGGGGATGGCAGAGGGACCGTGGCAAAGAGGAGGAGGGAGATGGGGTCTGCCCCAAAACGCACCCCCCAGAGCGCTGCGGGAAGGGCAGAGCGTTGGTTTTGGAGACCAAAACAGGCCCGGCTGCTGCGGCGAGTGGCCCCATGCCACCGCCCAGGCGACCGCCACTTGTTTTCATAAAAATCCCGTGATTTATGAGCCACTCTCCCGATTGCTTTGGGGAGGGGAGGGCTGACTCACGGGCCTGAATCCCCAGGGATGGCGAAGCAGCGGACCGAGCGAAGCAGTGGCCGGGCCATGATTCATCCCTCCCCAGCCTGCCTGCAGGGCGATGGGGCAGACCCTCCATTTCCCCACTCCAAAATGAGTCCCCAGAGTCGGGGAAATTGGGGATGACGACGGCAGCACGCCGCATCCTGCCCCATCACAGGAGCCTTTTCCCGCTGATGGATGAGGGCTTTTAAAGCGGGGTGTTTGGGTGCCATCCCTCCCACCTTCCCACCGCGCCTCTGGCAGGTTCTTGGCGCCGCTGCTGGGATATTTTTCAACTGTTACAGAAATAAGTATTTTTACCCCAGATGGATTTTATTTATGGCTCTGGCTTTGGCAGGCGGAGGGGCCGGGGTGGGCAAGAGCAGGCAGCTGTGATGGCTCTTTCCTGAGCCAGGACCGAAGCCGGGGTTGCCGCTTGCACTGGGGAGATGCCGGAGATAAATCCTGTTATTTTAGCAGGAGCCAAAGCAGGGAAGGTCAAAATGTGACTCCAGTGCAGGGTCCTGTCCGTTTTTGTGCGGACACACCTGAGCATCTCCAGCTCTTTTGGACACACGATGTGCTGGAAAGTGTAAGGATGGATTTCCCAAGGAGTGACCCCAAAAAACATTGAAGGATGTCCACGCAGGGCTGGATCTGGCTTCCCACATCACCCCCAGGCAGCCTGGGGACACTGACCAACACACATCCCGCTCACCCTGGTGGCATCGGCTTCACTCCCAATGGCATTGTATCCACCCGGACCACAACAGCCCCTTGAGCCCCTACACGGGGAAGGACTTTGGGGTGCAAACCCTACAGGAGGCACTTTGGAGCCACCGACCTCCACGCGGATAAATCCTGGCTGTGGGAGCAATCCCCAGGAAAGAATGCCTGCGCCGGGTCGGGCAGAGAGCATCCGCAGTGCCGGGACAGCCCAGCCTCTCGCCGGTAATCCCTGACCTGCGTTTCACCTGCCTGTAATCCCAGGGCAGCACTAATTCCTGGGATAACAGTGCCCGGGAGGTGCTAATCACCGAATCCAGCCCTAATCCCTGTGGGAGCCGCTGCGGCAGAGCTGTGCTGCAGAGGCGGGTGGGCAGTGGGTGCAGGGGCTGCTGCGAAGGGCCCCCCTGGTGATGGGGGCAGGGTCCAGGGGGGACCTCCTCTTTCCCTTCGCGTGGGGAAACTGAGGCACCCACAGGGACGATGCCCCCCACGTCACATCCGAGCCTTTCTGGCTCCACCGGTAACGCAAGGATGGGGCTATGAAAGGTACGAACCAGCGGTGGGGAGGGCCCACGGGATGCAAATTTCCCCCGGACGCAGCTGTGTGGGCAAACGTAGCACCAGACCCCACTTTTTTTTGGGGGGGGCTTTAAACAAAAAGCTAAGAGCCGTGGCTGGGGGTTGCACCTGGGGGGACATCCTAGGCTGTTATTTTTCATGCCGTGACCCCAACGACCCTCCAAAGAAGATACATCACCTATAAAGCAGAAAGAATTAAAAAAACAAAGAAGCCGTGGGAATGCCTCGGGACAGTGGAACCCTCAGCCCAAGCCTCCAGTTTTCCCGTTATTTTCCAATAAGGATTAATACAGGCAGGGAAATTCCTCGCCTGCGAGCAGCTCTCTCCGGCGGCGGCTGCCTTGTTAGTGGCTGGCGCGCTCACACCCCAGCCCGACAGCTAATTCTGCACGGGAGTTGAATGGCTGATTCTGGAACGTGATTAAAAATATATATCAATTCCCTCCCCTTCAAAGCAGCGCCCGAAATACATTTATATCATTTGCCTTTCCTTATATAGTTGTGATAATGGCATAAATATAGAAATCCCGTAATTGCCATAAATTAATTTTATATTATTATTTCTATGGCAAGGGGGGAAAAAAAAAGCCTTTTATTGTAATTAATTGTCCAGCTGGTTTCCTTGCAGGGTTCATGGCTCGTTACGTGGGTCTGCGGCTCTGTCCTGCTCTTCTCTCCTGCCACTGCCCACTTGGGGACTGTCCCCATCGCTGGTCCCCAGGGCCACCCCATGGATCTCCTTCCTCCCAGGGTGATGCTGGCAGAGGAAAACGTGTGGGAGCAGCAAGAAATGGGCTGAGATATGTCACCACCGAGATGCCGCAGGGCCTGAGCCCGCCCCGTGGTAGCCATGGCCAGCACAGTTGTTTTGACTTCCAGGTGCCCCAAACAGTCTAATGACGCATTAGATATTGAATGTAATATTTATAATATTAAAATGAATATTTTAGTAGCATATAAAAGTAATGGAAGGGCGAATCAAAGCAGCAGCGCCAAGCCCTTTCCTTCTTGCGAGATAAAAATGTTTCATTTCAATTTTACTGTTTGGATTCGTCTTTGCCTCGACTTTTACGTTCTATTAAAATATTAATTTCAGGCTATACCATAGGCCTTTAATATTTTATCTGATATAACAAGTCAACATTATCAAAGTTGTTGGGTCTCAGCACGGGGGATTGGGGGGAGTGAAATGGCCCCGCGAGTAGGAAACCCCGCGGACTCCGCGGTTCAGAGGGGAACATCTCAATAGACCAGCAGTGATATTTTTCCCTTTTCCTTCCAAAAATTTTTACCCTATGGGGAAATTTTTCCATTTCCTTTTTTTTTTTTTTGTGCTGTATTTCCAAGGGGGAAAAAAAAAAAGGCAAATGCCAAAGTTTGGGTTTCCCTCACAGGGAAGGACCGATGGTGTAAATCCCAGCAGCTGGGTGCCGGGCTGTGCTCCACATGCTCTTGAGAACGACCACCACGTGCCAAAACACCCTGTATTAAAACGGAGAATCGCGGCATCCTCGCCGAAAATTGATGAACACCATGTTTCTCCAGCGCCGGGGATTCAAGGCACCTAATTACAGCAGCTCGGTAGGAGGGGGCGGTTATCTTGGCAGGCAGGGAGGCCAGCAATAGCGTTTCTTTTCTTGCCTTGCTGTTTGCTTTATTTCCCCCCTCCCCCCCCAAAAAAAAATAGTGGAAATTCAGGGGAGGATTTAGCCACTTGGATGAGTTCAAAAGCAGCTCCTCCGAAATCAGCAGTGGCCACTTGGCCGCAGTGCTGGCTGCTGTTAGGCACAGGGAACAGCACGGTGAGGACCAGTCCGTGTCATTTTGTCGTGGCTTTGGAGGGGTCGAGGGGATTTGCAGCACCCAAATCAAATATCAGGGCCTTCGATGGAAGAGAGGCAACCGAGGCATTGGCAGACGACGGGAAATCAAAGGCAACAGGTTCAGGGGATTTCAGTGATGTCCAGATCCTGGCCTATCTATCTATCCTAGATATTAGGAAGAAATTCTTTCCTGTGCGGGCGGTGAGCCCCTGGCGCAGGTTGCCCAGAGAAGCTGTGGCTGCCCCATCCCTGGAGGTGTTCAAGGCCAGGTTGGACGGGGCTGCGAGCAACCTGGGCTGGGGGGCTGCGAGCAACCTGGGCTGGGGGGAGGTATCCATGCCCAGGGCAGGGGGGTTGGAACTGGATGATCTTCAAGGTCCCTTCCAACCCAAACCATTCTATGAGTCTATGACCCTGACCTGTGGATCACCAAAGGCCCTGCGGTGCCTGGAGGTGCAGGAGGGCTGACGGGAAAACTCCAAGCACCGATGGATTCAACAGCTGGGACACAGACCCTATAGCCCCTATGGACATACACCCGCCCGGAGCAGAGCGGGCAGCGGGCTGGCAGGCAGGAGCAGGCAGGGAGAGCCTTGCCCCCGGCCCCGCTCCCTCCCACAAGGCTGATGAGGTTGTAGCTGGTTTCTCCTATGAGCCCGAAGGGACAGCCGGGATCTCACAGGGGCGAGAAGGGACGTTCATCATCTCCAAATGGCTCCAGAGCTGCAGCCATTTATTTCTAGACCTTGAATGGGCTGGAGGGCAGCGAGGAGGCAGGGAGGAGGCAGGGTGGGTGGCTGCAAGCCCCTGCCTGCAAAGAGACCCTACTCTTGGAGGAGTTACCCCCACCCTCCACTCAGACCTATTTATATATATGCGTGTACATATAAACACCTATACATATATATACAACTTTAAAAAATGCAGAATCCCTTCTTTTCCAGCCGCGCTCCCCATACTGTGCTGTTTGGGACTTCGCAGGGCTGCATGAGAGCGCGTGGTGGCCATGTCCCCAGGATGGGTCCCCATCAGCATCCCCACGCTCTCGTTGGGGGACACCTAACCGCCTCGACTTGCCTTTCCATCCCCATCTCCCCCCCCTTCCCTGCCTCTCTGGCCAAGACAGAAAGACAGACAGGGAAAAGCACTTAAGAGGAGGAGAAAAGCCCATTTGCTTTGGTTTCCCAGCCGCCCCCTCGCTTGGCTCGGCTCAGGCAGTTTGATTTTCCGGAGGCTTTTAGGCCTCCCCCGGTCCCTAATCAGATAAGGGGCCATGGGGAGAGCGGGGGGGAGGATTTGGGGCTGCGCAGCCCTTAATGGTGCTGCAGGGATGAGCTCACCACGGGGCGCAGCTTTCCCACAGCCTCACCATGGCCATCGTGTCCCATCCATCGTGCCAAATAGCTCCTGGCCAAGCCCCCTCCGGTGCACACGTGGGGCAGAATCCGAGCTGCTTTCTCCCCAAGCTCCAACTCCCCAGCTGGGATGCTCTGGGCTTGAGCCGACCCTGGGCAATTTGTGGGCAAGGGAAAAGTCAGGTTGGAGTTGGGACTGATTTGCAGGGTGAGGCGTCGGGTACGGGAATATCCTGGGTGGCCCCAGATCGGGTAAGATATGCTCATTGACATGTACTGACCTGCGGGTCCTCAGCATCCTGCCACCCCACAGCTCCCTCCCGGCGTGTTTTGCCATCCTCAGGGTGGGTTCAGCCAGGAATTGCATGGAAAAGGCTGTTTGGGTGCTTTGGCCAATCCTGTGCCCATCACGTCCCCCTGCTCACCCCTCGCTGGGTCCACCCTCCCCCAGCGATCGCTCCCAGTAAAGCACATCAGCCCGAGGCTGGCTGATGAATACACCGACCCCTGCGAAACAGGCCCCGGTGGGATGCGGTGAAGACTGGCACCGTGTGATTACCCCGGTAATGGGTTTTCACTGTAAGCTGGGGAGAAGAAGGCAGAAAACTGACAAAAACACACACAGGTCTCAGCCTCAAAAGGTCCCTCTTCGACACGAGCAGAGCCACGGTGAGACGTGGGGTGGGAGAAATGCGGCGAGAGCGTATTCTCCTCCAGTCCGGCCCCGGCATCGGAGCTGCGCATGCCCCACGGAGGTGCTACTGCAGGAATGGAAAGAAAACCTGGCCCTACGAAGAGGGCAGAGGGCAGGGGACCTGCCTGCGCCTGGTCGTGGGCTGTCCCCTGAGGGCAGGGGGACCTGCCTGCCTGGTGGGGGGCTGTCCCCTGAGCATGGGCTCGGTAAGCGCAGGGGCTCACGGGTGGCCCAAGGTTGACAGCCTGGCAGTGGCTGAGTAGGATGAGATCCCAGCAGCTCTCCGGGGCTGGGGTACTTACCAGGGGAGCAAAACTCTAACTCTGAATTGAAATCTAACTCTGAATCTGGTCACTGGGATGGTCAGTTGCTATGTGTCCAGCCAGCAGCCATCCCTCCCTGTATACCATCTCTCTGTACCTCCATTTACCTTCCCATCCATCCATCCGTCTGTCCATCCATCCATCCATCCATCCATCCATCCATCCATCCATCCATCCATCCATCCATCCCTTTATATCCTCTATCTATCCGTCCATCCATCCACTCATCCATCTCTCTATACCCTCTCCCTGCCCATCCACCCCTATCCCTCCATCCCTCACCCATCCCTCTATCCCTCCAACCCTTCCTCCATCCATCTCTCCCTCCGTTCCTCCCTCTATTCCTCCATCCATCCATCCCTCCCTCCCTCCGATCATCCCACACCCCTTGTCTCTGCCTCCCCTACTAGATGCTCCTCATCTCAGGTCCCCTCTCCCCATGGCCACCGTGACCTTTCTGGGTGAGGACACCCATACCGGTGGCTCCATGTGCCCCTCAGTGAGACCCCTCTGCCACCTGCCCTGTCACCCCGTGGCTGGGGCTGAGGACCATCGCCAGCCGTGCAGCGAGAGGCCCCGGCAGCAAGCAGGGGTTTCTTTTCCCCTTCGCTGGACCTGTCACAGCAGCGCTTGTCGGGGACGGCGATGGTGGTAGGGGGAGGTGCTGGGAGAAGGGCTGAGACCGGCTGAGCATCCCACAGCCTGCCTTGTTTTCGGAGGCACCGCAGCACATCAGGCTGAGTTTGCTCCTAGCTACGGGGTGGTGGCAGCTCTGGAGTCCCACCACCATGACCATCTCCTACAGGACACTCATTACAGAGTACCCCCAAGCTGGGCATCCCGCTGCACCCCAAAAAGCACCCAGTCATCTCCAAAATGCCAGGCCCCAGCAGCAGGAGGGAGGTTTCCCCCGTGCCCCCTCCATACCTCCTCCCATGGGATATGGCTCAACAGCAGCAGACACCTGACCAGGGCTGGCAACCGAGTGCTGGAGCAGCTAATTGCAAGCAAGGAGTCATCAAACGCTGCCCTAATTCCCCCCAGAGGCTCCCGAGCCGCTGTCGGGGCTCCGCTGTGAGCAGATGGGGCACCTGCCCACCCCAGCAAGCGGAAACCTCCCCTGCCCACCAGCCCCGGGAGGTGAAACCAGACACCGGCTTTTACCCCGGAGTTGGGAGCCCCATCCCCAGCGCCTGCCCAGCTGGTGTGTCCGGCTGGGATAACGATGGAGCAGCTGCTAATTCATCTGGGTCAGCCCCAGTGCTGTCTAATGGCCACCCCAGTAATGGCCGGAGTGTCCCAGGGGGTGTGGGGTCCCATCTGGAGTGGCGCCCAGCAAAGCCCTTTCCTTCCTGCCATTAGTAGCTCCCAGCTGGGATTTCCCAGTCCTTGCTGGGGGGGGTGGGGAAGAACCCCCTGGAAGACCATTTAGGACCATGAATTTTTCAGGAGCTCATTTAGCAGCAAACATTTTTCCCATCTGGTTATGCTCAAAGTGGATTAACCCCTTCAAGCAGCCCCCGGGGGGGAGGACGGAGGAGACAGACCCGAGTGGGAGTGGGCTGCTGTGATTTTGGCGGGTGCAGTGTGTGCAGGGGGAAGGCAGAGGTAAAAGCAGGGGCTGGGTTCGGCTCCTTGCTTTGCTCTCTGCATCCGACAGCAACCCGCTGCCTGCACCAGAAGGACCGGCGTCACAGCCGGGACAGGCTCGAGGCAGCAGAAATTGAGTCTCATGCCTGAAACCAGCAGAAAACCCCTCATTTTGCACCTGGGCGTTCACAGGATGCAAAATACTTGCTGGGAAACCCATGCAAAGGGATTTGCCTGCATCCCCTATCACCTGCGCTGCGCCTCTGGGACTGCAGGTAATCCCATATCCGATGGAAAGGAGCTGCCAGACGGGGCTGGGAGACGCCGGGGAAAATAGCATTTGAACCACGCGCATTGCTGGAGTCTGGAATAATTATAGCACCAGGGTCAAAAGGGCCTCCTTCAACATCATTTTTCTGCTCGATATGCAGCAGCGGTGTAAAATAAAATAAAGCCCCTGGAAAGTCTAGACATGGAAGGGAAGGATGGGGAATGGTCAGGAGAGAGGGAGGATTTTCCGGCGGGATAGCTGCTGGGCTGCCTCGGGTGCAGGCCGGGAAAGGATCACAATTTTGTGGCAAAAGCTGGTGTTTAAGGCTTCTGGCAACAATTTCTATCAGAGCTCAGCATTTTTTTGAACGAAACGCTCCTGACCTTGACAGTATCTGGCCAAAGATGACTCAGTATTTGGCTACAGGTGGTCACATCTCAATTAAAGCCCCCGACGTCTTCGATGACGGGTCTGATGCATCCTTTCCATGGACACAGCTAACGGGGCTGGGCACAGGATTGTTTTTTCTGACATCTGCAGCCCTTTTTTGATCTTAGAGGAGTCTGATAGACAATTGCATCCTTCCCCGGTCTCACCTTCCTCTCCCAGAGCTGGCGTGGACAGGGAGGGTCCCCCATTTGCCCAGGGGACACCTCCCCAGCCTGGGATTATGCTTTGCAAAGTCAGATGGCCTTTGAGGGCTCTGCAAGAGGTGGGCAAAAGGGCTGAGCCCCTGCCACCGACTTGTAGGGTGTCCTTTATCACCTCCCTTCACCTCACCGATTTAATTTTACCACCCCGGCATCCTTTTAGAGCAGATCTCAGGCCTCGGGAGAGCAGTGCTCATCCTCTGAAGGGTGCCCGTAGGCTGCAGTGCAGGGGGACCCTGGGCTGGCCCATGGGATGCCCTGGCACCCCAGCTGCGCAAGTCCCTCCCTGTATCATCAGGCGTTGTCCTGGCACGCACAAAACTCTCGCCAAAGAACCAGGCAGTGAGAAAATTAAGAATATGCAAAGGGCAGGCAAGGGAAGGCAGCGAGATTCTGCTTGGCTGCGCAGGGAGGGGTCTGCGGTGCACAAACAGCGTCCGCTCCCGTCTCTTCATACCAGTGACACTGAAGAGAGTTGCAAAAAAAAAAAAATCCATTTTCTTCACCCAGAATAGAAAAAAAACAAAAAAAAAGAAGACATTTGCAGCCTTGAAAGATTTATGTTCTCCCTCCAGAAGCCGGCGAGACCACGCGGGCTCTGTAGAGGTGCTCAGTGCCAGGGCTGGCCCCGAACGGCCCTCCCAGGGCAGGGGGAGGCAGGGATGCTCCTCAGCAGGGTGATTCCCATGGGAAAAGCAGGGCTGGTGGGGTCTGTGAGCACCCGCCCAGCCCTGCTCCATCTATTACTGATCTTAATAAATGACCACCCCCTTACACTACACCCTCTTGGTTATATGTTTCTGAGCCCCCTGGGCAGCAGCAAGGGCTGCAGCTGAGCGGAGGGACCCCAAAATGAGCATTTGGACACCAGAATAAACAGAGGGACCCCAAAACGGGCCTCTCCACAGTTCAGAGCCATGATTTGAGCACTGGGTCCATGCAGATGTGCCAGTTCTCAGTAAACTCAGAAAAAAAAGCCCAACCCTTTCCACCCCAAAGCAGAGCCCAGTGATAGCTGAAAGGACCCGACCAACCCTGCCAGTCCCCATTATGGGGCACCCTGGACTGGGACCAGCCCAGCCCAAGCTGGGCAAGTAGCCCCCCGAGGCCCTGCGTCTCTAATAGCAATTAACGGTGGCCCCTGATGGATGCCGGTCCTGGGCTCGAGGTTTGCCTCCCCACCGCAGTGAGCCCTGCTTCCCCCGGGACCACGGGGCTCACTGTCTCCCCGTCTGCCTCCCCAGAGCTCTCCAGAAAACACACCGGCGCCGGCGTTATCAGCCCGGCCGCAAGCCAGATCTGCCAGAGCTTTAGTGCCATCCCAGGAGCCCGCCGTCTATTTTTAATCCCACTAAAAAGCAGGCAATTTGTCACTTAAGTCTCCATCCCGGACTCCCACTTACCCAGGCTGGAAGCGAGTGGCAGCTCCGGCGGCATCCCCTGTGCGAGCAGCCCCAAAACCCGGCTACGAGGAGGATGCGTTCAGAGTCTGTGGCAGCAGGGTGGTCCCCGTCCATGAGGCTGGGATCCGAGCCTGGGGCCAGGAATGGACCCTGTCCTAGTCCTCATTCCTTATCCCTTACTCCTTATTCCTGATTCCTTATGCTTTATTTCCTATTCCTTGTTCCTTATTCATTTCCTTATTCCTTATTTCCTTATTACTCCACATTTCCATCTGTCCATAATTAGGGGAGGAGGGAGAAACCATCCCAAAGTAGATTCCTCTTCTCCCCTTGCTAAAATGGCCAGAAACTGGGACAAAACCTCCCGTTTCCCATTGCTCTGCCACCAGCCCATCTCAGGGGCGCAGTGTGGTCCCCCCAAAAGCTGCTGCTCTTTGCAACAGCCCTTGAACTCTGCTGCACACACCGGGGCTCTGCACTTCAGCTGCTGGCAGATAAATTTGCTATTAATAAAATCTCCATATTTAATGTGGGGTGGGTTTTTTTTTCAGGGGATGTGTGTCCCAACTCACACCTTTGA
>VZSZ01003484.1:31050-77241 GCA_013398815.1 Ibidorhyncha struthersii
CCCAGCTGCCAGAGCGTCCCTGGGGGGTTGCTGGCCTGTGCAGTGCCGGACACAGGTATGGGGACCCTGGTGGGGACATGTGCCCCTCGGCCTCACCTTCTTTGTCACCCGCTTCAGCTCCTGTTGGATATCGGGGAGGAGGAAGCCGTAGATGCCCTCTTCATCAGCCCCTGTCTGGATCAGCCCACTGGCGTGGTACTGCAAGAGGGAAAAGAGGGCGCGTGACAGGGGCTGCCGGGGTACGGGGCTGGGGACCAGGCGTGTCGGGGACCGGGTGGCAACAAGACCGAAGATCTCACCAGGCAGTGCTCATGGACACAGAGCCCATCCTGATGGCACAGCTGCCCAACCACATCAGGGTCGACGTCTGTCCTCCGGCACAGCCCACACACTGCTTGACAACATCGTCACCCCCAGCACCGTGCTGGGGTGCCGTGGGGTAACACCAGGAGCGGAATGGGGAGAGGCTGGAGTACCTTCCCATGGCATGGGGGCCTCTGCTTGCATGACCGGGTACCAGCCAAAATCCCCCCTGGTGGGTGCCCGTGGGGATGCTCTGCACTCACCTTCCTCCTTGGGGACCTGATGCCTCCTTTTGTGCAGGGGAGGCACACAGGAGCCTCCTGCCTCCTCCTCCTGCCGCTCCGCAGGACCCTGGGCTGGGGGCGACTGCAGGCTCCTGTGGCATCGCGACCTCAGGTTCATCACTGCAAGCGGCAGCAGCCACAGGGATGGCTTAGACGTGGGGAGGTTGGTGTTGTCAAAGACCGTCCCACTCCTCCAGTGGCAGTGACAAACGCGCCCCTGCGCTGATGCAGGTACATGGCAGTATTAACACAGCCCAGGATGTTTGTGACATAGTACCACATGTGTATGTGTCACAAACACAGTTGCATATGCGTGTTGCTGGATCACCAACTGCCCGGGAAGTTTAAATAACCCCACACCCGGGGGCACATGTCCCCACCACAGTCCCCACAGCTATGTCCGGCACTGCACAGGGCAGCAACCCCCCAGGGACGCTCTGGCAGCCGGCTGCAAGCATCGGAGCGGGGACGCAGCGCAGGGCTGTGGTCCGGGAGGGGGGGATTGTGGCTTCCCTTGTTGTGCTCCTCATCTCCCTGCCCCTTGCAGCGCCCAACGTTGCCGCTGGCGCCCACTCCGGCCCCTCCGGCACAGGACCGTCGCGCAGTGCCCCGGCTCCAGGCACTTTGGCTGAGGAAGAAGAGGCCAGCATCCTCCAGGGACACCTTGACACCCAGCCACCCCCCCAGCCCGTGTCCAGTAAAAGTGCACAACCTCCCTGATATAAGTTTATTTTTGTTTTTTTCTTCCTTTTCTTAGAAAAAAATATTTACTTTAACAGAAATAAGTTAAATAGAATAATCTTTCCCGTCGAAGAGGGCTGCAGTTCAAGTACTCCGTGGGGTGGCTGGGGCTGGCAGCCAAGCCCGCTGGGGGCAGCACGGCGGGGACACGGCGGGTGGCAGCGGGGAAGGGTCAGTTCTTCGGGGTCTGGAAGTGCTTGAGGTGCGCCTGCACCCAGGGCGCCCGGGGGTCTGCGCACAGCTCCTTCTTCTTCTTGGTGACCAGGCTGCCGGGAGAAAAGCCGTGTTGGGCGCTCGGCCGGGGCAGCGGGGTGCCCGCGCTGGTCCCGCTGGCAGCACCCCGGGTGTCCCTGGCCGTGTCCCCGTCCCCCTGGGGGCCCTGCCCCAGCCGTCGCCCCCCGAGCCCCCGGCAGTGGCGGATACTCACATCACCCCGGGTTGGGTGCAGCTGCTGCTGGTGATGTAGGCGGAGGTGATGAGGCCCCGCGGGACGGGGCGCTGCTGGTAGCTGAAGCAGCAGGCGGTGGGGACGCCGTCTGTGAGGGCAGAGAGACAGACAGACAGCCCTGGTGAGACCCCAGGCTACGGCGCGGGCTCTGGCCCCGTCGGCGCTTGGGGCTCCCCAGGGATTTGCCACCTCCCGTCCCCCGCCTTGCGTCCTCTTCCCTGGCGGTGGCCCCCAGGAGACCCCTGGCCCCAAGCCCGCGTCCTGGCACTGGCGATGCTCTCCTGCTCCCGCCCTCCCCACAGCCACGAGGGTCCCCGCGGACGGGGACGGGGCTCTCCGGCTGCCGCCGCAGCTCCCGTGCAGCGGTGGCCCTCCCAGCCCCGGGGCAGGACGCAGCGAGGCCGGACTCACCGAGATGGGCCTGGGACGGGGAGCAGGTGGCCACGAGGAGGAGAGCGACCAGGGCGGCTGCGGGGACCTTCATGGTGCTGCGGGGGCCCAGGGCTGCGCGAGCGGGGCTGGAGCTGGGGGTGCAGGGCAGGGCTCTCCTCCGCACGATGCTCGGCCCCTCTGGCCGTGCCCTCCTTTTATCCCCGGCCGCTGGGCGGGCGCAGGGTTTCAAGGAAAGAAAATGAGAGCATCATACCGGGGAAATTATGTCAGGATCGCCCAGATTTGCTGAGCCGGAGCAGGCAAGGAAACCGCAGAAGGGGAAGCGCGGCCACGCGGCTGCGACTTTCAGATTCCGTTTGGGTGTCCGGCGGGCAGCGGCCGGAGCCAAACCCCCGCGACACCGGCCCTGCCGCTGCTGGAAGGACCCCAGCGGCCACGAGCCGGGCTGGGGCACGCGGCTCCGCGGCCAGAGCCCCGATGGAAGCCCCAGGCAGGCAGCCCTGAAGCAACACCAGCGAGCGCCGGGCAGCGATTCGCTTTGCAACAGCCCCCACAGCATCCCTTTTGCTGGTAATATTCTGGTCAAAACCAGAATTCTCACGCCGGAAAGGTTGCAGAGACATGGAGGACTGGACGGCCTGGACTCCGCTGCCCCGCTGCAGGGCTGGAGCAGTGGGCTCAGGCACAATCCGAGCCTGCCACCCTCCCCGTCCCCAGGGTGAATAGATGGTTTACACCTCTTTAAGGATTTTAGTTTTGGCTGCAATGTCCAGCCTCTGGACTGACAAGTTGTTGCAATTATTGTTTGCCCTCTTCTTCCCAAGCAGGATAATTTAATGCAATTTTAGCTCTCTCTACTGGCTTAGCCCCATAAAAGCAAATACATCCAAGTCAGGAGATTGGGCATTAAGAGTAGGAGCTGGAGGGAGGAGAGGATTCTTCTGGTGGCCACTGAGATCAGCTCATTGCAGCCTTGCGGATGAAGCCTTGAGGAGATCGTAGCACGACTGAAAAGGGGCAGCATTTGCAATCCCAGAGGGTAATTCCCAAACGCCCCTGCCGGTGCATACCCAGGAAGAAAGAGCTGCCAAACTTCTTACTTTTTCCTTATTTTTTCTTTTTTCCGGCCTTGCCCTGATGCGGCCCCGTGGTGCCACAAAAGGTTTGCTGCCCAGCTCCCAGCTATCGCACAGCCCCCCCGCCTCTCACCGCCTGCCTCCTGACCCTTAGCGTGACTAATTCCTGCCGCCCTGATTCCAGGGAAAAGTCTAACTCACCGAGAAGCTGAGCAATGGCTGCGCCCGTCCTTCCGTCCCCACCGCATGGCGGGGGGGGGGGGGGGACGCTCTCCCTTTGCCCGCAGGGATAAACCTCACGGTGGTTGCAATGGCCCAGAAAACCTTCTCCTGCCAACAGGTCCTTCTTGGAAGGACACAACCCTCCAAGTTAGCACTTGTTTGAGAGGAGGTCTAGGATGCTGTAGGTGACCCTGCTCTGGCAGGGGGGGTTGGACTAGATGATCTCCAGAGGTCCTTTCCAACCCTGACCAGTCTGTGATTCTGTAATCCGGAGAAAAGGTTGTGATTGTTTCTTTTAGAAAAGACGGGGCAGAGGTGAGAAGGGGTGTGAGCTGTCTCTCTGGAGGTGCTCAGGAGGAGTTATGCAGCGCTGGTCTGGCCTCAGGGTGGTGGTATGAACAGAAACTGCCTCTCCAGCTCCCTTCCTCCACTGCCCCTGTTTCTGTTTAAGCCGCTCTCTGCCTGGGGCTACAAATGAATAAACCCTTTGTAATTAATGGTGACCAGAGTCTTCATCTGGGGCACTTGAGAAGGGCTTGGAGGAGAGGTAGTACCTGCTGTAAATGCTCCTGCTTGTCAAATGTCACTGGATACACAAAAGCAGAAGGAAAAGGCTCGATTCCCCAGAGGAATGAAGATCTGCATGAGTTTTTCTGTTAATGCCATTGCAGTCACTAAGAAGCTTCTCTTAACCTCAAAGCGTCCTCTGTGCAGAGCGATCCCAAGTTCCGGGGTCAGCCAGCAGAAGCCTTTTGTGTTTTTATGAACCCCTGGGCCTGTAAACCCCCACATCTCCCACAAAGACCTGCCCCGCACCTCTGCCCTCCAACCACCCCACTCCGGCACCTCTCCGGCCCTCACCAGGGCCACCTTTGCTTTGTTTAACAAGGAGAAGCGTGAGGGAGGACACTGGCACGCGGCAGGCTCTTATAATGAAGACAACCAGCAACTGGGCTCTGGGTCAACTGTAGGAACAAGACGCTGTAGGACCCACGCCGGGATGGGATACTTCTGGGGAGAGCAGCCCCGAGCCGTGGATGAGCTGGGCTTGGGCAGGAGAACCTGCTCAACCACGGGATGAGCACTGGCAGTGGGCAGTGCTGGCGTGGTGGGAGCTCCTTTGCCTGCCCAAGCAGAGAGAAAAGGGGTGGGATAGGCAAGAGAGTAGCAACGGGAAGCAATAAATGCCAGGATGGTGGTAAGGAATATCCCAAACCCAGCAAATGTTAGAAACTGAGATCACCACGGTGACAAGTAGAAGCGTGATGAGCTGTGGGCATCGGCTTTAGCAGTTACCAGAGGAAAGTTTGTCATCCGGTAGGAACCGCAGAAGATCTCACAATTGCAAAGATTATTTCTGATGGAAGTGGTGACAATGTTTCCTCTTTGCTGCAGAAGTGGTTGGTCAAGTTTTCGGTTCTTCATTTAGAGGAGAGCCGGATGGGACTTCTTACTGGATGCTGACGAAATACTTTCCATTCTGACTGGAATTGAGGATATTTCAACAAATTGCACAAAATTGCAGCTCAGCAAAAGTAGATAGTTTGTGCTTAAGTGTGTTTAAGGAATTAAATATAAGGAACTGATGTAAAGGGAGAGTGAAGAAATGACTTATGGTTTTATTGCTCCTGCCATGGAAGACCTCTGTAAGCAGATGACTTTCTAATCCATCTGAGAAACACATGAGAAATTCAAGTGGGGGAGGGGAACGCAGGAAGAACCCAGCTTTAGAAACACAAATTTGAAAAACAAAAGAACGTAAAAGCCAAAACAAGAGGTTATGATCAAGTACTCAACAGAATCAAAATTTAGTGCACACGGGTGAGAAAAGGGAAAACAAATAAGAGAAAAAAGCGAACAAATAAGTAAGGAAGAGGTAGATAAGGGAGGTGTGGTCAAGCAAAAAGGCCTCAAAGATTCCCCCAACATCCCCCTGAGCCAGACTGTGGCCATCTCTGAGTCACTGGTGATTAGCAGGACAAACTCACGTGGAGTGGGAGAGGTACCAGAAAGCCAGTGAAGAGCAAACATGACAGTAGTCTTGCACTATCAGATGCTTTTGGCACTACTTTGCGTGTGTCCCCTTAAGAAAACGAGGGAATTAAAGTCTAAAAAACACATTACCCCCAGGGGCTTCGAGCAGTTAAAAGAGCAGAGGGACCATCAGTCCTCACCTGACCGGCAGGCGGCTGGCGGGACAGAGGGGGACAAGTCGAGGCTCGGTGACATGTGAAGGGCTGCACCGAGAGAGCGGCCAGAAACCGCAGGGACAGCGTGCAGTCAGAGCAGACCCCCGGCTTTGCTGGGGTGACCGCTGCTGCTGAGGAACTCGCCTCTTAGGGCCTCACATTTCAAGAAATAATTGATGGGAGAAGAGCGAGAAAAGAGAAGCAAGGAAGTCCCGTGTCCAGGCAGGGCAGCCAGCCAGTGTCACAGGATTCATTTAGACTAGAAGAGAAGAGGAGGGATCATCTCAGTCATTGTAAGAGGAGGACAGCATCGCTTCTGGTCCCCAAGCCCCCTAAGGAAAGCTGAGACACGACTGCCTGGTACCAGCTGACTTCAGGACAGCCTCCCCTGCTCTGCAGAGGGTTTACCCTGAGGACAAACCCCTGCTAGCTGGCAGAAGCAGGCTGTACTCCTGACCTGGAGTCAGGGCTGAGGGATGCTCTCTGCACCTCTTTCAAGAGGAGAGGCTGCCAGACACGCGATGCCCCACGCCTCGCAGCACTGAAGGGATCCCAGCTGCCCCTCTGCCTTCACCAGCACAGGCAGAAGGAAACCCCAGGCAGAGAGGAATTAAAGAAACTGCCAACACCGCGATCCCATGCAAGTGTAGAGAAAACCACATGGCATTATGAAACATCCGTCTGGGAAGTGTCACTCATCATTGATAAAAATTATGCAAAGAGGTCCCGTGGCCAGAGGTTACGAGGAAAACACAGATCAGCAAGTCTCACCCTGCGGCGAGCTGTCACTAACCCTTGCATATATTGTTTTATTAGAGTAACTCAGCATTCAAAGTGGCTGCCCGGAGAGGCTGTGGAGTCTCCTTTTCTGGAGGTATTCAAAACCCACCTGGACGCGATCCTGTGCAACCTGCTGTGGGTGACCCTGCTCTGGCAGGGGGGTTGGACTGGATGACCTCCGAAGGTCCCTTCCAACCCCGACCATTCTGTGAATTCCTATGCCAGTCCCCACTGCTATCTTTTTAATTCAAATTCCTGAATGTCCCTTCCCCCTCAGAGGGTCCTGCGTTATGCCCTGCACAGAGACCCACAACCCAGGACGGGGACTTTTCTATGGTTCTGGACCAAAGACAGACCTCTTCCCCCCCAGCCTGGGTGACTGCTACACTAGAGTGAAAGGAAAGAGAGTGGTAAGAGCAAAAATAGCCTCTCCCCAGGCAGGAGGTTGCAGCACGGACCCTCTGTGTGAGCATTACAGAAGAACAGAAGGGGATTAGTAAAGTGCAACAAAAGGGGGGGCATTTGTCACTGCAGGCGCATGTGCTCGACACCCTCCAGCCACCCAGCACAGCTCCACCGAACCACAGGGACACTCGGAGCTGGTTACCCTCAGCTCTAGTCTGAGAGCTTAGAGACTACTCCCGGGGATATATTTCACCCAGAGGTGGCCGCAGCCTCAGCTTCTCTCACCCTCTCCCGGACTCCCCAGGCTGATGCCAATGGCATCCTGGGGGGCACCAAGAAGAGTGTGGCCAGCAGGTCAACGGAGGTCATCCTCCCCCTCTGCTGTGCCCTGGGATGCCGCATCTGGAGTATTGTGTCCAGTTGTGGGCTCCCCGGTTCAAGAAGGACAGGGAACTGCTGGAGAGGGTCCAGCAAAGGGCTACAGACATGATTGAAGGATTGGAGCATCTTTCTTACGAGGAAAGGCTGAGGGACTTGGGGCTTTTTAGTCTGGAGAAAAGAAGACTGAGGGGGGATCTTATCGATACTTATAAATCCTTAAAGGGAGAGTACCAGGGGGATGGGGACAGTCTGTTTTCAGTGGTGCCCAGTGACAGGACAAGAGGTAATGGGCACAAACTTGAACATAGGACGTTCCAACTTAATGTGAGGAGGAACTCCTTTCCTGTGCGGGTGGCAGAGCAGTGGCAGAGGCTGCCCAGAGAGGTGGGGGAGTCTCCCTCTCTGGAGCCATTCCAAACCCGCCTGGACGCCGTCCTGTGCCACTGCTGGAGGTGCCCCTGCTCTGGCAGGGGGTGGGACTGGGTGAGCTCCAGAGGGCCCTTCTAACCCTGACCAGTCTGGGATTCTGTGATTCTGTGACTCCAGGTCCCCAGCCTCAAGCACCCTTTGCTCCTTAAGGCAAACGGACACATTTCTTTAAACAAGACCAGGGAAGAGAAACGCGGTGTGAGCGGAGCAAGAACCTACATGAGCCAGAGGTACCCTGCTTCACCCAAACGTGACTACATCCCTCTGCGCGTAGCAGGGTTCAGAGCCCGAGGCACAGGGAAACAGCCGGGTTAGAAGCTCACTCGCCAGCCCACCGGCACCTTCTTGCCACACTGCGAACCCAGCTTCGCTCTGCCCCAGCTCCCCCAAACAGCACCCGCAGCCTCCTGCTCTGCTCACCCCCACCCTGTTTGTCTCCTGCACCTCGTGACTTGTACCTGCGGCCCTGTCCCCACCCCTGCGCTCAAGTGGAGGAAAACCCTGGGGCTAGTTCTCCCCAGGGCTGGTTTTGGTTTTGTGAGGGCACGTGGACTCTGCTCTCCCAGAGGTGCTGACCCACAGCTCTGCTGTGCGATTTGGCAGAGCCGGGGGCTGTCAGCTACTGCCCCGGCAGAGATCTGCGCCCGCCCACATGAAAACTTCCTCGGGACTCTATAAAGAAGTTGTCTGAGTGCAACAAGTGATTTCAGTTTTGAGTTTGCAGACATCAACTACCGTTACCCCCTGCACCCAGACGGCAGATTGCATAAGCCCCATTTCCATGAAAACAAGCTAAAAATAAAAAAAAATCTAAACTTACACATCTGGGGTTATCTCATAGCAATTCCTGCTGTCTTTCTTCTCCACTTTTTGCCCTTGATGAGACCTTCTGGCAGAGGGTTTCACATGTTAATTATGCTTTGTGTCAAAATATTTCTCCCTAGTACACAGTTTCTGTCTTTAAATGGTTTTAACCACGTAGATGTCCCTTTCTTCTTCTGCATGAAAGGGTAAATAATCAATATTTAATGTTTATTTTTAAGCTCCCTTCATCTATTTACCCCACTCTTTTCAATCTTTCATCTCCAAATCACTAAACGCTTTCATCACCTGGCTTAAAGTCTTCTGTGTCGGCTCTATCCATCTCAGAGTCAAAGTGATCAGAGCTGAATGTGGCATTCGGAGATCAGCCTGCTGGTTTCTCCAACGGCACTACAGCATTTGGAGAATTAGCTTCTGTCCCATCCTTCAGGCACTCCAATATTCTGCTTAATCCTAGGACGTGCAGCACCAAAGATCAACTCGAGAAAATAAGTAGATGTTGAGTCTCGTTTTCTAATGAAAATGGCATTTAGGGGACGTGAATGTCATTGAAGAGGAACGGAACAGAGACTTCTAAGTCACATGGGCCAAGTACTCAGGACCCAAACATCTTTAAATTCTGCCCATAAACTCAAAAACGTTACCACAGGCCTTTTTCTTCCCCAAGTAGCTGTAGCTGATTTGACCTCAAAACCAGTGATAAGTATTTCAAATGACTCCTGAGTGAATGTCATCGGCTAGCACGTTGCTCCATCGAGTAACGCCGTCAAACCCCGGTCTTCTTCACCCCCGATTAATGCAAACAATCGTGTGTTTTGCAGACATACGCCTCCCGCTGAACTCCCCTCTCCAGATCCTCAGGCATCGCACAAGATATAACACGTTCGCAGTCCATCAGGCGGCACTGGTCCTGACGCACACCAACACTAACCTAAGAGCTTCCTTTTGTAAGTTCACAGACATCTGCGACGAAGGAAATGCAGTAGATCTCCCTCGTCTGGGCTTCAGTAAGACATTTGAAATGGTGCCACAGAGTAAATTATTAGCTAAGCCACAGAAGATGTGACCGGCGTATGAAACGTAAAGTGGGTAAAGAGCCGCCTAAAAGGGGTAATTGCTTCAGCTGAAAGGGGATGTGTCAGACTGAAGGGGGTTTACCAGTACAGTTCCTTGAGTTTCTGCCTCGAAAATTATTCTGCTTAACATTTGCATTCATGATCTTGGCACAAAAAGCAGGAGAACGCAGAGGAAATTTGCTGATGAGGCAAAAGGAGATGCTATCATCAATCTAGAAGAGGCCAGGGTATCACACGGAAAGATTATAACGACCTTGAGGACTGGAGTAACGGAGAAGGGATTAGATTCAGCAGTGCTGAATGCTGTTGGGGACGAGGGATGACAGTAGCAGCTGTTCCAGTTTGGGAGGTCATCAGCTGGGAACGTCCAGGGGCAGGGAAACACCCATGCTACTAATCACAAGGCTGTGACAAGCGCCCGGTGTTATATACGACGCGGGAAGAGCCAAATGCAAAGAGCTTGGGCTGAGGGGTGAGGAAAACGAGGGACTGATCTGCGTGAACACATCAGAGCCAACACCAGGGGTGGAAAAAAAGGTGTAGCGGACGCTGCTGGTGTAAGGACCTATGGCTAGAAACTGGCTGGGAGTACAAAGTGATGGGAAATTAGATTTCCGCATGAAAGTAGTAAGTTTCTCATGCAGGTTTCTGACCCAAGCAGGGCAGATGAAAACCAACCACCCCACAGATGGATATCAGTCCTACCGTGCAACCAGCACGCTTGAGAAGCCAGGCAGGTTAGAGGTGTGATCTTCCTCTGGAATCCAAATGGGTTTATCTTTACAAGGACCTACTCATGGAGGCGTTTGAGTCCTATTTTAAAAGGTATCACTAACCACAATGTTGGTTTGGAATCAAATGTTCTACAAGGCTGTCAAACACCGTCAGCCTGCGCAGACAGCAGCTGCCCACTCTCTTATTCCCAGGAGGAACGCTAGATTCACTTGTTCCCCTCCAGGACCAGCGGTGGTTTCAGCGGTTGTGGGTTTTTGGTATGTGATTAACTGCTTCACCCTGAAACCCCTCTGGCCTGCTCAGCTCAACCATTCAGTCTGGAATCACTGAATAACAGCACTTCTTACTAATTTCCTCCAGAGTAAGCTTTTTGGGGCACTGCCACCTCTAGCAGCTCCTCTTTCTCTGCCCCGAAGGAGCAGGCCTGAGGCAGGGTCACTCTGGCGCAGACACCCCCATCTCCTAAGCCGACTCCTTGCGGCTTCTGCTCGCCGACAGTGAATTTAGTTTTGCAGTTGCAACATCTTTGCATGCTCTGTATTTACATATCCCCGCTCGCCGTCCTCGCTGCCACAGCCCCCGGAACACAGTCACCTTCGCTGCAGTACCCGAGCACATCAGACCTCCTTTGGGATCACCAGGGGGTTCTATTCCTTTCTTTTCGGTTTCCTCTGCACACTTGGCTCTGATCACCTCCTGAGTCCCTCAGAGCTTCCTGGGCTGCCTCTCTTGCCGAATCGAAAGATTTTTATAACACTATTTTAGATTTTCAGGCTTTTTCTGTTGACTTCCTCTTCCTCTGGAATCTCCCTTGTGAATTTACTGGCACACGACTATTTCTGGGGTCAGCTTTCCGCTTCCCCCTTTCAACCACAGGACTGAATGAATGCCGTAGGCAGGATTATTTAATGGGCCCCCCAGGTCTCTCACTTCTACCCCCCCTGGTCTGTGAACCCCAGCACCCACAGCATCCCCCCACTCCCATAGCCCAGCCACAAAGCTGACTCTTTGGAGAGTCTCTTCCACTTTTTAGCTGAAAGGCACTGATTTTTCCTTCTATGAAATCCCCAGCGAGAGCCCAGAGGTTTAGGGCCGGCAGGTAACAAGCTGTCACATGTTAGCTTTGCTTTTAGGACCAAGCCTGGAGTAACGGCAACCATTAGCCCTTTACTGTCCTTTTGAGAGACGGCTCCTTCCTGCAGACTCCACTGCTGGGCGTAATTCAGCAGGACAAAGCCTTCTCCTCCCAGCAGAGGTATCACTCCTGGTTCAAAGCACTCTTTTGGTGCGAAAACTCCTTTCTACCCCAGTCTAACTGCGTCAATGCAGTCCCAGGGGTGGGCTGTCCAGTGTGCCCAGAGCCCCTCTGAACAGCTGACCCTGCTACCCCCGAAAATGCTTTGCAGGAAGATGGAAAGGAGTCCAAAGAGTGCAGAGAAACAGAAGTAACAACACAAAGACGAGTTTTGCATCTGGGCCTGTCTTTGGCCCGTAGACCTGTGTGATCACAGGTCAAACTGGGTTTTTTTGCCACCAAGGACGCATCACACATGCTGGGACCGCGTCCCCACCACACGCATCACCAAGAGCAGTAGGTTGGGAGCACATGTGGCAACGACAAATGAAGGCCACTAGCCTAGTGCCCCACACACTCCTGAGGTTCAAGCACAAGTGCCAGGGACGCTCTGGGAAGGACAGGAGAAGCTGGCAGCTGCCTCCAGTAACAGCGAACAAATATCTTGGACACAAGAGGCAGCAGTAGACCTTGCTGGCTCTAAGTGCACGAGGCTGGAGAGAAGCAAGGTAGTGCCACAGCGAGTTGCAGGGATGACAGCTCGTTTGCAAGGAAGAAGAGGAAGAAGCTCGTCTGTGCAGAATCCTGCACCAGCAGCCCGTGGAGGCAGGATGTGAATTCATCATCCTGCTGGTGACTGGACTTCTTAACAGCAGCGGTGTAGGGTGGACAAGGCCAAGAGCAGATGACTCAGGGGTCAGCCAACCCCTGAGGTTGGCAACTGTGGTGCCAACCTTCCAGGGCCAGGCTAATCCTGGATCCAGGCTACATAGATACAAACTGGCTGGTCTTTGACAGACAGGTCCCTGGAGAGGACACGTTGTCCCTAAGGACTAAACAGCTCCGATGAGGAGCACCCTGCTGAGCAAGAATACGCAGTTTCCCATTTAAGGTTTCTATGAGGGCAGGGAGAGCCCCTTGGGGTTAGAGCAAGTGGTTTTTCAGAGAAACACAGAAGATAGGGCTGGGGAGAGTCATCAACCTCCACACAAAAGACCAACACTCACTGTGTCTCTCTAGGAACAGACTTCCTCGCTTTCCAGGTGATCTACCAGCGCTTCCTCACTGCTGCAATACTTTTTCTTCCATTTTTTGCTGTAGTTTGAGACCAGAACGCCACGCTTTGTCCAACATGAAAACAAAGGATGAATTTGTTCTTTCCTCCTTGCAGTGACCCTTGTAGACTGTTCTCAGGCTTCTCCCACTCCCTCTAGACTCACCCCACAATTCTTCCACGCTCAGTAAATTTAACAAGCCTATGCTTGTTTCAAATAGCATTAATAAAAATATCACATAGCACTGGACCTGTGGGGTCACACATGCTTCTGGCAGTTATGGATGAAATCACTCAATAAGGCCATTTTCACAGTCTGACGATGACAATGATGTGCCAGAACTACTACAGAATTTTTTTTGTAATATGGGGAGCTAGCTCATACCCACGGGACTGAGCTGTTTGTGCAATAATCACTTCTCAGAGTATAGTGCTTGCACATTTTGAATCCCCATCAAAAATTATGTCAGGTTAAACTCCAGGAAGAGAATATGAGCAAGTTCAGGCTAGTGTGGGAACATACAAACTGGCAGCGATTCCCAAGGAGCAAGGCAGGGTTTCTGAGCCAGGTCTTTCGGAGCTGTTGTAGAGCACGGCCAAGTTGTGCGGTGCAGCGGCGCTGCAGCACCATCTGCTGACTGCTGCTTGCAGGTCCGCAGGTCACCACCATAAGCTGTACCTTGGGTCTCAAACGTTCAAAGATGCTGACAGCATCGTCAGACGAATACCTCGCTCTTTACGGTGACAAAGCTTCTAATTACTGATTAGAACAAGACATCTGTGTTCTCTTCCCTGCTTTGGGGAAAACCAGGGCTCACACTTCCCATACTTTTTTCAACTGAAAGATAATCTCACATTCTCATCAACACAGCTGTAGCTGCCTGTTTTAAGAAATGGTCAATACTCTAAGTGAGTATGAGCCTCAGCATCACCAACATACAAAGTTTAATTGCTGCAAATATTTATTCAGGTTTTAAGCAAACTAATGCCCTGGTGGCACTTGTCTTTGCAGTGCCCTCCCAACAACAGCCCAGTACATCCAACTTCATCTGTGGTTGTGCAAGCATTTCTCCAGTAGATCCCAGCTCCTCCTGCCCCATCTAATCGTAGAATGGTTTGGGTTGGAAGGGACCTTGAAGATCATCTAGTTCCACCCCCCTGCCATGGACAGGGACACCTCCCACCAGCCCAGGTTGCTCCAAGCCCCGTCCAGCCTGGCCTTGAACGCCTCCAGGGATGGGGCAGCCACAGCTTCTCCGGGCAACCCGTTCCAGTGCCTCACCACCCTGAGTGAAAAATTTCTTCCTAATATCTAATCTAAATCTACCCTCTTCCAGTCCGAAGCCATTTCCCCTCGTCCTATCAAGTCTTTCAAACACCCATACAAGTACACAGCAACATGAGCAGTGCACAGCAAGAATACCTGCAAGCCCGCAGACTAAGAACAGGTAGTACAGATAGGCCTCATTTTTAAGCCAGCAGCAATGTGACCCTGTCCTTTTCTTCATTGTGATACACAGGAATAGTTCAAAGAAATAAATCAATCGCACACATGGAACAGTTCTCTTCCTCTATACCACAATGCAGCTCAGATATGACAGCAAGAGGAAGCCCCAGTACATGCGGCAGAATGAGGGTACCAGCTTTGGTATCTGTGGCACAACATAAAAAAAAAAAAACAAAAAAACAAAACCAAAACAACCATAAAACAACCAACAGGAAACAGGAAAAGAACAACCAGGGAAATCCCAGCACTCCTCCCTACCCCCAAATCCAAAAATGCCATGCCATGTCTAGGACCATTTCCTATCTCTCCACTGTCCAAGTTCTGGCCAGCGGCACCTACCCAACCCTGGTACCTGCAGAGCATCTGCCTCTTTAGTCTGACACCTCTGGCAGCTCCTCCCTCTCGCACACAAGGCTTTTCTCAGACAGATCAGAAACTATGCATGTAACAGCCAGTAGTTTGCAAACATCTCATATCAGACAGAGCTGTGAAGAGAATTAACACCCTCCCCTCCCTCCACACACCAGAGGCAGCAACTACTCTCAAGGCTGGGAACACGACAACACCAGGACACCGCCACAGATGGCTGTTACGTGCCTCCTGCCATATAACTGTCATGACTGGTAAAAGCCTGAGAACAGAGCTGGCTACAGATGCTGTCCCCCACTGAGCTCTCAGCCTGTTGCAGATGTGTACAGAGGAGATTTGTGTGTTTGTTCTTAGAACTTGCCTTGTTCATGTTGTTGTAATATTGACAAAACGTTCAGTTCACAGCTGTTCCTAGCAAGTGGAAATTGAAGCTTTTTATTGAATGTATTTTTTTATCTCTGCTTTTAGAACAAGATATTTAACAACATTAACATTCATTTTTACATCACATGTCACATGCTCAACTGTGCTACTACTTTAGCTACAGCTGCATATTGTCTGCTTCCCCAGAAGTTCTCAGACTGAAGATTTATGGCAAAACAGACACTTAAACACACACAAAACCAGAAAATGCAAGAAGGTTTTACTAATGAGGCAAACATTTCACTGCATGCACTTCTCCATCAGAAACAAGTCCAACTTTAGCAGACACCAATGGCATCTTTTGTCTTTGTCTAATTTGGAAGCTGTGTTACACAGAACTGGGAAACAAGTTAATGTATGCAAAGTTTGCTGGAGCAGCAAAAGCAACAGAAAGTGTTTGATCTAGTGAGAAACTATAAAGAGAACAGAAGCTTTGCATTCCAAACAAAGGATTCCCCCAGGAATGAGAGGTATTTGAAGACGTCCGCTTCTACATCTGGAATTAAAAGCTGAGATTTCTCACAGAGAAATACAAATCAATTAAGCGAACCAAGAAATGTTCGGGGAGAAAAAGGAAAATATTTGGCAGGCAAACACTAAAATGTTGAGCAGTTCTGTGAGAGTCATGTCCCATGGACCGAACCAAAACCATAATTAGTCTATTGTGTAGACTAAACACCAAGCTCATGTACGATTTTTTTTCTCATCCCAAACATCTCCTGGACACTTGCTGCCTAGCATCCTTTGTACAGAAGTAGAGTACCATACTGGTAAGCCAGTGTGTAAAAACACACCTGGGGGAGGAAGCTTTAGCAAAGTATAAAGTGTTTCTTCAAAAGTGCATAAGTAGTAAACAACATTCCTCTGGGTTTGTATGTTTACCATCGTACCCAAAGGCACTTGCCGTTTTACACTGGCAGTTTTAGTGCTCCCAGCTTATGTTATCTGCGCGGAAGCTGGACGGCACCACTCTAACTATAGTACCATGTCTCTCATGCCGATGCCTGTCAGCAGACAGAACTGCGCAAGCGTCCTCGTGTAGGCGCATTTTGCAGCAGCCATAGAGATGACCATCAGGTTCTACCAGTCTTACGGAAACGAGAGGCTTCAGATGTAGATCACATCCGAGTCATGCTGTTGAACCTACAGGGAAATCAAATAGGAAAAATCAGCACATATTTGCCTCACCCCTGCTATTTGGATTAAGTTAATCTTAAAAGTTGCTTCCGTTACTTGCATTAGAAAGAGCTGCTTCCTCATCTGCTGCTACACTCGCTTTTGTTCTTTCTAGTTCTAAGCATACAACCCTGAAGATTCAGGTCTGGAATGTTATATACTAAAGGCTCTAACTGATCCTAAAACCCCTTAGTTTTGTTCATACAAAACAGCAGCAAATACATCAAGATTTCTTTATACCTTGCATAATTAGCACTGCCTAGAGAAAGCCAGTTTCCTTCCCGCTGTTCAAGACCACAGACCCTTACAGTTCTCTGAACGCATACTAGATTTTCCGTTCTAGTGAAATTTAAAAGCGGGTTGTTTTTTCATAAAACACAGTTCATTAGCTCTTCAGGACTCTTTGACAGGGAACACATTGAAAGAGATCTGAACTGAACTGTTGGAAGACCAGGCATTTATTAGTATATTACACTCTGCCCCTTCAAACCAGAAAACAGGCACAGTAAGTTTTACACTTTCTATACCTGGGAGCACATTCTTATCTCCAGACCTGGTTAATACAAATAAAATTTAACACAGATCCTCCCTACTGCATACGGGCCTCTCTTGTTTCATTTACCAAGGCTTACAGCTTTGCATTCCAGCTTAGATTGTGAGAAAAACCAAGCGGCCTCAAGTTATAAACAGTCTGGAACGGTGCACCAACGCAGGGTCTCCAAACTCACGCAACAGCCAGGCACTGACTCCTTGTTTCAGAGGCCATGGCAGGGCGGGACAAAACAGGTCCCTAAAGACATTCTTTACCTCTCTGAACGCTAAACTTTTAGTCGACATTTGGGAATTTACTTACAAATCTGATTACCTTTATAATCTGTTTTCTGGTTCCTGTGCCCACACTGTTGGCAACCAAGGAATCTGCTTGAAAAGATGACTTTTCCACTGGCACTGCATGTTGAGTTTTGTTGGTACAAGGCCAGCTGCCTGTAGTATTTAACGAGTAAGCAGGGAAAGGTCTTTGAAGATTTATATCTAATGAATCTCCAGTTTCGAAGTTTTTCATCCATGATGGGGTCTTTAAGAGAACACATGGAAATTTAATGCCCTCTCTATATCAACACTCATTAAGCCAAAAAGAACATCAGATGCAGTCAGAAAATAAAGGCCATCTTCCCTCATGATTTTTTCCAAGCCTCCCTTCTCTCTCTAAAATTGTTGACTCAGAGCCATTTTTGCTACATGTGGAACAACCTGGAAAGACAAAGCCAGCCCTATTCTGGCAGTGGTTCAGGAGGAGGCTGCAGTGTTTATATAAATAACAAGAAATTTACAACAAAAATCTGAGTTTAGTTCCTCACTGCCTTAAAAAAAAAAAAAAACAAAAATCAAAAAATAAGACTTTTATGACTTTTAGCAACCACAAAGTATGTGAATGAGAATGTGATACAAACTCTGAGGAACCCCATTTAAATGTGTTATTAAGTTGCAACAATTTAGTTTGCTCCAAGACCTTAAACCTTTAATGTGATTTCATAATCTGTGAAATAAGATGTTTTTTTTTTTTGCTTATGTTACTGGAATCCAAACCAGGAAGAACTTAAGATTTTGTTTTGACATGAATTTTCCTTGTCTGTGTTCTCGCTTTTAATATTTTACTATCAAGGGTACTAAACCACATGCCTTGAACTGAAATACAGCAACTACCTTTGGCACACCCACACTATTCTCTTTTACGGTTTATGTTGAAAGAAATGGCAGGTATTTAGGGTACATACATTGCCCAGGGAGCGATCCAAGGATCCCAGTACTTCATTCCAATGAGAGTAAAGCCCAGACTGCTTTTCTTCTAGTTTCAAAGCATGAATTTCAGACTTCAGTTCTTTCAGTCGATCTTCGAATTTTCTGCTCTTTTCTAAGTAGTCTAGCCTGTAGTCCACACATTGGAGACAAAAAGCTTATTGGCATGACATAGCTCAGGAAGAGGTGTGTGTGGAAGGAGGCGAGAGGAAGTTCTTTGTTTCATTTTGTTTTTTTGATAGGCAAAATGAAGCCTGGCACATGTCAGCCTGACTCCCATGACCCAGTGAGGAGGGGGTTCGCTTCCACCCTTCAGCATTCACACAGTTACAATTTTCTACCAAGCATTTCTTTCCAGAGCAAGAGAGAAAAAGTCTCTCCAGGTATTATACCAAAGCAATACCATACTTCAACACTAGAGGGAAACTTCTGCCCTCTACCATGCCGTTTCTCCGGCAAAGCACTTTGCCCCTGAAAAAACGCTCTCCAAGACAGAAGGGCTCTGGACTTGTCATGGCTTGATGTCACCAGAACACTCTTCCTCTGTGTAAATAACTAGTCTTACACAGACATAATCCACACTAACTCAGTAAAAGGCCTCCAGCCGTATGTACAAGTAGGAGGCCATCCTGAGTTGTTAAAAAGATGAACTGTGATTCCCAGAGATTTTTTTTTTCCCCCTTTCTGTAATTTCCATGATTAGCATTCTCATATATTTACACCACGAGCATACTGATACCTCTCTCTCTCTATCTCAAAGGATAGTCTCTTGAGGTCAATGTCCTTCAAATCCAGCTTTATGGATCCTTTGTCAAAGTTGGCATCTCTGGTATCCGTTGGTGAGTATTGCGGGTACTTGACCATGTGCTGAAAGAGGCAACACAAGCACTGTCAGTAAGATCTAATTGTTTGATTTTGGGTTTATCTCCCCAGGTTCTGCAAGAATGCCATGCTGAGCCATTTCATAAGTTACCCCTGGATTCTGAGACACACAGATGTTCCTGCAGCCCTTCCCCTCTGAGTGGCACCAGATGAACTTCTGAAGTCCACAGCCCACAGATCCAAGGGCAGAGAAGTATCCTGGCTGCAATGTTCCTGTCTATTTCAGTAGAGAATGGAAATCCATTCTCAGCAAGACTGCAGCAGAAGAGGGAGTTGGGGCACACAGCCTTAGCACTGCCTTCTTGCCAGAGACAGCTTCATCTGCTTTGCCTAAAGACACTCACAGGCAATTCACATGCCAGGACAACACAGCTGGCTCAGTACAACCACCTCAACAAAGCATTGCCCAACTGAGATGGCAGAGAGTCAGTATTGGGCATAAATGCAGGCAAGAATCTCTGCTCCTTAAGTCCCAACATCAGCCCTGGTTTTTAGTTTTGTCTCACCTTTCTTATCATCCTGACTCGCTGCCCTGAACAAATACAACATCCATCCTAGCTGCACTGTGTTTAAGCACCAGTTGGTGCTATATGTGTTAGTCCCCCAGCTGGATGCAGACATGCCACTGCTCAGCCTGATGTGGGCTATAAAAATGCAATCAACATCTGACTGTCTCTGAAGATGAAGTGGTGCCCAGTAAAGCAGAAACTTACAGGATAATTAAGCCTGGTTATGTCTAAGAGTTTCTGCTTCGCTTTCCGTTCAGCCTCTCTGGCTTCATGCAGATCTTGTTTCAGATGCTCTGCTTCCTTGGCTCTGTAAGACAAATATCCTCACATGAATGGCTAACAATTTCCAGAATAGAGCAACACATGGATTTCAGAGCTATGCAGCTCCCTAGCTCCCAGGGAACAACATCCACTACTGTGAGTGATTCCTTTAACCAAAGGCACTCGTGGTAGGATAGTCACATGGAGAACTAACTGGTCACAGCACGATACATGCTTTCAAAGACAATCCTGCACAAACTGGCCGAATTAATATGTTTTTCCGACTCCTAATTTCCATGGGCTCAGTTATGACCTGCTGATACAGATTCTCCAGGCTGTCAGAGATCCTCCCTGAAATGGGGAGAGGTGCAACATATCTGCTCTTTATTTTGGCAAGCTTTTTGGCAGTATCCTAAAACAAGCTGAAGGCCCTTAAGAGCAAGGTTAAACATCCTCTGTCAACATTGCTCTGCATCTTCAGGCAGCAGAGTGTCATGGAACATGCAAACTCTTACAGTGGTTTATATTCCACACAAGTTTACCTGGTTTACACTTCTCAAAGATCTGAAATGGATACAAGAGACCATTACTTGGTACTAATGAATGAAAACAGTCTCATAACTCACAGGGTACACAGATTGGTAAGTTTAGATAACTAAGTAGCCAGTGTTCTTTTGATAATGCCAAATAGAAAATGCTTCTGGATTCTGGATCTTTAATACTAAACAACTCTAAAGCCTTGCATCTCATCCTCTGTAAACTTCAGAACCTGCAACACAATCACTGGTACCAGGTGGAACAAACAAGATGCAAGAAAACAGTCACTCTGAAGTATTGCTTCAGGAACAACCCCTCCCCTCCTGGGCTTAGCTCTGAGAAAAGCAGCCTTCTCTCCACCCAGGCATCCCACTGGAGACCACACAACCCCACCCAAGCAAATCTAACCTCCGGTCAGACTCCTTCACCAGCTTCACAGCTATCAGCTCTGCCTCCCGCATCTTTTGCTCCATCAGACGTTTCTCCTCCTTGGTTTTCAGAGCTGTGATCTCCAGCCTCTGTCGCTCTTGCTCAGCTTCTGCAGCATTCTGGGCCAGCAATTTTGCCTCTTCTTCTGCAATCTGAGCTTTCTCAGCCAGCAACTCTGCTGCTTCCTGGGATCGGAGCTAAGAAAAAAGAATTTCTCCTAGTTACTCTGTCTAGCATCTACAAAACCACCCCTGCAGTCAGTCAGGAAAAGGATATCTTTTCCCAAATGATCAAGTGATAAAAATATTATTCCTTAAAATAAAAAGTATAGTAAACATAATTGTAGCATCTGGTGTTCCTCCTCTACTCCAGAACTGCCTAACTTCCTTCCTGCCTCTCACTTCTACAAAGCAAGGAGACACATTTGCTTAGAGTTGGACAAAGACATCAACCAAAAATCAAAGTTGGCCCCTTCAGTTGCCAGTGTACCATGTCCCTTTCTCCCAATTTCAGCTCCAAGGTTGATTCCTTTCTTCCCTCTTTGCCTGAGGAAAGCACTGTGAACCAAATACATGGAGCAAATGGCTCACAGCAAATGGAGATTATGGCAGATCAGAGTTTTCCCAGGTATTCCAGCATGCCCTTTCCACCAGTGGTCAGAAACTCTCCAGCTTTGTCTGGGACATAATTCCTGGTGTCTCACAGGAGTCATAAGAAAAAAACACAACAAACTTCCAAACCAAGAAAGCCTGTCAAGCACAAGAATATTCAGACTAATGTTCTACTCACCAGGGCCTCGTTGGCCTGCCTGGCTTCATCTTCCAGCTGGAAGAGACGCCTTTCCAGCTCTTCTTTGGCTCGCTCAGCTTCTTCTCGGAGCTGCTTCTCCCTGGCCAGCCTTTGATTCTCCATCTGGAAATAGAATGAGCAATACCACATTTGTGGGTCTGCAGCAGAATCTCATCTTGGCCTGATGCAGCACAGCAAATGAATCTAATGAAGAACGGACCGCTCTCTAGCTGGTGAACTGATATTCACCAGAGATGCAATGCCGAAGCTTCTTGCACTTTGCAGCACTGAACTCCTCTAACAGGTAATACTGGTTATTTCAGACTGCTGGAAGAGCACTTGAATTGATCTGTTATGTACCCCGAATCTTTGCGATCACCTATTCTGTTTCACAAACATCACTTACATCTTCAGATGTCGCATACACACTAGAGCCATTCCCACATTCAATCCTGCTGCACTTTCTCACCTCCCACACATGTATCGATGCAATGCATGGACAGCAAGGGCACCAGCTGGAATAATAATCACTGTTCTCAACAACAGAGGAGCAGAAAGAATCTACCTTTTTTCTAGCTTTTTCTTCCCTGGCTTGTGCTTTCATTTGCTGGATCTCTATTGAGTCCACTTTTCTTCTCCTCATAAATAGGTCGTGGTTTCCAATGCACAACTGCAAAATCTGCATAGGAAAAGCAAAGCAAATGCATTTTTGATGTACTTGTGCCCCAGCCAGAGGGACAATAGCCCTACATTGGCCTCACAGGGCAGAAGCTGACAATTCTGACTCCAGCACAAGTGCTGGCAGTTGCTTCCCTTCCAAGAAAATCAGCACCTAGGGCAGGCTCGTACCCAGTTACATAATAATTTAGAAAAGTTCACAACAGGATAAGGGGTTCCATCTGTCCTTCATCCCACTCTGGTTGCATTTTCCCCGAAGAAGAACAAGCAATAGATCTAGGCCAAGAGTACACAAGATGCAGCTGTGGGAACGGTCACCTGCAATGGCCCCTCCACAAGCTCACTGAGAAGTGACCCAGCCCCTATGGTTGTGTGTTAGGAAGCAATCAGTGATGGTACAATTAGCCAGCTGATTAGATCCCTTCCTTGTTGCTTCTCCCAGAAAAGGAGAGGCAGTAGCTGATTAAGAACCCACAGCAGCCAGACAGGCAGATGCTGCAGCAGCTTTGCACCTTTCAATATGCTACATCCTTTCCTTCAAGCATCTGGATTTCCCTTTGTGACCTGGGCCTTCTTTCACATCTCACTTTCCACCCATTGTCTCCCCATCCCAGAGAGGACAAACATATGCACCCTGACTTCCCAGACAGAACAATCCTCAAGAAAACACACACTGTCACTCAACACTCCCTGACCTCTCCACAGGTTTTACAAACAATATTTCTCACTCATATATCAGTCAGTATTACCAGGCTCAGTTTTAAAGAAGGAAAGCTGGACACTCACCAATTTGTTCACTTTGAGCTGTGAGGAAAAGAACTTGAAGACTTCTGCTTTTTTGTCAAGAGGTTTAATAGTTAACTACACAGGCAAAAGAAAAAAAGAAACACAGTGAGAAGGAGGAAAAACAAAGCTGAAACTATTAACACTAATGCAAACTTTAGCCCATCTCCACTTCTCTCCGGGGAAGCAGTGATTTATGCCACAAATGTGGAAAGTGCTGCAAAAATGTTTTGCTCAAAAGAATCAGAACCATGGCTGCTCTTACACAGGTTCCTCATCTACTCCCATAGCAGGCTGTTAGAAGATAAAGCCTTCTACAGACCCACCCAGTGCCAGTTTGGATGGTGGTTTTCATAATAATACCACCTGTGTATTGCAAACTATACTAAGAGCACTAGAACAAGCACTGGTTATCAGGAAAACTGAATACATTACTAACCCCCAGAAGTAGTCATATTCTTAGGTTCAAGATGATGTCAAACACCCCTCTAAATACCAGTCATTGCAAGTGTAAACAAAATGTATCAAGGGCCTGAAGGACTTGTTCTTCTGACCATCAGATAAAAGTCCTGGAGCTCCTGCTTTCTCACATTTTCAATCCTATCTCCTAAGCTGTTTCCAGAGGACATGAAGGGTTTTCACACTGCCAGGTCAGTACACACTGTTTCACTTCATATGTTGTGCTCAGTTTGGCTGCGTAACAAAATATGGCTCCATTCTTTAAGATCCTGGTTTCTGTGACTCATGGGTTAGCTCACACGCTATTCCTATAATTCATTTACAATGCCATGTATAATTTCAGGCCATCTGAGTCACCAAGATCATAATGTCCTACAGCTTGTTTCACCCTGTAGGTAACAACTGGTTGAATACACTGCCTCGTGAGAAGCAGGGCTGTGAATGTGTCACCGAATATAGTGGAGCTTTAATATAGGGCTGCTCTATTTGCCAACAATAGAGAGTTAAAGCAGTTTATTCACAGACCAGAGGAGAAGTTTAATGTCATGCAAGGACCAAAAACTTTCTGGAGGCAGAACTGTAGACTGCCCTGCCTGCTTTAGTGTCTGGACAGCAAATCTCAGCCTCAATGTTTTTCAGAAGGCCCACAGAAAATAGAACAGGCTGTGCTGTCTTTTGGCTGACAAATTCCAGGTATTCCAGTACCAATGTAGTTTTTCTGGTTTTGTTTTTCTGATTATAGCCTTCCATGTAGCCACCTGATTTGTGATGAGACTAAATTTTACTCACTTCCCACCATACTTTCTACAAGTAAAAGATGGCCTCTGCAATCCCAGTGAAATTGCAATGATAGGGTTTTGCTGAAGGCTGAAATCACACACTACTGAAACTGGCAGAATTCAGGCAGAAAACCACGTGCAACTCCCTGCATGTCTCCTCTTGCCAACGTGCTTCAAACCTCATCTACAAGGACAGCTTTTGCATATAAAAATGGCGTTAAGTCTTTACAAATCATCTAATTCCTGCTAAGACAACTGAAGCAGCTAGTCACAGTGGCATTCATAATATCTTTTCCAGAGATCAACACACTTGTTTTGCAAAGGACAAGCAGCAGGGAAGGAACCAGAACAGTGGGCTCCACAAGTCTGGAGAGCTCAGAGCAGCCTCTGGCTCCTAGGGGAACCGAGGTTATGCAGCACATCTGAAAGGCAGGTCTGTTATTTTTAGTTTTGTAACAAAGCTCCCTAGGATTTCCCCCCTTCTCCCCCAAATTATTTAAACAGAGATAGCTTTCAGCCTGTTCCAAGAATCCCAGTCCACACCCATGCCCATATAAAAAGAATAATATATCAAAGCCATCATACCTCTTTCTCACTATAGGAAATGTTTCTGATAGCACTCCACTCAAACGACTTATTTGGAGAGAACCTGTTGTTAATGCTGTAGATATGAATACCTTTGGCATCAACTCCAAGTAGGAGATCTGTATGGTTTTTATTTTGCTAAAAAACAATAGATAGCAGTAAAAGCCATTTATGGTGATATTAAAAAAACAGAGACAAGAAACGCACTTATTCTAATGCATTGATATTTACCTGTATTTTTCAGAAATTGGTATTTCCATAAAATATTATGAATGTTGTCACTGCCAGCTAATAAACCCAGTCTTCTACATTGACTGTAGCAGCACAGACTTTTAGATTTTCTCTCCTCCTTCCTATTACATACCCAGAGCTACTCAAGACCTTTGTCAGATTGTAAAACATTAATCTTAACTGTTTTATTCACCTACTCATTTAGCTGGCAAACCAACTAAGTCAGGACAATCAGTACACATCCCACCATCAGCAGAGAAAAGCAGAAGTCAGGAGTCCTAGTTCCAGACTCCCTTGAGGTTTTTAAAAAAGGACAGTACTATCACCTACAGGAATTCAAAATTGCTAAAATAAAGCACTTACAGCAATTGGAAAATAATTGACACCATACATTTCCAAGTCTTGGGCGATTTTCAGGTAGTTCATCTCCGCTTCATCCCTAGAGAATAAGGCTATGATTATACTTGGAGATTCCTTTCCAACCTTTTTGTCCTAGCTCACTCTACGCCTCCCACTTAGAAAAGAACAGGTTCTTTGTACTTTCTTTAATTTTGCCATTTTACTCTCAACAACAGAAAAAGGATAATAAAAACAGCACCTCTACAGAATAAAGACAGTAAAGCTGTACCTATTTTGAATCACATAGTGCAATCTTTATTAAAATTCAAGTCCAGTCTTAGCCTTGTGTTAGTTTTGCCACTCCATCATTATTACATCTTGGAGACCTACCCTACCATTGTTTTCATGACATGAGGATATTTCCTTCAGGAAATAGAGTTCATGGAGAAAGGAGTCCTGCACAAGTTCTAAACAGAGCTTCGGGCAGAGGCCAAAGAAGGGTGAGAATCTCTCCACCCACTGTTCTTCTCCAAGGTGAGAAGAACATCAACATCAACAAGTCTTGAGGAAAATATGCAGTAAAAATAGTGCTAAGAAGCATCTAGAACAACCAAAGGGTAACTGAACTGAAATATTAGGAAAGGCTGCCTCTGGGTGCCAACAGCTCCCACTTCCTGTTTAATTGAATTTCCAGACATGCGGAATGTTTTAGAAGTAGCTGAAAGTCCACACGGACAAGCATCAAAATTCAGTCCTGGAACTACAATGCCATGTCTTCACTGTTTTGGTTCCTTGCTAAGTATGGTGACACCCTTTTGAGCCATGATTTTCACAAGGAGAATGACGTGATATGGCTCCAGAAAGGGCAGACACAGCAGCAACTCCAGGTAGCTAACAACCTTAAATGAAAAGACTAATCTCTCAGGGCATACCACAAATCCAACACAGCTCAGACTTTCTGCAGGAACTCCTCTCTGCTGGCATACATGGACTCTGATGAGACAGGGCTCATTTTAGATATGTTAGGTCATGAAACTCTGCAAGAGTCCGTAGCTTCTCTGTTCACTTCAAAGCAAGTCCAGTTTACAAGCACTTGGAGCTCTACACAAGACTCTCTACCCCATATCAGTGGGCCTTTCTATCCTTAGTTATAAATTAACCTATTAACATCACAGCTTGGAAGCCAACATTTCTTTGCTCATTCTACAAAAGCCAAATTTCACTGAAGACAGCAAATAACTAGTTACTGAAACATACAGGATTTCCAAAGAATGAAATGATTTCCATACCTGGCTATACCCCTGTGCTCAGCGTACCAAGCAGTAATCTTTTCTTCCCACATCTCTGCTGTCAGCTGATACTGCCTGAGGACCTACAGACAAAGGAAGGAGTTTGGTTTCCTTTGAAGATACAAATACATGTGCTGCCTCTCCCAAGCAACATGAATGCAGCAATGCAGTTCACAGCTCGGTCATTTTGCCAAGTTCAGGGTAAACGCAAACAGTTTCTAATGCTCCGGTTAATCCCACAGCAATATCTGTGCTGCAAAGCATAGATTCAAAGATTTGGTTTTGTACAGAATAAAGACTTACCCTTTTTGGTAAAAGTTCATCATGTGCTAGAAAGCCTGGCTCATGAAAATTTGGGTCATAGTCACCATACTGTCCCAAGGAAAGAAAAGATACTTGAGTTTAATGCAATCACTTGAAGCAGATTTTTGTCTTAGTTCTCCTGTATACAGGGTAACACATAATAAACAGGCTCCCCTCATCTGTTGTCCATGGAAGTTACTTCCAGCTGTTGCGCTATGCACGCGGCTCCAATACAGCCACAAAGGTGGCCTATAACCCTGGACTTCAGCCCTAGACTGCAGCTCTCAGTAACTGCAGATATGAAGGAATCTCCCATGACTTCATACCCTTCTCCGAACTACAGCCTACATTCGGGAGTGCAAGCTCCCCTACTCCTATAGCCTGCTTGTGTATAGGCTGGGCTGCTGCCGAGGGCCAACCCTGCTAAGAATTTGTGTTCGCCTCCTGCTATTGTATGTGCAGCTCTTGGTAGCACAAACTGAACTGTGTTCTGAGAGATACTAAAAAACATTGTCTCCTTCCATTATGAGCTCTGGTATCAGCACCTGCTGTATCCATGGACATTTTTTAAAACAGGAAATAATTCTAGCTGAGAGAAAGGTTACATTAAAATGTTAGGTCCAAAGAAATCCCTTAAGTTGTGAAAGCATAGCATACAATACCAAAATCCTTGTAGTGGCATCTCATGCTTATTTTTCTAGCTGTGTCTGTACCTCCCAGGATGACCTACTACTTTAACAGCAAATTTTAACACTGCTATGTTTTACATAACACCATGTGTACGCATTGGTTAAAAAAGAGCACTTCTATGCACAAACCTTGGCCTGAACAGCATAAGAAGCCAGTAAAACTGTTGCTTCTGGAGAACAATAGATTTCCTCATCCAGTATTTGTTTCTTAACCTAAATCAAGAGGAAAAAGTGGGCAAGTGAAAGAAGCTCAAAGTCAAGACTTATGTCAGGCTTGAAATGAAACTAGACATGCCCGGACTATAACTTGGCACCAAACATTACCATCATGAGTTAATAACAGCAACTATAAAAAGGCATTCAGAAACACAGGAAGCCTTTACTTTGCATTACATTTAATGAAAAAAACCCTTAACTTTTAAAAGATAAAGTGTCTTAATTCTAAGTTCATAGAAATGCCAGTTGGCTATCTCCACACATTTACATAAGGAGTCCTGAAAAAGAATGCATTATAAAACATGACTTTTATTGTCTGCACTTCATTCCTTTTAGCAATTCTTCTTTTGCATCCTGCTTTGGAAAAGTTAGCTTTACAACATGTAAAACATCAAACTTTAGGTTGGAAGGAACCTCTGGAGGTCACCTAGTCAAAGCAGGTCCAACTAGACCAAATTGCTCAGGGCTGTCCAGCTGACTAATATTGCCAAGGACAGAGACATCGTGAAAACCATAATAGTATGTTCTCAAGCTTTCCAGAATGAGAGAATATAGGAGACCCCACAAAGGGAAGCTGACTATTAGAGCACTTAATTTATTCAATTACAGTGGTCTATGCACAACAAAATCAGGGGCTTAAAAATAAAAGCCTAGTATAAATGGTAAAGGGTCTTTTAACGTTCTTTTCATTTTAATAATCTATGGTGCTACCAAGATCAGAGGTGTAATAGCCTGTAAGATGTTGCTTGATTTTAAACCAGTTGAGTAATTCTTACTTGACACCTAAAGAGGGAAGGGGAAAATTTTTCTTCACAAATCCTCCTCTCAGGTGTAATGTGTTTAGCCTACTAACAAGCACAAGACAAGAAAATTTTGCATAATGCAGAGTCTTAAACATCCCCAAAATGAAAAATTACTTGAGATAGCACTGAGCTATCTTTACAAATACACTTTTGGCACTGTAGGTACTGTGAACTGAAATGAACCATAAAGTAAGTTTTTCTTTTAAATTTAGTCTCTGGTGAGCACAATATATGAAACTGAGTTATAGTACTGGGAAAATTCTTTCTAAGCTGTTAAAATGGAAAGAATGAAAAGACTGAAAAGACTTTTCTTCCAAATTGGAAAGCTCCAGCTTTCATACTCCATGGTGCAAATCATACGTTTCAGAATTTAGAACTTAAGATAAAACCCTCATAAGTGTCTAGGTTTCTCTTCTGATCAGTTCTTAAGAGAACATTGTTATACTTCTTTATGAAGGAGCAAATTACCTAATCTTTAAACAGAAAACATTTCGCTTTAGTCATTTACATTTATTCACACATTTTGCAAAAAGCTGCTATGTCACATTAATTTGTAAAGGTCTGAATAAGTCAGTAGAGCTGAAATCCGTAGGCATCCAGATGTCTGTACATGTTTTTCCTATTAGCATCCAGGTGTGATCTTAAGTTCTTATACTCAGGAAACTTTGCAAGTTCAAATTTGTTTCAGTCTTGTTTTTCTACTGCGGAATGAGAAGAATTTGCTAATTGCATATCTGCTAGTCAAGGCAGGCTCAAGGAGAAAAGAAAAAAGTGAAAAAATCAGGATTAAGAGACTAGGAAAAGAGTTCTCCCCTCTCATTCCTTTCCAAAATTAGCCAAGAAACAAATTGCCAAGTGGTTAAGGGTTCTGGATGAAGTTCTAGTTACTATATTAACCCTTGGAACAACAGCATCTTCTCATTACTTCATCAACACATCCTCCTCAGGGAACAAGTGTATTTACTGTGTTTGTTTACAGATGCAGACTGAATGTATTCCATACACCCAATCTACTTGCACAGACACATACTGCTGAAAGCTACCAGAATAAAGCAACCCACCAGAAGGCTGTAATTTGCAGAGGACTCCACAGCAACTCAGCAGAGAAGCTGGATGTCACAGACATTGGAACAAACAGCTGACCAATAAGTGACTATCCAAAACCCAACACTTCTATACCTATTGCTACAGCTACAGCCTGTTGCTACAGCTATGGAGCCACAGCATGGCTTTTCCTGGTCAATGCATCTTTATTTTGATAATGAAGCACTGTACTCCACAAATTGGTTCCTTCATCTACTTTTTAATGGAGCTAAGAGAACCCTAACAATTTCTGGGACAAAAGAAAACTAAGTGGCAAGTAAGAAAGCTGCCTCTGCAAGCTACTATCCTCAATGCATGCATGGGGTTAGCTTTATTACTTTTACTGGCTTACATCTCATGGAAATTTGTAAGAACCACCACGGTGTACAGACCAAGCTGTATTCACACAGCTAACAATTCTACTCTTGAGCACAGTACTGCTGTCCTGCAGCTCCTCAGTAGCTGCCCCTATGGCAGAGCTGAAACAGGTTCTGTTATCCGTAATGAAGATTTGCCAGGGCTGGGGATTTATTCTGCCAGCAGGCGTAGCAGGCACCCAGTTCAATGGGGTAGGGAAGACAACTCAAGCTGGCTAATTTGACTGGCAGAAGTCAGTGTGTGCAAGTCTAGACGTTTCAGAAGAATACCAACACCATACCAAGGGAACAGCACTTCTCATCCAGGGGCTATCGGACAATATGATGATGCCTCCAGACTTGCTCTTTAAAAAGACCACACATTGTGGTGAATCTTCTGTTTGAGTCACAGCTATGTATGCTGCTCCACTCCTTTTGAAACTTGCTAGATGAACAAACCTTTATGATCTTTTTTCCCTACAATCCAAAATGAACATTTAAGGAGGACAGGTTAGGCAGTTCTTGTTTTCTAGTGATTGTGCCTTCTACAGTCATACACAACAAGATCTCCCAGTAACCACCTGGTCTATTTTTAGGAACTCACAAGTTTTAGTTTCAGGGATAGGCTGTAGTCACAGGTCTTGTTTCCTCTGCAGCTGATATGGGTGAAAAAGCTTATTGTCCCCAACTGCTTATCACTACTCTTTCCCTCTTCTCCACCTTCACAACTGCCAGCATAATTGCTTGTGTAGTCACTCCCCCACACAGTGCGTACATCTAATAACAGGTCTCTCCTAATTCTGCTTATTTTGAAAGAACTAGGTTAGGGAATGATTACACAAGAGTTTATACCAGCAGGTCTAAGACAACGATGACAAGGAACTGTTGAGACTCTTCTCATCCAACTTAGCTGCACCCAGAGCAGACCAGATGACACAGTCCCTCAAGATAACTTCTGAAGCTGATAAAAATGATGGCTTCACTTTATACTTCTCAGTACTGACCAGTTAGGGCAAAAGCCTCACAGTTCTTCAAGCAGTGCCAGACTTGCATGGATTTTTTTTTTCCCCCAAGACATACTATAGGAGCAAAACAAGTCTGGAATACCAAAACGTGGAATTATCACCTAAACTGCTAGGTGTAAAAGTCATTTTACGTGAAACTACAGGTCTCATCAATTTAGCTCCCATTCCAGGCACAAACAGTAAGAGAAGCCATCAAGAGAACAAAAACCTGCAGAATGCAAACAACATTCAGCTTACTGGTAAACAAAACCACAGTAGTCAGGAGAGATGTTTGTATTTCATAAAACTAAGATATTTACAGAGACACTGATACAGCTCAAGCCAGCAGAATCATTCTGATACTAACAGCTGCCAACAAGATCAAAGACAAAGCAAAAGGACTGGCATAAATACAGAAAGAATTTATGGTTAAAAACTGTTCCTGACCTGAAGGAAGAATAAATGCTGGGTAATTTCCTGCAATAGTTCCTCTTCTACCTTTTCGGGGTAGAACTTAGCCAAAAAATGAAAGCTAATTGGATCTTCTTTGGGGATTTCTTGATCTAAAACCTGTTTAAAGATAAAATAAAGTCATCAGCAGAAATAGTACTTAAATATCTCAAAATATCTCAAAATAGTATTCCAGAGGAAAATCCAAAAGCAGCCGATAATCTGTTTAAAGCAGTCTTTCCAGATTTTAGAAGGACAGGCAATGCTGAGCTTTAATCTAATAGCAACCAGTGCATATTGTGGTGATTGGTGTGTGATATTTCAGGCCAAATGTGATAGAAGTAATCAGACCAAATAACACACGACCTTTAGTCTTAAAAAAATGATACCATCTAAAACTATGAGTTGTCATGTAACACATTCCTTTAGGTCCTGTGCTACAAAAGTAAATCTTTTTATAAGTAGAAAATTGCCATGCTGTTATCTTTTGTTTCCTATACCTTTTTGTCCATCTTTAACCAGGTGCACATTCCTTTTATTGTGTACTGCAAGCCAAAAAACCAAGTCTCCCTTAAACCAAGTGCTCGGCACACCAGATCAAACAAGTCCTTTCCCTTCCACTTCATCTAAAAGAAAAAGAAAATTAAGAAACAGGTATGTCTTGAATGAATTTGCTACATTTTAGTCAAGCAAACAAGGCTACCGTTTGTCTTTCTCCTATGAACTCTTCTTTCAGCTTTAGCTTTCCAATGAAATATGCCTAGTGCTGCCTACAGCAAAGGGGCAACAGTCACAGTGCTCCACCTCCTCTTCCTCTCCTCCAGAGGAACATTCACAGGGCAGCTGTAGTCATTTAACCACAACATCATGCACGTTATGAGCACAGGGAAAGAGGATTGTGCTATTGATTTCCAAGGACATGGCAAGGCTTTGTTAGTATTTGTAAAAATCTTATTCAATAGTTTATACAAATTGGAGAGACTGAGAGAAGGCCAGGGGAAATCAAAGCAGTGTCAGGGCACAGTGCAGAAACGCCAAACAATCAGATCAAATCCATCGTCCATAAGACTCAGTTATTTCAGCGGCACCAAGCCAAGCCTTTACGCTACTCTGATTTAAGCAAACAGGAGCCTGTCTTCTAAAGTAATTTAGCCTGCCTCCATAGAGAACAGAAACTTTGATTAAATGTCCCAAAATTCACACATATATGACATCTCATTTTCTTCAGTGAAGAGGCAGCACTTCTGTTTCTTTTGTTTGGCTACATGTTAAAAATATTATATTGTCTAATTGCATGCGTCAGCCACTAAAAACTTAATGGCAAACAAAAGAACTTTTAGGTAATACTTAGATGGAAAGCAGGAATTCATCCCAGAAAAAGAGCAGTATCTGGGGAGAAGGGCGAGATAGCAAAGGAAGGAATACATCAAGCTGGATTGATAACAAGGACCCTGATATCTCTGAATCAAATTTTCAGATCCTTTATTTTCATAAGTCTGCCTGCAAGTATTCTAGATCATTGCGACTGCTTATGACTAATCTATTCCGTGTCTCAGGGACCTAGTAAATGAAATACTAAATGCCCTGCAAGACAGTCAAGTTTGCCAGTCCCATTGGACCTCAGTTCTCAAACTTCTCAAAATAACTATGTCTGTCTTTGATTTTGCTGGATGATTAGGAATTAATCAGGCACAGTTCTGTCCCCTCAACCCAATTCATTTAGCAACTGATCACTTGCTATATTTGTTTTCTTCCATATTTTTCTGCAGTCATGATCTCCCCAGCCAATTTACTAGATAGCCCTAACTAATAGAAGAAAAGCTAGCTTTTCCATTTGATCATTTTTCTCTTCTGCCCAGAGATGTAAACTAGCCATTATAGCTAAAGAAATAAACTGGAGTTTACAAATGGCAAACTGCATTTGAAAAGAATGTCCCAGATCAAATGAGCACAAAAGTACCATTTTATAAATTATTTTATAAGCAACATCTCAGGAACAGCTCCAACCGGACCTCTTTATCCAAGCCAGCAGTGTCTTAAAGAGCCGTGTCACTTACAAAAAAAAAAAAAAATTTTGTGGAGAAGTAGGTATACTTACAAAGAAGCCCTACATCATTCGCTGAAATGCTTATGAAGAAAGCAGGCCTGCTGCTAATTTAGCTGTGTCACAGTCAAATGGATTTCATGGAAACAGCTTTAAATTCTGAATAGTCAGAGCCGTTTAACAGAAGAATGCAACTGAACCTAAGTAATCCATTGTTTATAAAAATAATACATCGGTTTTAAGACCATCCATGAACTGATAATCTGAACCTTTCAAATTTATGGCTTGCTAATATAAAGGTCAGTCTCCCTCTTTCTAGCATTCTGCTGAGGACTCTTACCTCACAGCTGAACTCCATTTCAGCATCCACTGTTATAATTTTGACTTTAAAAGTCTTCGGTTGTTTCTTCTTCAGGCCTCGGATGGACATATTTTTTAGTTTAAGAGGATAGCCACACCTGAAATCAAACATGCGTTACATTTAGGGCTGGAAATTCAGTAATGTTTTCTTGGCTAGATTCCAAAGTAGGATGAGTCCAAACTTGCAGAATAAAATCACCTTTAAATATGCATTTTTATGTCCCAGACTATAAGAGAAGATACTCAAACAAAACATTTAGTGTACTCCTTAAAAATTAATTGCTCCAAAATGTCAGCCCTGTCTTTCCTCTCAGACTTGGGCAAACACTGGGTTCCTACAGTACCAGAAAGAACTTCATTCAGACCTCACATTACAAGACCCAAGGGGCCTGCCTCTCACTACGGCTGAGGACATCTAGGGAACCTCCAATCCAGCCCTCATGCTCCATGCCTGTGTCCATGCAATTCAGCGGTCTCTTGCAACAAGACGCTGCAATAGGTGAATGTTCACAGTTTCATAAAAGTAAGATCTCACTTTTGAATAATGCCACCAGAAATATGACATTCCTCATCCCTTTTACACACCAAAGCAGAATTCCCTTTCGCAGTAAAGATCTCTGCGGTATGTACGAACACCAAATGCATCAGTGGAGGCTCCACTTGCAAACCATAGTAGAGCGCTACATCACACAGCAAAACCTTCAATCAAATCCAACTCAATCCCTTTCCATCAGTTATGGCTCCTTGAGCAACTAACCTATTGAGTTTCTTCATGAAATTACATCTTAACACCCTAAAATGATACAAGTGCCAAGAATATATGCAGTGAAATGAAGCGGGATTTACCCTGTCCTTTTGGGCACGCTAACTCACAATGATGAAAGCTATTTAGAACACAATTTTTTTTCCAGTGGAGCTCTTGAAGTGAAATTAATTTAATTTTGCAAAGTCTACAGAAAATTCCTTCCCAAATCTTCCATTCTAAATGCAACTGACTGCATGCCATCAAGAAAATTGATGAGACATGCTATTTCCATAGCCATGAGGGTTCTGTGGATACTATTGAAACCAAATGTTGAAAGTTGGGGTTAAATGACAGTGTGAATCTGCACTATGCAGTTCTCATGTTTATTTCTGAGCACAGGAAATCAGCCTGTATAGTTGTCGTCTTGTTTTTACTTTATAAAATTAACAGCTCAGACTTGCACAACCTAGTTAGTATCTGTGAATTATACAGGTCAAGAAGAGACTGAAGCATTTTTGGTTTCCTACAATGTAAGACTATTACAGTGTGGCAGACTTCCAATCTCTCCTTAAGGAATTCCAAAATAAAGTTCTAGTTTATACTGAAAAGTTCCATTTGTCTGTACCTTCCAGGATTTTATAAAATACCTTGTCCCCTTCTTTGCTTCCGCTGAGCTCTAAATTGGCTTGCAAACATACTGATTATTTTCCACTTTGTATGCACCCCTCATCCAAAAATTTCAAGTAGCTAAATAGGAGGTAAAATGTATATGGAAGTTTTTCTTTTCAAATTGTAAGGAAGTTGAGGCAGAGAACAGATGAGTTAGTTACCAAATCATATGGACGTCAGCAGCAGAGTTGAGAACAAGTACTCAAGACAACTCAGAGTGGGGAAGAAAAGCTCAGAAGGAAATTCATCTTTCTGACACCACTGAGACCAGTTGAGTAGTCCTCTCCCTCCAGTTGGCTCTGATGAAGCTTCTGCTGAAGTCTTGTTCGTTTTGGGGCAACACACTTCAGGAAAGTTAATGGGCTAACTGGACAGAATCCAAAGGAGAGATCCAATGGCTAGAAAATAATCTGTGGTAAAATGAAAGTACTGGTTAGTACAGAGAAGGGACAACTGTGGTGAGACACTCAGGCCTGCACTTTGTGACCACAATGGTTAGGACAAGGAATAATGGGCTTAATTAAATTGCAGACAGGTTGCACACTGAGAAAAATTCACTAACAAGAATATTATGATGCTGGAAAAGCGTAGGATGGAATTTCTATCTTTCTGAACTTCTATCCAAAACAGTGTGACAGTATCTGCTCCCACCTCAAGACTGGAGGGAACTACATGCCCTCAAAGTGCTCTTCCCAAGCTGATCCTTCTGCTGGTACCTGCCACTAGTCCTAGGAGAGGCCAGTTCACACCACCAAGAATCAGTGCAAGCCAGGGTGCTTCAGGGATAGGCATATCCAGAGCCTAAATCCCATCACCCCCAGGTTAGCCCCTTGTCCTCAGGGAATATTTTCTTAGAGTGAAAAACAGATCTTGCCACAGAGGGTGTTTCCTCTATAATTCAGGCACCACCTCAGTGCACAATAAGCAGATCTTAGGTCCTTTCTATTTAGCATAGAAAAGTGTTTTCAATTAAGGGGAAAGGAAAAAACAGAAAATGACCATAGTAGTATGGTGTAATGCGACCACAGTAATATTGACAAGGAAAGCATCATGTGAAGGCATCCAAAACAGCAGTAATTATTCCAGTATTTTTTTGATCTCTAATCTGCAAGTCGCAACACAGCTAACAGCAAAATTATATTTTAACCTGTTATATTCCAAAGGTCTTTCCTGTCCAGTTTTCTTCAAAACCCAAGATTTACTGTAAATAATTGTACCATTGGATACAGCAGTTAAAGCATGAAAACTACAAACTACTATACAATACTGGAAACAACCCCTTCTATTAATTCTAGAAGAAACACCAGCGGCTGAAGACAAAGGAGAAAAAAGCTTCATAACTCGTTCTTAATAGGTAATTTGAAACAGCCAATTGAATTAAACAGGAACTTGGAGTTAGGGCCAGTACAGAACATTCTCCAAGAGTTTCATATGGAAAACGCTGAACAGCTAAAATTGAACAACTGCAGAAGAATGTAACAATTTTCTCAAAATATGACTAAAACACCAGAGCCCTTCATTTTTACTTTGAAGTTCTTTCTTTTTTCTTGTATAACCTGGTTGAAATGACAATGTAATTTGTTCAACGTTTCCAATAGCATTTTTTTTTCCTTTCCAGAATTTTTATTCCATGGAAAAGTACATTCTGACACACAGTGAAAAGACATTTTTTGAATATCAAATTCTTCCAAGCAATGTAAACTGCATTTTAATCAATAGCACTGGTGAAGAAATAGAAAACATTTTCACACTGTCAGATAAATGACATGCCAGATACTGACAAAATAAGCGAAAGCATTTAACAGTGAAGTTTGCAGAAAAGTAACTTTTTCAAATAAGGGAAATCTTGCTGAATAAGACAATCTGGGTTAGCAATCTTTAGTTTAAATGCAAAAGCAATCCACTCTCTAGATCCCTGCTAGTAACAACATTTAACTGTGAATCATGTGCAATGCATTTCAAGATAGAGTTCCCATCACTGAGCTCCAGTGATTTATTTCTGCAGTTGCCAGAGGGGTCTAAGCTCAAGACCCAGATGCAGCAAAATGCGATAGATCAGAGCATGTCATAACCTTACCAAGTAACACATTAATCCCAAACAGGGCGCAGTGATAAACGATTCCTGTCCAGCCAGAATCTGGGAACAGAGGGTTCAGAAGCTGTGAACATTCACAGCTTCTCCTGCACCTTATGAAAACCCAACAGAAAGACGGTAAAAGCTTTGTTTGATGAGGGGAACAGAAATGCAGTGATGAGGAATGTAATTCGCAGGAACTAAACGGTCCTGACTCTGCCTTCTAGCATGTTCATGTCCAAGATGAAAGAACAGACATCCACCATCTCTGACTGGATGGATTATAGTCTTCTCCCTTCTTGATGATGAGAAACTAGCGCCTGAGCAAAACTGGGAACAGCAGGCAATAGCAAGAAGAACTGGCAAGGCGACTCTTGCAAGGACTGATGCTTATCTGTATCACAGCACTACATGGGCAGTGTTACACCACTGCGTTGCGCATTTTATTGAAATGGGACATAACCCACACGTAGGATACCACTTAGAGTATTAACTGAAAAGTACACAGAGAAAGAAAATGAAATCAGCACTTCCCCCTAAAAGCTCAATAAATCCACCAGAATTCAGTACATTAGACAGACACAGAGAAATACCTCAATGAACAAGCTGCAATTAACCTTCCTAAGCGTGAGAGGACAATTTACTTTCAGTTTGGCATTTCCGAGGTGAATGGATAGTGTGCAGGGCTCTCCACAGGATAAAAAGATTTCCCTTCACATGGCACTTGCTCTCAGTGACAACTGTGCACGAGCTCTTACCATCCAATCACACTTCTGTCAGCCACACTCAAGTGAAAAAGCATCTGTTTTCACACACACACAAAAAAAAGCCAACAGTGCTTTCTAAGGTGAGACCTCCTTAGTCTCAGCTACAGACAGGCTAGGAATTAATGGCAACTGTGAAACCGCTCTCTTATTGCCCCAAAAGCAGTCCGCCCTTAAAGATCAGCACATGCACAGGGGCAGCAACTGTACTATCTGCTAGCAAAGTCCCTACACGAGCTGAATACAAAACCCTTGGGAGTGCAGTGTGGTTTAAAGAAACAAGGCTTGGGAAGTATTTTAAAAGCCACCAATAGAAGATGCTTGAAGCATCAACTGCAAAAGTACATTAACATAGACACTACTACAATTTGAAAGTCTCCTGTCATTGCTGAAATATTTACTGCAACTCTTAATCACAAATTCCCCTGACTCATTATGTTTCTCCCCATTCCTGAATTTCTATACTTAAGCTCAGAAATCAAAGCAAGCAATTTGAATGCAGACAATACAGGAAAGCATTGTGGGCTTTTTACAGTTGTTGACTCACACTTCTGCCTGTGCTCCCTGCCCAAGTAGCAATTTAAGCGAAGAATTCACTGTTTTAAAATGGGTCAGCAATATAAAGGTTTTTCTTACCTCTCAGTCTAAAAAGAAGTTATCTAAATTCACCAGTTAGAATCAAGACTTACCTCACAGATCTTTTTCTGAACGAAGATAAGAAGAAAAAAATCTTTTTAATCCAAAATTCCCTATTTTTCAGCAGACATCAATATCCAGCCCTCACAAGTTCTGCCACTAAAAATAAAATCCAAGAACAACTTTTATACTTGATCCCCTTTCCTTTGTTTCCTATGAACTGCAGCATGTTAGCGCCCTCTGAAAAATCAAAGAATTGCTTTCCCAGGTGATATGAGAGGCTCTTAACCATTTCCTGCCTGTGCCAGCAAGACTCCTCCCAACTTCTCACCACTGTAATTCAAGCAATAAGGCACTAAAATAAGAGAAGCCCATGAATCTTGACTTGGACATCTGTAAGAACTGATAATGAGCCTCCAGATAGCTCCTTTGATAATATTTGATCTATTTCAACAGTGTCTTCATACATACAAAGAATAGCCAGTTCTCACTGTACCCAGCTACCTTAAAAAGGGAAGCTGCACAGCGTGGTCCTATTAAATAAATACAATTCCCTACCTGCCCTCTTCCTGTGGTGAGAGATGATGGGACAATAATGCCTCAAGAGTACAAGCCTGAAAAGTGGGCAGCAGCCAAAATACTTGCCAGCAGAATAAAAGATAAACAAACACATTTAAATGAAAAAAGGATGGCCTCAGCCTGAAGTCACAGAAACACAGACCAGCTCCCTGAGCTGCCAGGTTACCTCAAAGGCAATAGCAAAGTCGAGACTTCTTTTGCCATTATTGTTTGTAGGGTTTGGGGTTTTTTTTTCAACCCACCATTTTAGGTATTTACAGAAACTGAATTTCTACTAGGGTATTTCTAAGCAAGGACAACAGACTAGCTCTCACTTCATGCATGTTAGTTATCCCAGATTTACACAGAAAACCTTCAAGATTTGGCTCCTTTACCTAACCTAACAGCAGACAGAAGTGCACAAAACTACCTCCTGTGCAAACAGACCTCTGTGCCCTGTTGCCACGCAGAAAGAGACTGTGCTGACAGCCATCTTCATCTCCTGAAATGCAGAGTGTAAAACGGCCCCTCAGCTCTCACGCCAGTGCCTCCAGACTGAGGCCTGCTGTAGAGTGCGTCCAGCCTCACAGCACAACGCATTGCTGCTGAACGTGGCACCCACATACATAGTTATTTAAACCAAAACTCAAGCTGAATTCAGCTGTGTGAGCCCACAGGTGACAAGAGGTAGGGCAAGTCTCCCCACAGACAGTGGCTCCCTGAGGAAACAGGCCCAGGCCCACTCCCCCATCTCCCACAGCTGCAGGCCCAGGCAGGGCCTCCTGCCCTCTTCAGCCTGAGAGATGAAGAAAACCTCATTTCTATCAGCTTCCACCTCTTACTGCACGCCGAGGCAGCCTCAGGGGCAGCGCGCACAGCCCAAAACACCACACCCGCCCCTCACCCGCTGCTGAAGGGCGAAAATTCGGCCGCCTGCGCCTTTAAATCCTCCCAGCAGGCTCCTCCCTTCCCCGCGCTGGCCCCGCCCCGCTGCCGCGCGGCTCTTCCGGCTGAGGCTCCGCCTCTTCCGGCTCCCTGTCTTTAAGGCCCCTGAGGCGCGGCGGTGGGAGTTTCGGCGGTGAGAGGGGCTGAGGGGCGGTCGCGACGGGCTCTGGGTGGGGGGTGCTCGGAATGGAGCTCTGCCCGGGTTGGAAGTTCTCTCTGGGAGGTGATTGAGGTGTTGAACTGAGGCCTGGTGCCTGCGAGACGGGGCCTTTCCCCCTCAGCCCCGCTGGCTTGGGGGAGGTTGTCGAGGCAGGGCCTGGCAGGAAGGGCTGTGGAGACCCAGCGGGTGGGAGCAAGCAGGTGGAATGCTCCGAATCTGTTTAAACTTTCTCTCTTAGCGTCGTTTTCGCTGTGAGAGACGCCCAGCCCAGCTGTCTGCCTCCCATCTTCCTGGTAGCTCCTTTGTGCTTTGTGGGTGTTGCCTATTTTGTACACGTTTGCTTCTCCCCAGCCTGGTCACTGTGTGGTTGCTGCTGGTTAGCCCTGTTTTACAGAATGAGGGCTCTCACACTGACTCCATCTCCCCAACCCTGTAGATCACACAGCTGAGTGAAGAATGGTAAAAGCAGCCCTGAGTATTGCTGCTTGAAGCATTTCATCCTATGGATGTGTCTCTGTATCCCTAAACTTCTATTTTGATGTGTTGCAACTCCTAAGCAAGTGTCATTTAGTCTTACAAAATGAATAGATAGAGAATTCAACAGGTTTTAGTTGTGCTTAACAGTGCATAGCTGGGTGGGAGAGAAAAAGGTCATTAGTCTTCATTGGTTTTAATATTGGTTTGAGCCTTCTAATGTTTAGCAATTTATTTTGCTCATGACTCTTGCAAGAGTGGTGCAGAAAACTCAATTAAACAAATCAAATAAGGTAATAGAGTATAATTACTTATGGGAAAGAACTAACTCAAAAGTGATTACACTTACTGTAGGTCAGACAACTCTTTGATATGTCATTTGTGCTTTGAGACGCTTATTACCTTTCTTAGGTTTCATTAGCTCAGTTAATCATGAGATATACAAAAGCAAATGACTTTCTGAACAAATGTTATAGGCTACTCGCTGTTTGGGTCCACTCTGGTCTTACACAGATCTGATTAACAGATGTCTAGCAAAAGCAGCTGCTCAACAATGAGTTAAAAATCATAATAACTTCCATAGCTACACATTTCTGTATTGTGTGTGGGACGATTGGTATGATTCAAAGGAATTTTGTGGAATAGGTCTCATCTTCATGCTACTATGTCCATTTTTACTGCCATCCTGACATAACTTTCCCTAGTAATGGGGACATGTTCAGATCCCTTCTTATACTGTACAACAAGGCTGAGGTAGTGCAATATATGGAGTTTTGAACTGCTTGTATCTACCCTGTTTTTCCAACAAAATGATCTAATTAAGCTATTAGTCTGAAATAGAAATAATAATTTTGGTATTGATCAGAAATGGAGTTTTTTATTAAAATAACATGTCTGTTTGCTTGTTGCCAGGCACTGGATGACCATAACTAAACAATGTCTGTACCACGTGGAGCTGTCCATGCAAAGTGGATAGTAGGGAAAGTAATAGGAACCAAAATGCAGAAGACTGCCAAAGTGAGAGTGACAAGGCTTGTGCTAGATCCTTACTTACTAAAGGTAAAAGCTGGTTAACATCTTGTCTTGCATGATAATTTTTCTACTGTGTGGAGGAATGTTTTATTGATTTGACTCTTAGAATTTTTGATAGCACTTTATAATGCAAACTCCTTAAGGAGCTTGCATAACAATTTGGCTGTGGGGATGACTGCAAAGGATGAAAAGCAGTCTGTTGCGAGGATGCTTCCTTACAAATTATATGCTAAATGTGTTTCTTTGAAGTGCTTTGCTAATGCACTTCATCTGATCTCAGTTGAGAAGGTAAGTTCCTGTTGTTTCACACTTAGATTTAATTTTTCATATTGATTTGGAGTATGCTTTGTTTTAGAAACTTGACATTATATTAGTCACTTTTACAATAAATTTTGTAGCAGTTTTTCTGTATGCGTAGTTGTAAGCATACTTAGTATTTGAATCTGTACTGTGATGTGCTAGACGAGCTTTGTATTTATCACTTGTTGTCAAGGCGTTTCAAACGGGGAGGTTAAAATTAGTATTTTCTCCATTTTTAAACAGGGAAACCGTGGTACGTACAGGTGGAATAACTTGCCTTTGGTAACCAGAATAGGTTAGGGATAGTGTCAGGATTAGATAATGGGTCTTGCAGATCCCAGTCCACTACTTCGTCCAGTAGAAGAACCTGTCAATTTCTTTTTTAAAAGAAAGATTCTGAATATCTGTTCAAATAAGAATAAATATTGGATTTTTATAGGAAAGAAAATGAACTGAGCAAGAAAGCTCTCAAATGACAAACTTCAAAATACTGATGTCAGTCAGAGCTGACGAACTTTAGATGTATTAGCATGAATAAGAATTAGTATCAGTTCTTGAAGTGTGGACTGTATGGGGAAGTCATTCAGCTTGGAAGAGCCAAGTCCGCTGTCTTGCTGAAGCAGTGTTGATGTGAAGCATCCTAAGGAGAGCAAAGGCTAGCATGGCAGAACTAGAGAGCAGAGAGGCCAGTGGAAAGGTTGATGCTAGGAAAGGGAATCTATGTTAAGTGAAGGGCTTGGTATTTTTACCTGTATCCACATGCTCACTATGAACAGTTTTGTACTTGGCTTTTCCTTCCCCATCTCCTTGTCTACAGGCTCGGTTGGCAACAACATCCTGGCCAGAGGGATTGTCAGGGAAGGGTAGTGCTGTGCTTTCTTTGGAAAAACAGTAGAGTGCACAGTTGCATTTCTCTACGTGAGCCAAACTGAACCTCATTTGAAAAAAATACATAAGACTTTACTTTGCATTAGTGAAATTTAGTTTGTTTTATATTAACTATATATTTGCGAATTGCTCAATTTTGAAATCTAATTCTAAGGTTTCCTTTTTTCTTTCTACAGTTCTTTAACAAACGAAAAACCTATTTTGCCCATGACCCATTGCAGCAGTGTGTTGTTGGAGACATTGTTCTTCTGAAGGCTTTGCCTGAGCGAAGGAGCAAACATGTGAAACATGAACTGGCTGAAATTGTTTTCAAGGTTGGAAATGTCATAGATCCAATAACAGGAAAGCCCTGTGCGGGAACCAGATTCCTTGAAAATCTGTCAGATTCAGAAAATCTGACAGAGGCAGATACAACATATCTAAGTGAAAAACTTCAGGAACTTAAAGTTTGTTCAACAGACAAATAGTGGGGAATATATTTAAACAGAGGGCTTTTCAGCTTGTCTCTGTCAGGGATGTTTGGGGCCCTGCTGTTGTATATCAAATGTTTCAGTGAAATCTGTAGTCAAAATAAATAGTAGACATAGTTACTTATAAGAACAGATGTTACAGGTTGATAGGCACCTCAAATCCTTAAATGAAAATACAGAGAAAATGTGAGTTTAGTGTTAACACTTCATTTTGTTGCATGTAGTTTTGGCCTGAGCCTCGACAGTTTCAAAAGCCAGCTGCTGTCTTGGAGTGACTCCTCTGTATTGAGAAAGACAACAATGTAACTGTATGATGTCTAAGTTTGGTAGGCGGGTCACTATATTATTTGACTGCTCCGTATTTGAGACAGACTATTGTGGTCTGTAGGAATAATTAAGATAATGATATTAAACCTTTTGAAAGGAAGTGCAGAATTCTAAAACCAGCTACCTGCATGTGTCCTTATTTCCTCTTGCAGCTGCTCGTACCACATTGCAGTATCTTCTGATTTCCAAAATCTCTAACAAAACCACAGCCACTTGCCTTTATAATGGTAGTAAGGTGAGAATAAAAACTTCGAGTAGCTTAGCATGGTTGCCTTTGTAACCTGTCCAAAGGAAGTATTTAGCTCTGGGAGAGATGGATCTCTTTGAACTGCCAGCAAGAAATAGAAGCTGATGAGAATACAAAGCCAGAAAATTAGAAGTAAAGATGGCTAGATTTAGTCTTATCAGAAAAGCTAATTAAAACAACACATTTTGGGAGAGATACAGCTACTGATTGGCTGCATACTTTAATATGAAACTAGAAGGCCATGGCAGTTAATGATTAAAGATTGCTTTATCCTGCTACAGCTCTGGGGATCTTGTGTCCTGTCTTCCAGGCCATAAAGCAAACAGTGTGCAGCTGTTAGAGCAGCCTTGTGTTGCTGACTTTTCATTCTGATGTAAAGGGACATCTGCCTCACAACCCAGCATTTGTGGGGACAGCACTCCATGTGTGGGGGAGGAAGTATATTAAAGCTATGAAATTGTTTGTGAGGTGTTCCCCTATGTCATTGGTCTTCATTTAAGATCAGAAGCTAAACAGGGTGTATACAAACAGAGTTTCTGTGACCTAAAGTATCTTTCTTTAAGAAACTGAGCCAGCTTTCACTGGTAAGCTATCTGTTGTGTTCTCCTCCATTGTCAGAGTGGTGTAAATCATTTGCCCTTTAATTTCATTCACCTGCACAAAATCAGTTTCAGCTGCCTGCAAACTGCTAACAAAGTTCAGTTGAACTCAACAAATTATTTGGGCCAGGAAGAATGAGAAACTTAAATTTTCTTCAGTGCTTCAAACCAAAAAATGCTGCTCTTTGAATGCTCATCCTCCAGTACTGTCCTGCATGTCAGATGGGTAAGCTGGGACATCAAGAACCCTTGATTCAAATGTCTCTCTGTAAATCAATAATGTGAATGTGGTCTCTGACTTTGAGGAAGTGTCTTCAGCATATGGCTGTAGGTTATTCTTGTTGATGTGTTTGTTGCAGTGGTTTAGGTTTATGTAAATTACTTAGTAACTCCAGCTGGCTGGTTAAGGCCCTCATGGAAGTGGAAGGAAACCTGGGCACTGACCCCTGCTCTGGTGAATGTAAAATGTGAAACTTCAGCCCTAGCAGGGACTGAGAGAAATCAGACCTGGGCTGGAGCACAGCCACGGGCTGTGGGAAATACATGCAAGTTGTATCTGAGCAGGCGGTAAAGGAACGTGACCCTCAGTACTTGGGATGTGAGTGTTGTAATAACCGGGCATATAATGCTTGTAAGAAATAGGAAAAGGTTCCTGTTTGCTTAATGAGTTGCATCTGCATCTAATTAGAAGTAAATCATCTTTCCCTGTACCTCCTGTGATTTTTCTTGAGTAGCTGTGAAAATGTCCTATTTTTTTCTAAAACTGATTCATGGCAGAAGGCTGTCAGTGTTTCTTGGTGTGCAGGTGGGCTCTGGAGGGTCGCTCGAGAACTTGATGTGCTGTCAGATCGAAACGGGATTAAATGCACATAGTGTGAAGTGTAACTTGTTTTTTAAAGAATGATGGCAATTGTAGGTTAAACTGGTTTTTAAAGAGGCACCACAAACATTGTACTTTACTTTACATTGCACGTGCTAGCCTCTGACTTATTCTCATAAAAAAAAATCATTAAATGGAAACTGCGCAGTGAAATGATTTAAACTTTATATGTGCTATGTAGAAAGACAAGGTTTGCTCATTAACTTGTTCTCTGTGTTGACTGGCTAGTTGCTTTTAGAACTGTCCTTTATTAGCCTAATTATAAGTTTATTCTTTATTTAAAGTTATTTAAGGATTTGATGCCAGAATGCACCACCAATTCAGCCAAATTAAAATACTACTGTGGCTGGAACGGCGTGAAGAAAACATTTCGGCTACACGTGGGTGAAAAATGTACTTGGGGAACGAGAAACAAGTTTTTGCACATGATTCAATAAAACTCTGAGCTTCTTTCTTAGTGTTTTTCAGGCGAGACCCTAAAGCAGCGCTGTCTCACCCCAAAAGCTCAGCACCCGGGCACGGGAGGGGGAAGCGCTGGGATGGGGCGCTCTGCGCATGCGCGCCTGGCTCCACCCCTGGGGGCGTGGCCGGAGGACCACCACCCCTCTCCCCCCCTCCCCCCCGGCGGTGCGCCCCTCGCGTGCGGCGGCGGCGTTGCAAC
>VZSZ01003484.1:77713-111524 GCA_013398815.1 Ibidorhyncha struthersii
GGTGTCGGGCTGCACAGCCGCCCTGCACGCGTCTGTGCCTGGTGATGGGGTGTGTGGGTGCACCGAGGTATCCCTCCAGGACCAGAGTGTACAGCAACTCCGCATCCCGACTCCACCAGGCAACAGGGTGCGTGGCCACCCTGCATCTCATGTCCTCTGGTGTTGGGGTGCGTGGCTGCACACACAACAACACCCCTTGGTGTGAGGACACGCAGCTGCTCCACACGCACGACGCCAGGTTGCAGCTCTACCCAACATCCATGTTTCCCCCGGTGTCAGGGTGCATGGCTGCGCACACCGGCATCTTCCTGCCATCACCACGCACAGCTACACATGGACCCCAGCATGTGTGTGCACCCCTTGGGTGTCGGGGCGCATGTATTCATACTTCCCTTAGGAGCTGGGATGTGTGTGCTCGAGCATACAACCCCCGGGTGTCAGGGCACACGCACAGACACATCCATCGAGTTTTGGGGTGCAGACATTTACATGCCCACGTGTCTGATGTGTGGCGGGTCAGATGCATGCACACACACATGCACAGCTCTCTGTGTCTCGGGTATAGGAAGCAGACATACACGCTCCCTGGGTGTTGGAGACACAGAAGTGGCCAAAATGGGATGGGTCCGCAGACATTTTTTCTACTCTTTTTTTGAAACAGAGAAAGTTGCTGTCTGAAGGCTCAGAATGGGCAGCAGCCCCTGCACAGGACTAAAGGCATCACACTGCAGGCATCTGTTTAAAACAGGAATGGGGAGAGTTGAGAAAGGGTATACATTGTGAGATTTTATGTGCATGTTTGGGGTTTTATTTAGTTTCAAATAAACTTTGTTTAGACCACAGATCAAAACCTGACAGTTATAGACCAATTGTTATTCTCTCTTCCAGGCAGACACGGGTTACTACAAAATCTAAATATTTGACCAGCTGTCTCCCTCCCAGTTTATATTTTGTGCTAAAGCAGAAGCTAAGTGGAATAGAAGTGTTTTCACCATAGTTGTTAATCTAATATAAGCAAGCTATTCAGTGTTACCTTTTGTGTTCACAGCCCAATCTTTGTAGCAAGAAAGCTAAGCCTGTAAGCAACAGGATAAGAACTTGCTACCAAAGTCAAGCAGTGCCTTAAAATATTGCATGAAAACTGTCTTTGATAAGTATTGTTCCCAGAAAATAAAAAAATGTGAAGTGTGATGGTAATTCCGTATACATTAATTCTATGTGGATGTTCACATTTTCATTCATGGTATTTGGGTTTTGGAACAATTTGGATCCAATACCCGTTTCACTTGGAACGGGTATTATATATTGTGGGGCATAATACTAAAAAGTGAGTTAAAAGTAAATATTTTGGATGACGGATTAGTTTTGAACTCATTTGTGGCTGATGGTCACAACTGGCAGTCCAAAGACATGAATTTAGTTCCTAGTCTTCCGGATCTAATCTTGGAATCTTGGGTACATATTGCCCACGCAGGTGAACCAGTAATCAGTTCAGGGCTTCTTGATTTGTGGGTGTGTAGAATGACACCAGTAGTGTAGGACTTCTCTAAGGATAGGGATTAAAAATAAGGCCCTAACATCTCAGGTTGGGTGCACTGAATATCTGTTTTAATAAACTTCAGCTGTTACCATTCTTTACTATAAGCAAAGTGTATATTTAGGTGGATAGTCATGATTTGTTAGTCATTGTTCATGGGGAACTATACAGTTGCTGGGTAAAAGATTTTACATAAATGTGAACTATTACTCATTTCATTGTATTGAAAATTAAATGTACCTCCAGTTTTAGGTGCAGTTTAACATTCAAGTCATGAGACTCTCCTAATAGCAAAGGAATTCGGTTTTCAGTATTATTCCCATAACTCTAGCTTACTCTTGCTGCTGATAAAGCTGCTTCACAAAAAAAGCGTTATGATTATTTGTCTCTTTCATCTTCAAAGTTTGCTGCAAACAATAATCCTCATAGAAGAGTTTTCTAAATATTAGTTTGCTACCTATTTAATAAAGGGGAGGAAATGGCAATGGTTTATACATCTGAGTTGCAAAAATAAGTACTACAGGACTGGAATTGAGTTCTGTCTCCTAGAGCCCTGTGTTCTGTCCAGCAAGCATTAGTGCTTACTTTAAGGGAGCTTTTTAAAATTACTTGGATTTACTAGGTGGGGTTTACCTCCTATCATCTGGAACAGCTTGTGTTCCTGTGGCACCTGATGTAGATGTGACAACACAGCTGCAGTCACCTGTGCCTCACCTCCTCCAGCTGAGATCAGAGATAGGTCGACTTAAGGCAGCTGCGTACACTCTATTCTAGCAACAGCCTTATCATGGAATGCCCTTTTAAATGCATGTACTCAGTAATAGCTGTTTAGCTTTCAGCACAGTAACGTGTTTGTGTGTTTGCCTGGGGCCAAAGAAGGCACCATTTCCAATAAATACACCGATAAGGTATTTACTGATCACTTCTTAATGCTGAAGGTCATCTCAGCTGCAATTGTTCTTCTGGTTGTTACTGTTCCTCTGCTATAAAATACTTTTCCTTTCCTCCATCCTGCTTCCACGGAGTGAACCAGTTCATTATGTTATTTTCAGATATTGGGACTAAAAGGTTGATTTTTGAAAAACACTGCTAGTGTGAACTACTTTTGTGTAATACAGATAGGCATGTTCATGAAGATTTTTTCCCAAAGGAAGCTGAGTTTTTCTTTCCTTATTTTTCTTTCCTTGAACGATTGTCACAAACTTTTGATATCTGGAAGATAGCTTTATAGCTGAAGACTGATAGCTATCTTCTGGAGCTCCTAGTCAGTAATTAAGGGTGAAAAGTTGACATCTGAGGCAGGAAAAGGTTTACATTGCCAGCCGCAGTGCCACATTTTTAGTATATCAAGAGAAATATTTTGGTTTTTCAGCAGAAACCCCATACAAAAAAGAAGCAAATTGAAGGAAGTGCTTCTTATGAGAAAGAAGAAAAAAACATTTGAGCTTGGGGTCCCCTGTCATGCATTGCAGAGAATCAGTTAAATACATCAGCTTTCTTGTCCTTCTGTACAATTTTTGGTGATTGAGGGATCTTCTGTCAGCTGGAAAAGAGAATAATAATTCCTTTAACACATGAGTTTTAAAAAGCACAGTTACCAATTACAATGTTTTGTGTAGTCTATGGTGTAAAGGGAAGTAGTAGTATTTTGGAAGTGTACTTGCAGAAACTGCATAAAGATTATACAAAAAAAGACAGTGAAATTCTTCTGTTTCAAAGAAAGGGAAATTGTGAATGTTGTACAAAAAATGTGGATCTGTACCCCTACATAGTACAGTTGCCAGAACTTGGAATTTCAATATTTGCAGGTTGTTTGTTTCCTGCCACTCATAATTTTTCCCAAATTAGATTTTCATTGTATTTTTTTCTCTTGAAAGACGCACTATTTAACTTTTCCTTTTTTAGAGCTATATTTAAGCAACATAGGAACATATGGCAGTTACTTTCCTGTTTACACTGTACAAATTTTTCCTTATGTACACTGTCTATTTTCTCATTTTCACTCTTGCCTGTGTACATCAGGAGAGACCCAACCTTCTTGAGCAAAGATGCTTGATTAAAAAGAAGATAAATAGGCAGCAAAAGCAGCCATCCACCCATTCCCTGCCATGTGCGCAAAGAATAAAAGTGGTTAGTGTATGGTTAACTGTTCAGCTGGGTGAGAGAGTAAATCTCAGTGAGGAAAGAACTGCCTTTACCTCGCTAGAAAGTTTTAGTAACAGACATATACGTAAGTGTGTGTAATGATACTGCTTGCATTAAACTTGATTGTGCCTGTCTTCCCTGTGTTGTGGGCATTTTCAAGATACGCTCAGTGACAGTATAATGTACTTGTTAATATGTAGGGGGCTGGTATCTTCAGCTAGCAGACCTCGTGAAGACAGTTGGTTAAAATCGCTATTTGTTCGCAAAGTCGATCCAAGGAAAGATGCTCACTCCAACCTTCTAGCCAAAAGAGAGACCAGCAGTCTGTATAAGCTACAGAGTGAGTGATATTTTTATATTTAACATTACCATTTCTTTATTATGTTCCTGCATTTCTCACGTACTGTTGTTGTTTCAGTTCACAATGTAAAACCAGAGTGTCTAGACGCCTACAACAAGCTTTGGTAAGTGTGCATATTATGTTTTCACATTTTAGACATGTTGATTTGATCACAAGCTGTTCTGAAAATTGGCAAATATAATTATTTAGAGGGGGGGGTGGAAAAATTCTCCTTTTACTTTCAGGGTATGGTGTTAAATAGTTCATATTATTCTTGGAGAGAGATGACAAAAGATACTTTACTCAGGTCATCCCCTGTCTTCCCTCTTGGAGGTGTGATTTTCCTAAAATGCAATTTAGGAAGATGCCTTTTGTGAAAACATTGGGGACGTTTGTTGGAACAGCTCTCCCCCTTCCCTTAGTTGTCTTATGATTGCTGGTGCATGCGGGTAGGTCCTGGTATGCTACCATGTCCCACTCTGGCTGCCATGTAGGAATGTGTTGAGGGTGGTTATTCTCTGCATACAGGAAGGAAAGAGAGAGATCACCGGTAAGTAAAACTGCATGCCAATATTAAATTGAAGTATAACCTGGAGGAGATTTTAAAAACCCAAGGGTTGACTTTCTCTCAGCTCATCTATATCCTTCTACAAAAGTAATTTACTGAGATCTACTATTAAAGAGCTATGCGAATCCTCGGATAGGATTGTTGCATTGGGGTGATATGCTCCAAAGGGAGAAGTACTGTTACGGGTTTTCCAAAAGGTTACAACTTTGTAAAATGTATGAATTGGTGACATTTTGAATTTACTACTTTAAGGGTGAAACTGCAGAAATATTAGTCCTGTTCTGGATACGTAATCACTCCTCTGGAGCCAGAGCAGCTGCCTTTTCAAGAAATATATGTTTAAATTGGAAATGTAGTAAGCCTCACACCTTTGCAAACAGCAGTGCTTTCTCACTGAAAGTGATCATCTTGTCAGTTAAATAAAACATTCTTAGCATAATGATACCCTACTACAACCGATTTTTTTTAAAGTGTGCTGTATTGGTGAGAACACCGGCTGGGCTGGAGGGTGGGGAAGTTCAGAACTCCCAGTTTATGTCCTCAACTCTGTTGCTGGTTGGCTGTACAGCCATGAGTAGGTCATCTAATATCTCTGTGCCTTTGTGTGTTCAGCTTTGAAATGGGGCTCAGTGACCGAAAACTGTTTTCCTTGCTATACAAACACAGAAATGCACTAGAATAACATTCAATCATAAGGTATTTTTAACTTTTTTGTTTAAAAAAAACAAATACACAGAGAAGCACAGTTAGCATTCAGCCAGCTTTCTGTTTAAAAGCTTAACATAAACATGTCCAATTACATAAAACAGGGAGTCACTTCTCCGTGTTACCTCATGAGCTACCTAAGTGTTGAGTGAAAGCAGAGGCTTTTATTTTTAAGTAAAGAAACAATAGCAAAGAAAGAAACTGTTGACAGCCATCAGATGAAGTATGCGTGGTTAGATTTATTCTTTCCAACCCAAAGCAAATTTAAGTATTCCAGGGAAGGAGAAAACTTAAGAATAGAGTAATAAAACTAAGCCTTTCTGAACTTCCCTCCTTCCTCTCCCTAAATTAAAGATGAACAGGTTAATTCCCTATTCTGTGCCAAACCAGGATAAGTGTTAGTCATCATGTATTAATAAAGAAATAATGTAATGAAGACAATTGTGAGAGTACTTCATGAATCACTGTGGTTAAGGACCACTTCCGAAGAATTAGGAACGCATATTTTTAAAAAGGAAAAGGATGGTGTTCATAAGGTATTCTGTGGGTGTTTTTTTTTTCTATAATTTGCAACAAAATATATTTTAGGGTTATTGTAATAATTTAACATTCCTGTTTAAAGCTGCCATTCTAGGATCTCATTATGCTTTGCAAAAATAAACTGATGGTGAAACATCCTTGAAAACATCCTTGGAGAGTCATTTTATAATATTATTTATACTATGTAGTGAGAAATCTTGAGGTACAAATTGGTAATGAGATTTGCTCAAGTTTGTCTAGAAAGTCAGTGGCAGAATCAAGAGGGAAACTCGTATCTAATGACTTTCAGCCCAAGACGAGCCTGCTTTCTATTATTTGATACCGTGCAGAGACTCGTTGCCTATGAACCAAACTGAGTAAGAGGGGTAGTTATTCAGGGAAAAATATTAAAAGGCAAAGTTTAACCAGACTAATTGACTTATTCATCAAAGTACAGTGCAGTGAAAGCTGTCTTAACCGAGTCAGCAATCGGTAAAACTTCATTTCCTAATGCTAATGTAGGTCACTTTTAAAGTGTGAAAAAATATTAGAAATACTGGAAATAGTCAAACAGAAGTTTTGCGTTGGAGGTATTTTTAAGGCAGTTTCACTGTATGCTTTAATGGGTAAGTTGCCTCAGACTAAGACCGCTTTCTGAAATGGTAGAGAGCAATAAGGGTGCATACAATGAAGTACAGTCATCATTTGATCTAGCAAAATACTCGTTTTTATTCATTCAGCTCAACAGAACTAATAGCATTGTAACTGGTACATAAGACTGTCCTTTCCTATTTTTGTGTATTCTGCCTCCCTTGATAAAAGCTTTTCCTAAAGCACATCACCCATGTGGTTAGGCTGCATTTTCTGTAAGTGAGACATCCTGATATTTATGTTCCTAATGTGCTGGGTAGCCTTGCAGGTGATAGACATAATTTACTGCATCAGAAGAATTCTACCATGGTGTTTATTTGTCATAACAGTCTAAGAAATGGTAACACTTACCTTAATTTTTTGTAGTGGTGGAGCTGTCTTTCCCCTGTATGGCAGACTTTTGTATTTCAGCTTTCTCTTCTGAAAAGTAGAGCTTGTGAATTTTCATACCATAATGATAAACGTGTGGTGATTTGTTATACATATCAACTGTAGCCTCCCTGAAGGAAATGCAACATAGTGTCTGTATTCCTTGTTTTCAAGTCAAGAGGTGCTGCCAAAGATTCATGAAGAAAAACACTACCCATGTGCACTGGTGGGGACTTGGAACACGTGGTACGGAGAGCAAGATCAGGCTGGTAGGAGATAGAAGTACAACAGAATGTAAAACCATACAAGTGAAACGTGTGCTTGGCAGGTTTCTTCTCTTTAAATCATCTCTGTTGACAGTAAACCTTTAGCAATGTATACAGTGAGGGTGTGTGTGCATCTATTATCAGTAGTCATATTAACATTTACAGTGCTTGCTTTTTGTCTTGTTGAGTTTGACAGTAAAGAATTAATTCCTAAAATTTGTCCTATTGTTAATACACTTTCATGTTTTTCAGGTGGTAGATTAACAGTTTTGGGAAGTGCATGTAAAACGTGGTCCTGTAATATTTTGCGGGCACAGATCATGTTCCTGAATATTGGGGGTAAAGGCAAAGGCTTACAAAGACAGAGTTTATATTGCATTGGCCAGTAGAAAAGCTTTACTCAGACTTTCATACTGTAATTGCTGTATGATAACGAAATGCAAATCATTCACGCTATCTGAAAAAATGATTGCATTGTAAACTCAACAATAAGCTTGGCCTTCACTGCAGGAAAGTGAAAACATTTCTCTTCATGTTCACATAAGGATGCTGCCTAACTATGCAGACTGAAATTATAATGGAACTAGAAATTACTGAAGAGCCACTACAGAGGTAACTACAAAGAGTCTAGTGTAGAGAGAAAACCTGAAAAATTTCCTAGGCTCTGGGAAATTGAAGGAATGGGAAGCCACAAACGCATAGTGGTGTACTGATATTTGTTATGTAGCTCCATGGTTAGAGCTATCAATATCATTGCTTCGTTATTGAAAAATATACTCACGTACACATTAATTTGTCCTGCATTCACAGCATATCACACTATTGACACTGAACAAATGCAAAGAAAAACAGTAGATAAACCAAATAATGTCTGAGAAAGAGTTCTGAAAGTTGAAGGGAAATTGGGGAATGAAGGCAATTGAAATGAGACTATCTTAGCCAAGTCTTGTTCGTTGCTTTTGTAATGCATTAATACAGACTGGATCTGTAACTGCATCCATGACCTGCCCTGAAAATGGTATTGCAACAGTTCTAGCAGTGTAATAAAGCAGATTATAGGGTTTTGACTTGTTCAGTACTTGTGCCCAGGCTGTGTTAATATTAGGTTGATATATCAAATTTGCCCTGGGGATAAGGCAGCAGAAGCAGGCGCAGTGGATGAATCTGCCATCATAATGCAGTGCTTTACATTAGTCTCCAGTTCGCTCTGCTGGAAAAGGCGTGGGACTGCGTTAGAGGAGAGAAAATAGCTTTTGTGATTCTTTGAGGCGAAATATTGTTGCCTTGCTATATTAAGTGCTTGTAAATAAATCTTCTTATGATTTATTAAAGAGAGAATGCTTTGAAAAAACTCTAATGTAGATACCTGTTCTGAAATTGTTTTGTGGGGAAAATCCTAGCAAGTGTAACAATTCTAGCATGTTCAGATATCTTCTGCTTTTTTTAATGTAATGTTTACCTCAGAAATAACATTTGCATCATTTTTCATGTCCTACAGAAACTGTGTTGCTCTTTGTGCTTGAGTAATTTACTGAGCTAAAAAGTTTACCCCTCTATTGCTCTTAGATGAAATTGATATAAAACACAATTTTGGAATTAAGTCATCCTCTTAAATTGAATGTTAATTTCAACTGCAGTCATGTAAAGTCATCGCATCTTACTAGCATGGCAACAAAAAGTCCTTTCAGAAATTTCCCTGTTATCTTCAGAGTAGATTGCAGAATTTTCCAAGAGAACCCTTTCCAAAAAGCAGATGATTCCATTATTCATAGAATGTCCAAGTGTGTAATCCTTTTTTTTTTAATGAAAATCTATTTTTAAACCTGTTACCTGATTTCTATTTTTGTATAATTCTGTAGTATGAAGAACATTTTATACTTTGATATTCCGTAAGATTTAGCATTGGTCTGTGACATCCCTGAAAAAGCCTCCTTTTTTCTGTTTCAGTTCATCTGTGGAGATATGAGGGAGGCTATCCAGCTCTCAATGAGGTCATGAGTAAACTCCGTCAAAATAAGGTAAAATGCATTGATTTTGTTAGAATTGGTTATTTTACTTGGAAGAAAATGAAGAATAGTGAGAGCAAAAACCTGCCCATTTGGATACCCGCTTTTACTTCAATATCTCATCACTTCCTCTACAAACTTAGAAACCTCTTTGGAAAAGGGTTTATTGTCACATTCAGTAACACTGAGGTTTAATACCTGAATACTTTATGAAACACTGACACTTAGTGCTGTGTAAACATGCCACTTGAAATTTTTAGATATGCCAGGGGAATTTATATGCCTTTACAATTTAAAGGATTTCAATGTTCCAAAACCCAAAGATAGCATTAAAAAAAAAAAAAACCTAAGCCACCATATTGCCATATTGTATACTGTTTTTTGTTGTTGAAACATAATACACAGTTTGACAGTGATGACATTGTTTTTTAGGAATTCACAGAGTTTCGCAAAGAAAGAGGTAACATGCTTCTCTCACGCAAGAACCAATTATTGTTGGAGTTTAGTTTCTGGAATGAACCTGTTCCCAGAGAGGGGCCTAATATTTATGAACTGAGATCCTATCAACTTAGAGTAAGTTTAAATGTTTCTTTTTATTTTTTAAGCTCTCTGCTGTCATTAAATGTTCAAAGCATGTTTATACAATGTAGATGGAAAACAGACCTCATCTTAAAAATCTGGTTCTTATCAAGGCTGATGTCTGAGTCATTGTTGCTCTCAAAGTGGGGGGTCCAAAACGAAGGCAGGCTCCAACAAGACACTAATATCTGCAGGTCTGAAACCTCTGTGTTTTCATTTGAAGGAAACTTCAGGCAAATTACTTAAGAAGTGATACAGTTAGTAAACAGAGTAATTACAGATTATTATATCTTTATCACTTGAAGGAAGTGATTTGGTTGATACATAGTGTTTTCCATATGTAAATGTTGTGAAAACTGTCCAAATATTCTAACTTTCTTTAGACTACAGTTTTAACAGTCCGTTTTGTTTTTGTAGCCTGGAACAATGATTGAGTGGGGAAATTACTGGTAAGTGTTGCTTTAGCACTTGCATTCTCCTATTTGAGAGATGTATGTTTGAAAATCATGAAGTGGAGGTGGCAGAATGGTACCAAAGCATTTCAGTCACCCACTTAATGGCCTGCTTCTGTACGCAACTCGTAAGATAGTCCTTTGACCCTTAATTTATTCTTTGAGGAAAGAAAGAGGAATTCTGCATGCAGACAACATCGTGGGCTCTGTGGTTTGGCTTTCCTTCACATAACCCTTTCAGTTTGATGTAATATAGCATAAAACCACTTATTTTCAGCAGAAAGCACTGCTCAGTGAAGGGTGGTGGTGAACTCCTTGAGACTGTTGATCTTTCGCAACACCACTGGAAGCTGACTTACTTTTAGTTTAAATGGCCTAAGTCTTGCCTCTTTTAATCTTTAAAAGTCAAGTTGCTTTTGAAAACCTATTGAGCAGCGCATTTGTATTTTAATATATAGGTTAAAAGCATTTGGGACAGTCTTCTCTTGAGTTTATACTTCTTACTTTGTCTTATTTAAAACCAGTGCATGTTTCTTTCAGTTTACATTCACTAAATCCATGCAGCTCTAACAGTTGACAGTTAAATAATTTGGAGTATTTTCAATTATTGTGCCAAAGATTGTTAGATGTGTCGTTGTCACCAATGTAATTTATTTAATTACAGTAATTTGAAGAAAGTAAATTGAATTTAGAATTTTTATAAAATAGGCGTAGTGGAAGCCAGTCTGTTTTAGAAGATGCAACAGATTTATAGTTAAGAGAGATACTGATCTCACTTACACAACAAATCATGAAGCATTCCATAGGACAACTGCATAGCAAAGGTCCCTGTGAATAAAAAAGCTGAGTTGCACTGCCACAAAATCTGTGGTGTGTGGCAAAGACGATATGACTGAAACTCAGGGATTTAATTTTAGAAGAACCTGCTATAAAAATGTCCTGCCTCTTTACACTGTTCCAGCAATTATTGTTATACTGGATCTAATGTTGAAGACAAAGAATTATTAATGCACAGTCTAGTGAAACTGTAACCCTCCAATTTTAACTCATTTTAACAAGCTATATATTTTAATTAATTAGTGCTTAAAATCAGTGTATTGTGGATTTTTTTCTTATTTTTAATTACTGAAGTATACTGCAAATGCTGTCTAACGTTTGGGCTTCCTTTCAAGTATCACTTATTTCCTACCCAGATCTGCTGGTTTTAATGGCTGCTTTGCTCTTCTGTAGGGCTCGTGCAATTCGTTTCCGACAGGATAATAATGAAGCGGTTGGAGGATTTTTCTCACAGATTGGACAGCTTTATATGGTTCATCACCTCTGGGGTAAATTTGTTTGTGTTATCTGCTTTTTTTCTCACTGAATCAGCCCATAACAGACTCTTGGCTTTGCCCAGGAGACAAAGCTTTTACAAAAGGCAAAGGAATGTCTTAAGAGGCTTTTTTTGTTTTACACCAACAATGTTGATTTTTTTTTTTTTGTTTAATTTTTGTGTAGGTAACTTTATTTCTCAAACGAGCAAGCAGAAGTGAACATTACACGTTTTGTTCTGTAACCATCAACAGTTCTCGTGGCCATTTCTTATTAGGGACTACTTGTTTGCTTTCAATAACGTAAGCATGACAAGCTATGTCCTGCGATCTCTTTTCCCCACCCCCATTCATGCTGAACTGAGGTTTTTACATTTTAGTTTCAAGCATCACATATACCACACCTACAAAAAGGAAAGTCAAGCATTTATTTACGTTACTACATCGTGGTGTTTTGGCTTTCTCTGTGTGTTAGTCTCCACAAATGCTTAGCTACTTTTCACATGTTAGGATTCTTTCAACTTGAAGAAACTCATTGTCTAATATTTATTTTCAAAAATATGCAGTATTATCTTCATATCTCAACAACTCAGAATATTACATTCCGGCATTAGAAATCCGACACCACTCATGTAGAACTGTACTCTGTTGCATTATCTGTCTTACCTGTGTCTAAGACATTCTCTCTCTTCCTCAGTTCCTTCTGTTTGCGTTGGTTTGGGAGCTTTTCCTTTTTGCGGAGAACTTCTGACTTTTTTCCTTCCCAGTGTTTGCAGCACTAGAATACTTTTAAGGGAGCTATTCACGTGTAGAAGGAAAAGGAGTTGCTTCTAAGCTCTGTGTACTTGTTTGTTTCCCTCACCAGCTTACAAAGATCTCCAAACCAGAGAAGATATAAGGAATGCTGCATGGCATAAACCTGGCTGGGATGAACTAGTCTATTACACAGGTAACCTATTAACTTCATTGGAATGCTGGAGGTAGACTTTTGTGCATGTCATCGTTTTTGTTCTTCAGGACACTGCACAATGATAAAAAAAGTTTTTGCATCTCTGGTGCATGTGTGTCTGTGTGTCAGTTTTCCTACTGTAAGGGAAAGGAGGGACATTTCACTCAGCTGTAAAGTGAATTTTGCAATTGATCATACAAATTTGGAAAAGTTGCCTAATTGCTAAAAAATTGCGACATTAATAGTAAGCTTTTATACACGCACTTCTCCTGTAGAAGAACAGAATTGTGTAAATGCTTAAGTTTGTGTCCAAAAAATTAGGGAGCCAACTGTGAAATTTATGTTAAATTTTTACCTCTAATATCTCATGATATACAGGAGCCTTGATAAATGCATTCCTTTGAAAAGGGAGTTTAGACTTTGGAACTAGAAGCCAGGAGATCTTTGAGATCAAAGATAGCTTTCATAACAAAACTCACAAAAGTATGCTAAGCATGTCCGATTTTGGTTCCATAGGGTACATTTCAAAGGAAGTATACCAGAAAAATGTGAACTAACTTTCATTATGGTGAAAAGGAATAGGAATATTTGTCTTCAAAGGAGCAGACAGATTATATTAAAAAGTCACTTGTTCTCAAACTACTCTGCTTCAGTTACAGGAAGGTTGGTGGTTACTGATGACTTGGCATGCGCTAGCTAGGAGAGTAATTTGAAGACAGTAATATCTGTTCAAACTGAGTGTGCAGAATGGCTAATGATCTCTCTTAGTAAAATTAAACCCTGTCTCAATTTTTTTCAGTGCCCCTTATTCAGGAAATGGAGTCCAGAATCATGATACCATTGAAGATTTCTCCTCTTCAGTAAAGTCACTGATTTACTTGTGCCTACATAGATAAAGTGACAAGTATTTGTCTTAAATTAATTTATGGTATACATTGTATATCATAGTCTGAAATATAAAAGTACTGTATTGAGCTTATAAAAGAGACCTCTTTTCTTCAGAATCTAATGACCTTTTGCTCTTAGGACTGTACCAGGAAAAAAAGAAATATAGGACTGTAATTAAAAGGTTGGTTAGCTGAAAACAAGTACATATACGAGTTCCTCTGTGAGACGGCTCCTCAGGTTAAGTATGGCATACAGTATTTAGCATCTTCTGCTACATAGACAATAGCCGGTGTTTGGTAACAGCAACAGAATGGAGTCTTACAGTTGCTGTGGCCTTTGTGTAGCATTATAATGACTGCAGATTTTAAAAACAAACGTGGGAGTTCTGAAATTAGAAGCTGTGAAGCCCTCGGGCAGCTCTGAAATACACCTAGCTGTTCTAGCAGGCCCGAAATCAGTAAGGAGCTCTAATTTACAAATAGGCAGTCATTAATTGAGGATAATACTGTTTGTCAGGTGATGGCTTATGGACAGAGGACGGGGCATTCTGTTTTGCAGGGACTCTGAAGCGTGTTGAAACAAATCGCACATTTGTGTAGATATCTACACCTGAAATTAATTTTGTGAAGTATGACCTACGGTTTTCAAAGAGATACTGACAAGACGTGATTGCCTGAACATTCTGCAGAGAATCCAGTGCAGTTAAATACATTTATCTGTACAAATAACATGGAAGTCTAGGAAAAGGGGTTTAATTTAATAAGCAGTCATGAGTTCAGACATATGCTTGGTCGGGTGTTTCACTAACTGTACAGTAGGTACTTACGAATTGATGTGTGAAACTGGCGCATGTTGAGTCTATAGGATTGGCATAAAGCGGTGTACCATTATGTCCAGTTCTATTTTGGTTTCACTTTTAGTCTAGACTATATCAACACTTTTGGTGTCTGCAATGATGTGAACATCCTGTAAGTGAAAATAATATTCTTTCTTTAAAGTGGCTACAAGATTCAGTGTAACATACAGAATGTACAAATCAGTTACTGAATGTCCAGTTTGTACATTTCAATGAGTTTTCAGGAAAAACATATCAGTCAATAAAATCCTTTTAATTTTCACATTTTACTGGCACCGTATGTGTATTGCACCACCTGTGTTTTCTCTCAGCTTGCAGTGTTTACTATGGAAAATTTGAATAATTGCATAGAAGATTTCAGCTTGCTTAGCCAATATTACTTCTCTGTGTCAGGGACGGCATTTCCCAATATTCTGCTCTCCTCCAAAATGAATTTACAATATCTCCGTTACATTCCATTGTGCTAAGTGTTGTTGAGGTCATAAGTGCTGTGGTGATAAATACAAAATATTTTTCCTTTTGATTTTTCTCCACACATTGTGCTTAATATTTCAGGTCTGATTTCTTCTTTTCTTTCCACGTGAAATACGCCGCAGTCTTGCCTTCACTTGAATTTTCATCTTGAACAAAGTCAATATTTGATCTGATTCTCGCCTGTTTCCGTATTTCCTTCCTGTTGTCAACTGATTATGGGATTTTACCGAGTAAAATTCTGTACTATATTAGCTTAAAGTTCTCAGCTTGGCTTACTCAGTGAGCCAAGTACATCATTTCAGCTGTTCCTTCTTGTGAATCGGTCACGAGCTGTACTATCAGTTCACGCTGTCACTTTTCCAGGCTTTTGGGACTACTGTTTAGCTGCAAAAGGAAAAAAAGGCTGACAATGTCAGCTTCCAGTCCTTGTTATTTCTCCCAGTATCCTCCCATATTTCTTATTCCTAGAGAATTGTGCTGGTAACTTGCCCCTCATAACCAGCAATCTCAGCCAGAGACAAAAGGCAAAAAACATTTTTGGAGTTACAGGATTTTGGGGGTTCTGATGCAATCCGTGTTTCTTGCCTTCACCCCGGAGCACTAGGAATTAAATTCAGTCAGGCAGAGCTCTTGTTACATGAGGACCATGGAGTTTTGCATGAATAAGAAATGGAAGTAATAGCTGGATGTTCTGTGGGGTGACACCGTACGGTACAAGTCTCTTCAGTCTTTATGCGCTGCCTAAGATCTGAATTCTCACTAGTGGTGTTGTAATGTATTATGAATGTGCCTCCTGTCGTTCTGAGCTTCAAGCTCGTGCTCTGGCTGTCATCAGAGAGAGATTAGTTCCTGTTATTTTAGTTACAGATAACTATGTAAACTCGCTGACCATAACACAGTAGATAAGTAATGCCAATCTTTCCTTGCTTCCCTTTGCCGGAGCCCTTTCTGAAGTTGGTTTTCCCCTGTTGAGAACACTTGGGATTTTCCCTCTTAATTCCATGGCCAAGCCTGCCTTCTTCCTTTGACTAGCAATACTTCAGCATTTACTGGAGCAGAACTCAGATTTCAGAACTGAAGTCACTTGCAGTGGTTGGAGAGTGGGGAACAGTGCCTGGAAGGGTCTCTGGTAACGATCAATTCCTGTACCACTGTAATGAAGACACAGTTAAAAGTCAAGTTTAGTTGTCCTCTGGTCTTCCTAGAAAAGGCTGCAAACTGTTCTTCTCACAAGTCCCCTCATGCAAATTGAATGTATGACTTAAAGCAATTCTGCCTCACTGAATAGTCTCATTAAAATAAAAGGCTTTATACGCAGCGGTGTGCTTCCCCACGCTCTGAGTCAGGAGCCCTCCTGAAGACCTTACTTGCCTGGCACGTGCTACTCTGCAGACTTTGCTCTACTGTGATGGGATATGGTCAGGTAAATTGGTAGCTTGGTTGTAATACTGGACACTTCCCTCGGGATGCTTTATTCTCCCCTATTTTTTTTCCAGTATTTTACAGACAAGGAGGTTAGCCACTCACTACACTAAGTAATCCTTTCGATACCTCCTGGACTAGAGGTCAGGCTTGATATTTGCCCAGTGGAAGGGGGCGGTATTTTTTTTCAAACCAGTCAGACCTAAAGAGCTCTTGTGAAATCGTTGGCCCAACGCCATGTTTCCATAGCACTCAGACTGGCAGAAGATACTGCTGTGAATGTTAACATCTCTGTGGCACAGAGCCTCCGGCACGCTCTTCTGACTGCAGCATTAGTGAAATTACATATCCTTGAAGTGAAGCATGTCACAGTGTTCGTAGGATCAGGGCCTGTAGCTATAGCTGATTAGCTGGATGTTAGATTTTTTTTTTTTTAGTGGCCTTTTAATTCAGTAGAAAACTGCAGCAAACAAACTTCTCCTTTGCTCCATAACTGTAGAACTGCAGAGGAACACACTGAATGAGGACAGAAAGAGTTTATACTTCTACTCATGCAGTCTTGCCTAAACAAAAGCATGATTGTACATGAGCTGCCCTTGGAGCTGGCTGAGCTTTTTCTCAGGAAGAATTTAAAAGAGATCATGTTTAATACCCCCAGAAGAGTTCTGGTGAGCAGACTGCCAACTATTGTCTGTCCTGGCTTTTGTGAAGGTTTTTAAACTCTGTCCACAGATATTCAGTATAGCTGTTTATATGTCCGCCTCTCTCTAAAAAGCCATCAGAGGTTTGTTTCTGGATTTGTTTTCTTTTAACCATTCTACTTCACTAGTATTTAAATGCTGTTGTAACTTCAAGCAATTATTGCCTCATTTTTTTTTGCCAAACGTTAGATGGCATCACTGAGAGCTGTCATTCTGGGGCTTTGCTGACGCCTTTTGCCTCTATATCCTTTCTGATGATGTCGCAAAATGGACAGAACCAGTATTTGTTTTAATTGGTGGTGATGCTTAAACAATCGGACAGGAGCTCTTTTACTGCACCTTGATTTAATCTTCCTAAATTAAGGGAATCTAGTGCAAGTTGTGAAAACTTGTAATTATCTTGTGGGGAGAGTGTGAGGTTTTGGAAGGCAGGCACATCACTTGTTTCTCTTCCTATCTATGACGTGTGGTGGGATGAAAGAGAAATAGCACAGTCAGCCTAATCTTCAGTTTCCAGAAAAATACTGGCACTATTTGTAAGCACCCAGAAGATAAGAGCCTGCATAGCTTTTTTTACCAGGACAAATCATGTCATATCAACCCATCTTTCTCCTCTGGATTACATGGATGGGAGGAAGCGGAAGATGTGACATATATTTTGACATTAGTAAAGCTTTTCACATTATCAGAGATGAGATTCCTTTAAGTCAGGGAAATAAAAGTACCATGATGTGTCAGCAAAGCTGGTTAAAAAGACAGAAGCGTTGTCAGGAGCTTGCTGACAAAAACGCGGCATTTATCAAGTGTGTTCTGTGTAAGGACCTTCTTGGATGAGACACTGCAGCCACAAAAGACAAATCCTTAAGAAATTTGAATTCGTTAGCTGGAGCTCAGAGAAGTACTTACTTAGAACAGGTTAGGCTTATTTCTAGCACAACCAGTTTAAGGGTGGTTGATCCACACTTGAGGCCGAGGAAGAGATCAGGTAAGTTCCACAGCTTTTTCTTCATCAGTAGACCCCTTTTTTTAAGGGTTGAGGGATTAGCTTCCATCCAGTTATATGTTGGTGGGGTGGATTGTGGATTGTTAAGTAAATAGTTAAGTAAACAGTGTGACCATTTCACAAAAACAACCCTTTGGAGTTTAGTGTGAAGTATGGGAACCAATATATTACTCGCCTTAAAATATGCTTCTTGGACACTGATGAATATTGCATATATCTCAGCTTTGCATGCATCTCACAACTTTCAGACTACAGGTTGAGTAACAGTGATTTTGAGTAACAGACGACATCTCAGGTTCTCCTGTAGCCATATTTTAATGAAACCAGAGATACTTAATAACGTTTCCTACATATCTGTTCACTGTTTAACCTGGTTCTGGGAATCTTTGGAAAGGAAAGTACTTGCCATACTGTTTACCTTTTAGACTATATTATTGTTATTTATCAGTAGTATTATTGATTAGACAAACTTTTTGTTTGTGGCCCCCTTCTTCTATTGCCACCCAAAATAAGTAGAGATACTAGCTTTGATGATTCTGAAACAATAGATATGCAATATTGACTAGGGGCAAACGCATTAAGGTATTTTTAACTTACTGATAATTTCCTACCTTTGGTCTTCACTTGTGAGTGAATAATCAACTGACTTCTTCCACCTTGGAAAAGATGTTTAAAAAATCTTATCATTTTCATTACAAAATATTTGAGTAGAATGGTGCCATGTGCAATGCGAATTTCAGGCCAGAGGTGAAGGTGCCCAAGACCCAGAATCATTTAAAAAATCCAGAACACAACTTTTGCAAACAAATATATGTTTAATTGCATTGTATAATGGATTTATAGTTGTTAAATATATTACTTTACTGTATAATTTATCGTTCTTCCAGTTCCTTTAGCAGTTCGTCAAAGTGAGTAATGTACCATTTAGCTTTCTCCTTTACTTGCTTTCTGATGACATTCCCTCCAAATCCAATGAAGCAGTCCTGGCAAAACAGAAAGAATGGGCACATACATTATTGCAGTCCCATGTAAGGAATGGAACTTCTCAGCAATTAAGTTTGGGTTTAAGATTGGATTTTAAAATTATGATATTCCTCCATGCCTCTTCCTGTTTTACTTTGCATGTTCATTGTTCAAATTTATTAACAAGAACTTCAATAACATTTAATTTTGCACCACTTTGGTCATTAGAGTCTTTTTCCAATAGGAAAGTTGTGTCTTGGTGTCTCGTAACTTCAAGATTGTTCAGATCTGAGATTTTACTGAAAATCTGATGCAAGTGTGATGCAACATAAAGCCTTCTTATGCAAGAATGAGTTAACATTCGAACGTGCATGCAGCATCTCACAATTATTCCTATACTGTTTATCTTCACTCTGTTTACCTCATTTGATAGATACCAAAAGTAAACATTAACCATGTCTTCAATCATTAACCAGAAACAGTCATCATTTCTACATCTCAGAAAACCATCTGCAGTGAAAGTGCAGTGTTTAAAATTTCCACTGCTGTTTTTTTTGCCTTTAGGTAGAAAGCATTAAGCAAATACTAAGCTGCTTTGGTCATGCACATATTTTAACAGTAAGGGACCAGCTGTCCTAACACACATCAGCAGTAGCTCAGAGGTTGCTCCCGTGCATTTCCATGCACTGGGATATCTGTCCCTCAGCACTGGCGAAGAAGGGGTGTTGCGGTGCCTTTTATATAGAGAAAAGCACTAAAGGGGAAGATGGTATTAAGATCTGTCCTCTGTTAAATGACCATTTATAAAAGTTGTCTTTATATTCATTTTTTTATTATTTCACCCTGTCAGGGCTGCTATGTTGAAAGGTATCATCACCGTACAGTGAGATGAACCCTCTGAGCAGGCCAGTTTCAGGTAAATGTGCACCAGATCTGTGCCAGAGCTTCACGGTAAGCACCACTAATCAGCGTTCAGAAACAGGATCTTGGTAGAGTAAGACCTCTGCACAGAAGCAAGCACTTGCCGTGGGGACACAAAGGGGAAAGGCAGACGTGGTGATACCACCTTGATTTGAGACAGATCGCTAGACTGTTAGACAGCCCTGCTGGACCCAGCCAGTACCCTGGCGTAGAGGGTGACACCCTTACTGAGATTGTCTGAACTGGGAGAAATCAACCATTGCATGATTTTCTAGAGGAAAACTACCTACACAGATCTCTCTCAGCCTGTGGCAAGTGCTAAAGATCTTCCCTGAAGTCCTATAAAGAACTCAAGCCACACTTCCCCACCCCCCCCAAATAATTTGCTCAAAAGGAATTTAGAATTCCAGTTCTTTAATACTTACAGCAGGGGGACAGGCTTCCATGTCTGTAGCTCCATCACCAATCATAACTACTTTCTTGAAGTGGAACTGTTCCTTCAGATGAGTAATAACCTTTCCTTTCCCCCCTGATTCAGCTGTTGGTTGTGTTTCATCAAACCCTGCATATTCTCCTAGAACACAGTGGAAGGAGACGTTAGACACATAGCATATTTTCATGTAAATGAAGAAAGATATATGCCCATGGTCTTTACTTCAGAAAACAGCTAATTATGTGCAGTCCTGTGAGCCTCACAATATCGGCATCCCAAAAAAGTAATTAAGAGCTACGTGTAGGATTTTACCCAAGTTTCAGTGGGGATATTTTCAAAGATCTGAAATGCTATGACTCTGTGTAGTGTTACAAATCCATTCCCAGTCACTCTGGTCCAGTCATTCTGGTGTAAACATTTCAAAAGGAGCATCCAGTATGATGTATAGACAGTGTAAGAAACACTGAGTAAAAAACAACCTCACTAACTAGAGTTCTGCTTGATTACACTAGCTTAAAGTCCAGAACAGCTTTGCCAAAGCACATGGGTCTCCATACATGCCTCAAAGTCCCCGAAAGTGAAGTTTGCCTCTGAAAGCAGGTAAGTGTAATAACCTCTTTTAACTTGAAGGAGCAAGAGAAAATGAAATTGTGCTGTCAGCAACTGTAACATGTTTTACCTTTGGCACAGCTTGCAATTAAAAAGTAACTACAGCTCTATTTCATATATCTGGAAAATTACCTGAACTCATGTTTTTCCTGCTTGGAGCTAGCTGGATTGGTAACAAGGTCATGTAGGCTGGACAGTATCTGTAGCCCAATATCTGACAGTTGGAACCAAAAAAGTGGCATTAATTAGCAGAGAAAAGAGACTTTAAAGTAATCTCACCATTAAAGTAAAACTTCAGCCTGTTGGCAAAGACGTTTGCTGTCGGAATGTTCAGCTGCAAGGCCACGTGCTCCACGATGCTCTGAAACCCCCCAGAGACCAAGAAGACTTGGACCCCTCGTTGATGAAGCCTGCTCACCAGCTCCCTGAGAAGAAAGAGCAGTCACCAAGCGTGAGTGCCTGGCAGCATCTAGGGGTAACAAGAAAGTTAAAATACATCTTTCCTAAACAAGCCTGCCCATGCTTTGTGTTATTCCAGTTTAGTTAGGATATGTGCTGCTTTCCAGCTCCATCCATCACTGCTGCCCAGAGCTTTTCCTTTTTTCCCTTGCAAGTTTGTGTGGACACCTTGCTTGTAAAGAGCTGAACAAAACCGTCACATCCAGAGACAAACAGGTATGTAGTTGTTCAGAAAGAAGCACTCCCTAGAAATGTTTTCTTTACACTTTCATACTATTCACGTTCGTTCCCTGGAACAAATGCGAGCAGATCCAGTTCGGATTTTACTGTGAAATAAAACAACAGCAAGAAAATGAATCTATAATGCAGAAAAAAGTAGGGAATATGGGGGAGAGAAAGTCACTGCACCAAAATGCAAAAGTGGGCTGAAAAATGTGCAAAGTGCAAACATTTTCTAAGTCGGAGTTTGTTCCCCAGATGTTGGACATCGATGCCATCTTTAGAAGAGGGCACCAGCTACAGAAAAGGAATCAAAAGAGTAGTTGGTTTTGGACGCAGTTGATGTCAACGGGGCTCGAAGGCAGTTAAAAGTTTTACAGGATTTGGCTGTGGAAGCAGGAAGATCAGCATGCAGCGATGCTGAGCATTAGAACTGGTAGCACTAACAGCAGAAATGCTAAATACTAAAAGGCAAAGTGGAGGCTTAAAGCAGGCTACACAGAAAAGGAGGAATAAAGAGAAGGAATGAAAAGGCAAGTCATGTGATTCTAAACAAGCAAACAATGTTGTCTTTGTAGTTACATCGAGCTATGCCTTCTACAGCAAAAGCCGAGCATGTGCTTCATTTCAAGGAGAAAATACAAGTTAAAACTGCTGTATGTGCTAAAAATATTTTAGACTTGGAGCTATGGCCAGATTTTGTAGTAAAGAAATTATTTTCAATTGTTTGAAATTATTTTAATAGGGGGAAAAAAAAAACTTTTCAGTTTAAATAGTCAATGTTTATTCTAAAGCCAAAGATGAATGAATACAGACATATGTATGTCTTTCCCCTTAATGATTTTTTAATACTTTTTTAGGGACTTCAGTACAGAATGGGTAGCGCTAAGCTGATTCTAGGGGTGTGACTGCACACAAAAGTGTAAGAGAGAGGTAATATAATTGCAGAGCAGACCAAGCCAGTAGTTCATACTGGATATTGAATCTCCTCCCAGTTCTGTCACCCATCAAAAAACAGATGTGATTGAACAGATTATTTTCCGTGCCTGTTTAATCCTTAAACCAGAATTTGAGCTCACCGGCCAAACCGCCAGTTAATACCTAAGACTGTTTTCTTTTTGCATGGATGGTTAGCCACTTGACATGGGCTCGGGCTATTATAAGCTCCTGATACAAGCTTTGTACACAAACAACATGGAAACGGAATAGGAAGGCAATCTAAACCAGCTCTATGGTCTTGCAGCCTCGCTAATGTCACAGAATTTTGTTGATTTACGCCATGTGCTTTTAGAAGACTTTTTTGTTAGATCATTTGAAATTCTTCTTACCTTATTCCTGGTGTTAGCTGAGGTGGGTTGTCAGATATTAATTTCTGCACTTGTTCATAGGAGGGACGTATGAGACCTAGTCGTGCTGTTAAAGCTGCTTTGAATGTCACAGTGCCACCCATAGCTCTGCGGGTCCTAAATTGTGATCCAAAGAAAGCAAATCAGTGACACTTAACAAGTTGAGGCTTCTCCTGAGAACATTTAGTTAAAGAAGAATAACAAGGAACAAGGTAAGAGACCACAGGTTCTAGGTTTACCATATCTGTGTGGTAACGGAGAAGACTGGTACACTGAAAAGATTGGTAGCAACCACTGATAGAAGATCTCTACTGATGACAGCTCTTGTGAGAACCAGAAAGGTTCTCCCCTGAGAAACAGAGGCAAAGGAAAACTGCTTCATTCCCTCTGTGAGTGCATCTGAGCCATTGGCACAAGTATTCCTAAACTACAGCTCAGGTGCCGTTCTCTGATAACGATCAGTAACGGATCTTCTGCTATGAGCTTCAATGGAAACAACATCAGCCTCAGAGAAGTGTTAAGAGATTTGTCCCCTCTCCTCCATCTCATAATAAGGTTCGCTAGTGCTTAGCCAAGTTTAATGACGAGGGCTGATCTTGGTCTATCAAAAAGATTTACATTAGAGAACTTACATCAGTATAATTTTGTTGAGTGGCTTCACAATTCCAAAAGAAGTTACTTCATTATGCATTAATTTCACTTATTATTCTCCAAATCCTTTCTAAACTGTAATAATCTCCTATGACAGAGTTGAATTGTAAATTCACTGTCACAGAATAACCTTATCCATGCTTATTTTTTACTACTATTCCTATGAAGTAAACAGCAAATATACATACATCTCTGCGACGGCATCTCCGACTCCACAGAACTTTGCAAGCTCATCAATGCCTTCTTCCCTGATGACTGTACTGTCCACATCAAAGCATACTGCATCAGCATTGCGGAAGATTTCTTTCATCTCCAAGAGGGACGCCATCCTTTTAGGAACCTTCTTACTGTGAGGGGATAAGATAAAGTCTTTCTCTGAGTGACAGTACTGCACTCTGTCTTGAGCCATTTGTGCAAGTGATCTCGTTCTTGCGAGAAAGGACGAGCACAGCCTGGTAGCCAGCTTTTATCAAAGAGTGTGAGTGGTGGTGGAGGTCTGGCTCAGTTGCTGATTTGCTCTTTGCTGTTGCTGCCTATGATGTTCAATTTACGTTACAGGTGGGCCGTGGAGCTTTGGTCAGTCACTGATTTGCTCTCTGAAGGCTCGGCCCATTGATGTTCACATGGGGTTCAAGGTTGTGATACTTGGCATTTGCTGAACCATCAGACTGCCAACTGCTGTGTGGGACTTGCAATTCTCTGTCTCATCTTGCCCTCACCACTCAAATGGATTTTGATTTCTCATCAGACCCAGTCTAGTGTGTCAAATTAGTTGCTCCAGGTGATAGTAAAAGACAGCTAGCCCTTAAGGATTTGCTTCATTGCAGTAGACATAACTATCTTAAACCTATCAGTGAGTGGTTGCCTCTAAATCATGAAGGTTTAGATCCTTTTCTATGTCCCGATTAATATAAACTAAATATTCTCATCATCTATGAATCCATAGAAGATTTGGCCATTAGCACTGGGAATCGGTCTTTTACAAAATCTACTAAAGTCTTGAGTTTTGAGAACTTCACTCAACCCATTAAGTTATCACATCATGACACAACTTTTTCCATAACAATGCCTGACAAAAGTTTATTTTCTTCCCCTTTATATCTGCCCACTTAAATATGTTGAGCACTTCTACAGATCAGAAGCACGAGGTGTTCATCAAGTATTTTCTTACTCTACCCTACCCGTCTTGTGCTTCACCTTTTCATAAGGAAATTCAGTGTGGAATTTACTATTTACCAATCTGTACATTTAAACAGAAATAACAGCTTTCTATGTATCTTGCTTCCCAGATTTTTGTAAAAGTTTTTGTTTGGTTTTCTCTTCTAATCTCTTAGACGTCTCTCAGGACACGTCTTGGGTGATTGATCTGGGTAGCAGGTTCTCTCTTTTTCTGGGGTAGGGGAAAAAATACCGTCAAACAGCATGTTATATACCTTCATTGTGTTATAGACCTTCATCTTTTGTTTTCATCTCACTAAGCTAATTTATTTTTCTCCTATATATCATGTGAATTTTGATGGTGAGAGGTCCTATGCACACAAGTTCCCATCAAACATTTATTTTTTGCCCTTTTTGGACAACCTTTACACCCCCAGATACAAAAGACATCCAGTGATGATGGAGGAGATGATCACTATGTGCCTTGCTGTGGAAAAGTACAGGAGCTGATCGGTACTGATGTAGCTCACTGCCAAACAGGAGTCATCCAGGGATCACACATGGTAAACACCAGTCCTGTTTCCTAAGGTGACTTCTATGTGCTCACTGAGAGATCACAGCTAAATAGTTAGCGGTCAAAGCAGGAACAGGAACCTCTGGTTTTATTCCCATGACTAGTAACCATATGATGAATACTGGGATACAAAACGCTTTATGAAAAATTACAATAATCACTTAAAAAAATGTATAGAACACACACTCATCTGTTCATGTGTACAGAAGAGAATACTCCTCTCCTTCCTTGAAAGTTAAAGCCACCAAACCTAAGCAGTGAAACCTGTTGTGAACAGCTAAAAGCCATATTTGTAAGACAGAATCTCTGTTTAACAAACAGGTAGATATGAAATAGCAAGAAACAGACAGAGCAAGTCACATTAAAGGCAAAGCTACCCAAAGGCAACCATGAAGCAGTACTGTTTGAGAGGGTCGTTCAGGCTATTGAGTTTTTTGGTGTGAGTACACTACTATAGTAACCAAAGTGGGTTCGTGGCTTTGGCACAAGGCCGAGAAGGTGAGACAGTAGCTTCCTCAGTACTCATCTGCGTGGCAGGCGTGAGTGAGTACAGGAGAGCAGGTAACACTCTGCCCATACTTCCCTCCTGTGCATTCACTTTAGGTGTGGGAAGGCAGGACAGAGCCTGGGCTCAACCCTTGCAGCGTGCCAGAAAGCAAAGGTGAGTGGGCATGCAGTAGAGAGGAGATATTCCAGAAAAGGGCTTTTACAAACTCTGCCTCTGGGAAGGGCGGAAACAAGGATTGAACCATAGTTTGACAGATCTCTCCTCTTGGTGCACCACAGCTGTTCTGTGCACGGATATACTGTAAACCCCTGGTTTAGCCTTAGAAGCATCACTGAAGAATTATTTGCTGCAGACAGCCAGCATGTTGGGTTTTTTATATTTTTCTATAAAGACAGCACTGTACATATAAGAAATAGTCATATGCCATCAGCATGGCACATAAGAGAAACCCGTCTCTCTTAAGTAGCCACGGACATAAAAACTTCCCTCTGGCACAGACTGGTTCTGAGCTAAGACTTGGCAGTGGGTGGACAGGTGACACGTGAATTCCAAGTTTACTTTGCATTAGCCTTGACTTGACATTGGCTCTACAGCACTGTGTTTGGGTTTTCAGTGGAAGATTTTGATTTTTTGAGCAGGAGGGCTTTGACTTTAGGGCAGGCCTTGACAGCCATTTGCTAGACATATTTATGCTGTGGAATTAAAAAAAAAACAAAAATCCACTAACATTTTTTAAATGGCAGGATGTTAATTTTTTCCAGTCTACTGGAAATTATAAAGTCCACCAAAAATTCAGCCATGGGTTTGGTGCCAATTTTAAAGATTTGCTCTACTGGACAAACTTGTTGCATCACTGTGGCGTGACATTTGCGTCACGGTGTTCCAACGCCGATTCCTTAGTATGCAAAGCCATCACATTGCCTCATGCTAACCTGAGGCTGCACTGCAACATTACCACATTATGATGCAATGGCACTATGTGGGGACACTGCACTGTGATGTGATTTCTTGGCGAGAACCTGAAATGTGTTTCTGGATACACGTCTTCAAAATTTTAATCTCTCTGAGAAAAATGTTATCGCTAGAAACACACATTGGGAGCAGGAAGTAAGAGACATTAACTTTTCCTTCTCTCTGGTATCTGCATTTCCCACACTCCTTTCCCTTCTGGATGCTCCTTACGATGACGGGATCACCACTGTGGTGGACTCTGCACTTTAATGGACTGATAGACAAGTTAGAGGAAGAATTACCAGTTGCAGAGCCATGGTTGGAATTAACCCTGTCCTCTCTTTGTTCCATACAATAACTCTTTCAAAAAAGTTTCAAAAGCTGTGGTTTACAGTCCCTAAAAATGACAAGTTGGAAGAGAAGAATTGCATTTTGAAATGCAGAAACCATCAGTAGTTCCTGATCTCCCTTGGCCTGTGACCTGCTAAAATCTTTCCACTTTCTGCTATAGCTGAGCACTGAGTCCTGGAAAACACAAACCTGTTTTGGGGTAATGTGTCATCACACACATTGGAGAACTTGCGATGAACTGTAAAGTAGGGAAGCTCATACAGGAGCGAAGAGGATGAGCCTTATGAAGGAAGCTTCAGTTATTGCAGGGACGGAAGAATAAATTTTAGGAGTTAAAGGTGGGTCACTTGGACTGAAATAAGGTTCTTCTGCCCTTGTTGGCAGAGCTGCAGGGGTCACCACCAGCTCCAGAAGCTGGTATATGCCATTCCAAATGGTTACATGCCAATTTCAGTAACTGGTGAATTTTTTTTCCCAGCCCTAAGGGTAGATGAGAGCATAAGGCAAGGTTATTAGTGATTGAGCAATGGGCAACAGGGGCGGGGGAAAATACAAGCAGGAGAGGTTCTGCTCCTTCCCTTGTTTTTAACATTTTCACTGGGCCATTCTGGTGTGTCGTCCACCAGGAAGCTGCCTAGAATTCACCCCCAAGTAAGTTCATGGAGGAAATAAGGACAGACACAGTAGGTGTCGCTTGGAAACATAAGCAAAAAGAATTGAAGCTGTGTAAAACCTTTCTATGGACAAATCTCTAACAGCTGTAGTAAGAGAACAGCAATTTTTTATTCCAGAGTGGTATAGGCCTCTACAGTTGGCAGAGATTAATTACTCTGAAATACAGGGCATCTGATTGCTTAAATACATCAACGTTTTCACGAGATGGTAAGAAAAAAGAAATTCACATAAATAATGAGTTCTGTCTCCATATGAAAAACATGGGTAGAAAATCTCAGATGTTTCTGCCATTTAATTTCAGATAGGTAATCTATTCCTATCCTGTTATATGCATATTGGAAAAGCATCCAAGCAGCAAACATTTCAACAGGTCTGATAGTAAAATATTGGGGGGAAAAGCTGAAAAGAAGAAAATGGGGAAGAGAAGAAACAATGGGCAAAGAAGTGACTAGAGAAGACATAAGAATAGAGTGACAGAGGGAGAGAGGGAGAGTGAAACTTGAGATAAAGGTGGAGAAAAAAGAAATCAAAGGAAAAGTGGAATTCCCATGAGATCGCCTTGTCTCCAGACTATGAAGTACTTCATTAGCCCATTTGGAAAAAAAAAACTGGCATTTCCACAAGAAACAGTTCTGTTTCGTAACAGAGAGGGTGGAGTCAGAGAAGCAAGCACAGGAATTATGTAAAACCACATGTCAAAGGAAAACAAATCTTTTCTGTTTGCTGACCCTTCAAAGAAGGGCACTTGCCTCACTGTGAAAAACTGAAATATCTGCAGTATCTACTACATACAATGCAAAAGGAACAAGTACATGGGACTCAGAACTCCAGGTGTTCTGGTGCTGGTATATTTTGAGGAGATCTTGACAAGATCTCAAAATCCTCACTGTGACTAGCCTTCACTTGTTACCATATTCCAGCTTTCAGAAGTGCTGCCACGCTGCTACTTTGCATTATGTTCGCATTTATTGTGAATATGTGTTCACACATTGTGAAAAAATGAAGATTAAGTGAATCTTAATGAAATATCACCCAAAATATCTTTTGAAACAGATCACTCAAGAATATTCTGCAGTTTGCAGGCTCTGCTGTTTCTGATTCACTTCCCAGTTAACAAGGTGAGAGTGACCACTTCATCGAGATGCACTCTGAGATACATTCCCACAGTAGAGTAACACTGCATTGAACAGGCAGTGGGATTAACAGAAATGCAACCACATTAAACTGTTTCCATTTTATTGAAAGGAAAATGTTGCTTAGAGTAAGGGATTTGGAGAAAATAGTTCTTGAAAGTTTTCTCAGGACCTGTTCCCACTACAGGACTGGTCCTGCTTTTGTAAGACTGTTCACAGGAGCGTTTCCATGGTATTAGTTTAAAGAAACCACTTAATCCTCATTGTTTCTAGTCCTCTGTCTGTAAAATGGGAATAATATAGTGATACAGCTTTCCTAAGCTGAGGTTTAATTCTCAGTATTAGCAATATGTTTTGAAAGCCTTAGAGGAAAGGGGATTCATTTAAGCAGATTAGTTATATTTAAGCAAATTGTGACCATTGTTTATATCCCTGCAAGTACTACTCTCTAAAAGTTCAACCCATCCATCCATAATTGTGAGTTTCTGTGGGTTTCAGTGTGAGAATAGAAAGATCCAGTCCTTAACCTCACTAAGCTTGCCTCGCGCTTCCTGTTTTTCTGTTCAGGTTTTAAAGGTAGTAACACAAACCTGCATGCCAGTCAAGAGATGAATTGTTTGCAGGTCTACACCAATACCTGAACAGCAGTGCCTAACACTGAATTTATTTAAGCACCTTTTAAAAAGTAGTTGCAAAGGGGTCGAAGGAACTTGATGAATGTTGACATACACCTCCCAACTCTCCAATCCCCTCTTGCCTGCCCTGACAAAATGATGGTGCTCTCCCCCTGAACGATTGCATCATTCATTCATGCTGCTGTTATAAAACAGGCACCACGCTGCTGCTGCATCGTGCAGGGCAGCGCAGTCACAGACCCAGAAGAAGAGACTCTTCATTTTCTATGCTAGAAAAACATGGTGTTATGGATCTGATACGCCAAACGCCAACCCCTTCCAAACTGAGAGAAAAAAACGTTCCCAGTGACTTACAGTATTGTACTGGCCGTGGCTGCTGCTGCTGCTGCAAACCTCTTGGCTGCACAAGAAAAGCAGTGATCAGCTGAGACCTTCAGTCACATAAATACAACGGCACGGGCTGATCTGGAAGAAAGCCGCATTTTGTAAATCACTCTTTTATAATCTGCTGAGTAAGCCAGCCTGGATGTTTTTTTTAAATGGTTGCACACATGTAACCAGAGAAGTCCAGCTGTTCGCTGACAGGCGTAGGGGAGAGAGGTGTAACCTCGCCTGCGTCGGGGGAGGAGCCGCTCGGGCCCAGTTTGGGGCGCTCCCAGCTTGGGTAGGCACGGCTTGGCGGGGAGCAGACCCAGCACAAGAGGATGGGGAGGTCGCTCGCCCAACAGCCAGCCTGTGCCACGGGCACGGGGAACAAGACGGGTTTTGGCAAACTCACCTCGCTCCACACAGAGCACCAGCGCGGGAGGGCGAGGGACGAGAGCCGAGGAGGGGCTCGGCCAGGCAGGAGTTTCTCTTGGCTTGAAATCGGAGGCAAGGCAGGGACGCTGTTTTCTTTCACTGTGGGTGAGATGAAAGGTTTTGCGAGTTAAGATTGCAATACTGTATTTTGGCTTAAGCTATTAACTCCGCACATCAGAGTATGCAATGTTACACACACAAAAAATCAAATCAAAATTCATCAAAAGCTATGAAGGCAAAATTAAAACTTCTGCTTATGAGAAGGCTCTGTTTTGTTTCCCCAAATGTTATGCTGTCAAATGCAACAGAAAAATTGCAAAACCTGTCTGTGCTCGTGTTTTGGCATCCCATAGAAGAGCTTCCCTCAGACATGACCGTGGACGTTGGTTAGGAAACGGGAGGCTGCCAGCCCAGGACTGTGAAGCTGGTTGTTTGGTTCAAGGTCAAGAAAGCCAGATTTAGCTGATTTAGCTTCTTTCATTCACTTGTGATAGGAGTCTTATGACTGCTGCCCATCTTGAAAGACTGTTCTGCACCACTGGATGCACCAGTCACATTCTATGCATGATCTCTTTTGCAATTCTGGCAGCATTACCCCTCAAAATTACAGGCATTAATTAAAATCAATAGCCTGGCATGCCTCTCCTCCCATGTCCTCCTTTATGGTTTTTCAGAAGTTCTCAACACACAACCATTTGTCAACGTGAGCATCTGTTAGTAACTTCTTGTGTCGGGAAAAGCTGGTACCTAGCCCCTTCACTGCAAAACTGGTGACGTGGTTCACTGTTCAGTCTGGTCCTGTTTGTCAGTTTTATCATGCCAGGACAGTATGTTTTCGAAACGGATTAAGAAATCATTTCTGTGAATAAGGTTAAATGAAAACAGATCTTGATAAAGATGAAAGAAAACTGCTTTTACTGAGAATCTCAGAAGTTTTTTTGCCAAGATAAGCAGTGCATGATTTGACTAAGAGAACTGCTGCTGAATATTTAATGAAGGATATTCCCTTTATTTGGCTTCATTTAATGGACACATTGGTTGTAATTCAGGTAAATATTTTGATTCTAATCTGGTGTAATTTGTTGTAAATCCATTGACTTTAAAGGACAATTTAGGCCTAGTAAGCATCTGCCCTGTATTTTTTACTATGCATTAAAAAAAAATGCAGAACAGTTCAACAACTACAACTAAGACTGAAAAATGTAGAAAAGCTTGTCCCAATGTCTGAAAAATGCTGCAAAATGGGGATTTAATGTGAAAATGCTAATGAGAAGTGTTACTATATCATAAAATAACGATCCTCAGCCATGTGATCCAGGAAAGAAACACAGGGAGTTCTGCCTGGAAGCTTTAAGAGGATGTTGAGCAGTGAAAAGCACAGCTCACGTGGATGTGCGACTATCAATACAAGCACAGCAGCTCACTTTTACACAACTACAAAACCTCTGCATTTGTACAAAAAGCAGAGATTATCTACATGAAGGACTAGAAGGTCTTTGAAAATGGCTTTCCGTTTTGTTTTTTTAAAAAAAAAAAACATCTAAAATTCAAACTAAAATTGCCAGGGTGATTGCTTTATTTTCTCACAGTAATAATTCCCCTCACAAACCTGAACCTGCTTGGGGAATGGCCATATCACTGTTAGCAGCCAGCCCCACACGTTGCAGGTGTTTAGAGTGGATAATTCCTCTCCTTCCACGGAAAATCACCCACAAGGGTCACAGAACAGCAGCAAGGAATATATAAAATACAACGGGCCTGCTGGTATGTGTATGGGTTGGACAAGGCTGCCCTCTGCTGAGAACAGCCCTGAAGAGAGGATCAAGGCAAAAAAAAATACAAACCGGAGAAGCAAGAATAGCAAAATATTTGTGTGTGACTCGTTGGCTACAGAATCTAGGCCGGAGCTGGGGATTCAGGTTTTAACCAGGCATCACATCTTGGCACCTCAGACATTAGCACTGCAGCTTCTCGGGGCTGGGTTGGCATGTTTTGTTTTGTTATGGTTTTCAGCAGGCTGGTAGCATCCCTACAAAAGTGAAGACTAAACATTAACAGGAGAGTTCCAGAGCCAATTATGAGATGTCAAGTGTAATTTCCTGCATTTTGCAATGTTTGATGTTTATTTCTAATGATTACAGTAACCGAACAGAAAGCCCAGCCACTATACTAAAAAGTCAGCATTAAAATATTTCGCAAGACACATGCACTGCTCAGCTAAACAAAAGAGCTCCAAACTTGTGGTGCATTATGCTCAAACACTGACTTCATCTAAAACATCTAAAAAACAGAAATCCAACCATGTTAGCAGCTATCCCCTCCAGACCTGCCAAGTCAGACCGACAGGCCATGCTTGGGAGTCCTCCCACACAGCATGGCATTTTGCCCAGGAACCCGAGATCCTCACCCAAAGCAGCAGAGCAGATTCCCAGCAGGTGCCATAGCCTACAGCCAAAACTGGCGAGGCTGAGCAGTCTGCCCTGATGCTTGACACTCGCTGTCTCTTTCAAGTCAAGCTCCCCCAAAACGCTTGTGCAACAAAACAGTACCCAACAGCGGCCTTAGACTTTACTGCTGGAAGTGGCGTGAAAACATGTTCAGCCCATTGCGTTGCTGCTCAGCAGCAGTTGGGTTGCCGAAGCTCAGCGTCCAGGGCTGCATCCAGAGCTCCCTGCTGCAAAAAGTGGGATGGAGAGGCGGAGATTCACCCTTCGCCATCCTCGTGCCTGGTGGATAAGCGTTGGGGAAGGCTGTCTGTCTTCTCTCTACCAAATACGGAGGAAATCCTGGCCTCGGGGCCAGTTGCCCTGTTTGCTGTGGGTTAGCACCCTCCAGAGCAGATGGGAGGCAGGAACACTGAAAACCACTTGGCCTGGATCTCCCTGGCACACCTCTGCAGCCACCAACCATGATTATTCTGGGGGAGGGCACCTTCCTCACGAAATACTTAAAATAACGAAAGAGGGTTGTGTCACGCCCGACATTGCTGGTTGCTCAGAAGTAATAGATGGGTGTTCGGGGGCACAAGCTGTGATGGGGCAACGTGGGAGCCCAACTCGCTGCAATCTGTGCCCGCGGTGTGTCTTCTCAAGCTCCTTCTCAAGGGAAACCATCAGTATTCCTCCATTTGCAAGCCTGAAGCTGCCAAGACGCATTGTGCAGCCTCAAGGACTGAGCCCTGACAGGACACAACGCTTCCAGCACCCATCACGGTGGCCTTCACTTCGATAATATTTTGTGTTTTTCTTCCACAAACCTCACGGGAAACCTCTGCGTGGCCTTGGGAGAGATCGTCCCCCGTGCTTAGAAAGCCTTGTGAAGGCTCTAGGCCCAGGAACGGCCCGGGCTTGTGGGGCCGTGCTGTGGTGGCCCTACAGACGCTGTCAGTAGCCACGCAGGCCCCATCAGTGGCCACGTAAGGCCCCGGCAAGTTCCCTTCCAACTCTGTATTAAAACGAGTTTCGCTTAACCTCAACCCTAAATTTTTTTACCAAAGAACCCTTTGGATTATTAATCCGGCCCGTTTAACCATTAATCCCACCGATCGTAATGGTAAATCACCGCGTTTAATTATTTATTCTCACAATTCTGCCAACCCGCTAGCGGTGCCCGGCACACGAAGTGGTGGGATTAACAACCGGCCGCTTCCCCTCAGGGGCGGCGCTACCCGTTAACCACCGCGGC
>VZSZ01003484.1:122193-132327 GCA_013398815.1 Ibidorhyncha struthersii
TTCCCAGTTCAGCTTTAATCTGGTGTCGTTTCTTTTCCCAGTCTGCCCCTTGGTGGTTGCCCATCGAGAAGGCTTTTTGGCGACAGGTAGGTAAAAATCAGGTGCGGTGTGTCCACTCCGTGCCGGGAGCGTGTATGTGTTAGTGTGTGCTGAACCTTATCGACTGAAAATAGGGGGGAAAAAATCACGTTTCTGGTTGCTGCATGTTCCCTGCCTTGGCCTGTTCTGTCCTTTGGTCCCTTTTTAATTGAAAAGTTTATGAAATCAATTAAAATCTGTTCGATGCAATTCCTTCCAGCCCTCGGGTCCTGGCTCCGGCATAAAGGACAGGCTGGACTACCCGGTGCTGCACGTGAGCTGGAACGACGCGCAGGCCTTCTGCGCTTGGAAAGGGAAGAGGCTCCCAGCAGAGGAGGAGTGGGAATTTGCTGCCAGGGGAGGACTGGAGCGTACGTACCACCAGCTCTGACCTTTTCCCAAACCGAGGCATCAAGTAATGGTAGTTCTACCAGATCCAAATCTCCATCCAGGGATGTTTTCAGAGGTTAACCTGGGGGCTGAACCACCTCTTGTGGGAGTCAGATTAATAATAATACAGGAAGAAGAAGTGGCTTATCTATGATTTTAACGTATCTCCCCAAACAGAGCATTTCTGCCAGCTAAAAATACCATTTCATGGGTTTGGGGTAAGGAGTGTCCCCACTGCCACCCCCCCAGTTGGTGCTGGGATCACTGGGGGGAGCATGGGACTCCCTGGCACGAGCGGTGGTTTGTGAATGGGAAGCTCTTGNNGCCACCCCCCCCCGCTGTGTCCTGAGCTGAGCGGAAAAGGGACGGTCGTAAAAACCTGGTTAAAAATGGGCAAATGCAGAGGCTGGACTGACAGAGGGGTAACGGGTGTCTCTTCCTTCTTGGCAGAAAGGGTGTATCCCTGGGGAAACAAGTTTCAGACGAACCGTACAAATCTGTGGCAGGTAAGAGCTTAAAAATCATCCTGTCTGCTCTGAGCTCTTCTGAGGGTGGTGTTTAACTTGACCACAGAGCACGCGTGGCTGCCCGAGCCGGCTGCGTGGTCCTGGGGAGCAACGCAGGTTTACCTGCAGGGTACCCAAATTCAGCTCCTGATGGATTATCCAAAACAGCCTTGGAGGGAGCAGACTCAGCCCGGCCTCCCTGGGAAACTGGGATTTCAGTGTTTCCAAAAACTCATACATAACCAAAAATTCATACATAAATTTGTTTGAAAAGGAGGTTGTCTTGCGAGAACTTTAGATGGCTGATCTCCTTTCTCGGCCAGAAATGCTGCATCGAATTAATTTACAACGGAGTGTTATTTCCGTTATTTAAGTGTAACACGGTCCTGCAAAGAGCAGGACTTGGTCGTCTCCGCGGTGGGTCTTTGCTTGGAGTGATCTCTATTCCCACAGGGCCAGTTCCCGAGGGTGGACACGGCTGAAGACGGTTATCACGGTGTCTCGCCGGTGGCAGCGTTTCCTCCTCAGAACAACTATGGTACGGAGCGGACATCCCCGCCGTGGTTTTGGGGATGGCATTTGCTTCCTAAATGAACACGAATTATAAAATCCTGTCGTTGTAGCAGAGTTTCAGATACGATGTAGGATCACATCAGCATCTTGCTAGAATAACCGAGCCCAGCGGGAGCACTGAGGGTTGTTGCCGACGTTGGCTGACGTGCACCTGCTGCACTTCAATGCACCAAACCAGCCCCTGCTTCTAACTAGAAGTCACTTATTTTGCACTTCAGTGCGATGTGCCTGAAAATCCCGAGCACATTGTGTTGAGGGCAGCGGATGCCATGCCCTCACGCAGACGGGAAACGATGAGACACGTTAAAGGTCCAGTTCTAAGCTGGGGCCAGTTTGAAATACAGCAAAGAGCTCCTGCTTCCCAGTCTCACCATTAAACCACGCTCTTGCCGTGATGCTTTGAGTGTTGCGCCCCGCTCCCGTAAACCAAAGTGCTTTTGCAGCCCTTGCAAATGCGCTCTCGTAATCCTGATGCAAACCCCTCCGTGTCTCAGGGCTCTACGACCTGCTGGGGAACACCTGGGAGTGGACCGCGTCCGAGTACCCCACTGCGGGGCTCTCGTCGAGGCAACGTGCTCAGAAAATGCAGGTCCTGAGGGGCGCCTCGTGGATTGACACGGCAGACGGGTCTGCGAATCATAAAGCTCGTCTTACTACCAGGTAGGTCCAGGCAATGCCCAGGCGCTGTTTGGCAGCGATTTCTTCTGGCTTGGTTTTATTTGGAAGGGGGTTTTATTTTAAAAGACGTTTGTTTGCTCCAGCTCTGCGAAGCAGTTAGGAAAACACACTGCAAACACTGCTAAAAATTTTCCTGCTATAGATACGTTCCTAATTGCTTCTCAAGTCATAGAATGATAGAATGGTTTGGGTTGGAAGGGACCTGAGAAACCATCTAGTTCCAACCCCTCTGCCATGTGTGTTTTCCATCAAGTATTTAGAATGAAATGCTCTTCTTGAAGTTATTCCAGGGAAGGGGAAGATGTTTCTAGTCTGTTATAGAGGGGCACGTTAAAGGATGTGAGCGTTGAGCAGGCGGGATCCCTAACTTTGGGTCTCTTCTCCCCGTGAGAATGGGGAACACGCCGGACTCGGCCTCCGACAACCTCAGCTTCCGCTGCGCTGCCGACGTCCCGCCCGTCACGGCTGAGAAAAGCCGGACCAAACCCGAGCTCTGAGCGGGTCACAAGGGAAGACCTGACGGCATTTTCTCCTGTGGAGATGAACAGTAACCCCCAGCAGTCACTTTCATTAAACCCAGACAGTTCTAAAAATTAAAAATAAATACTTTCAGCTAAAACTCCTTTCTGCACTGGGACGTCTGGGCACGAGCAGGGTCCGGGAACGGCAGGCATGGTGGTTTGTCTGTTATGTCCTCTTGGTGTAGGAGATACTCCAGCTCTCCCGTTGGTGTCCGTTTTAAATAAACAGAGGGGTGCGCGTGTGCGGCACCGGCCCAGAGCTGCGGGGACCTCCAGCCCCAGCCGGAGGGAGCGAACACCCGCAGCCCCCGTGACTGCCAGCGTGGGGCTGCCACGAGGGGCGGCTGCCGGGGGGAGCGATGGGGACACATCCCTGGAAGGAGGACTCGTACATTGGTCCCCATCTCCTCGGGAAGTTTTGTGCCAGCCTCCTCCGAGCCTTCCCAGAAGTGAACCACGGTGCTTTTATTGACCCTTAAACAGCGGCAAAACCAGACGTGTGCTCGTGTCCAAGCGCGTGGATGACCCGAGCCAGTGACCCACCTCTCCTGGGTGTTACAGCCAACATAAGGGCTACAAACCGGCGGTGCGCGAGCTCTGCCACCAAAGCCCCGAGCACAGGGGTGGGGGAGGACACCCCTCCGGGCACTGCTCATCCCTCCTCCACCCGTGCCTGCCCCGAACGGGTCCCGCTCCAGGGCTGAGCTGAGCCTCCCCCAAGCAGATCTGCTGCTCCGAGCACAGCGGCAGCTGCAGCTGGTTACGGCTCCGTTGGAGGCAGCTTCTCCAAACCCATCCCTTACAGCGGGACGCACCCGGGGGCGAATGGCAGCCGTCTGCTGGGTTTGCGTTTCCACCTGACCCGAGGCCAGCCGTATCTCTAAGAAAACGCAAAAGAAATCGCCGGTTGGTTTTCAAAGATTTTACTCGCCTTAACTCTGTGCAAACTCGTCGGCTGACGCAGCGGCGATCAAAACAGCCCTTCCTCGGCTGCCAGGGTCAGCAAAATGGCCTTGCAGGTGTTCTCGAAGAGGGCGGCTCTGTTCTGCGCCTCCCCCTTCTTCACCCAGTGGCGGTAGGTCCTGAAGGCGCAGGCGTCAATCAGCTTACGGACGGGCTTCAGGGCGTACGGGTCCCGCACCACCAGCTCCCTGGTGACCGACTTGACCAGTCGGTACTGGTAGTAAATGCGGACGGACGCCAGGACGGTCAGGCAGATCACCTGCAGCACAGGGAGGGGGGACAGGCTGGAATTCATGGCCAGTCCTACAACGGGACCACATCAGCCCCAACCCATCCCACGTGGCTGCTATCAGTGTGGAGGGGGGGGCCCCAGCTCCTGGCACAGGTATTTAGTCCCGCGTGAGCGCTACGGGCTTTTTTGGAGTGTGCCCTTAATGTCAAAACTGCCGGTCAGTCCAAAATGTGTCACCTAATGCCACTTTGGGCACCTTTGAGCTGCCCGGCTATAAGGAAGGGAAAGGATTCCTCTGTTTTATCAACTTTTGCATCGTTTGATGCACCCATGTGATGTCAGGATTATTGATTTTCCCTTAGAAGTGATCTTCTCTTTTTTAGTGGTTTGGGGTTTTTTTTGAGGAGGAGGCAGGCTTTTCCCTTATTTAATCATCTTCTGTGAAAAAGCCCTTAGGAAGCACCAGAAAGTAAGCGCAATAGTGCTTGGAGAAGGATCTCCACCCAGGCTGTCCCCTCCTGCCAAAGCCCAGGTCCATCAGCCTTCCTGAACTCCCAATTTATCCCAGCTCAGCTGGGAAACCCATCCCACCGCTCGGCTCCTGCAGCTCCCAGTCTCGGAGTTGGGGCGCTGGGTCACCCCTGTACCCAACCTCACCTTAAATTTCCGGAAGGGGCTGAAGTGCCGAACCTCCTCCACATCGTACTGCTGGAAGAAGGGGTGGGCCAGCGCCTCGCCGGCCGTGTATCGCTGCTGTGGGTCCACCACCAGGAACCGGGAGATCTGCACGAGGGCACTGAATCAACCCAGGGCATCCCAGATGTCTGCAAACCCACCCCACCACCACCACCACCCCCCAAAGGGTTTCCCATCCCTGAGCACCTACCAGGTCCTTGACGGTGTCCGAGCGGTCGTCCCACTCCGGGGAGCCGAACTGGTAGTCCCCGTTCATGATCATCCGCAGCATCAGCATCTGCTTGCGGTGCCAGAAGGGAGGTGACCCGGCCAGCAAGGTGTACATGATCACCCCGGTGCTCCACCTGCGGGCAGACCCGACGGACCCTCCAGCCCCGAGTGACACCCCAGGGGGCACCCAGCCGCGTCTGCACCCCAAGGGTGGCTCAGTGCCTTCCCCCAACTGGGGCACACTGGGCTTTGCCACCATGGAAAAAACAGGAGGAGGCTGCCCTGGGTGGTGTCCCGTGAGGGAGATTGAGCTCGTTAGCCCTGATGGGTAATAAGGAGCTGGGGCTGCCCTGCTGCTGGGGAGGGGGTTGGGGTTTTTGACTCTGAGCTGCTCTCCTGGATGCTGCAGGAGGAAGCTGCGAGTCAGAGGTATTTGCCTTTCTTGGTTTTTCTTGGGTATTTTAGGGGAGGGAGAGGAGGCGGGAGAGTGAGACACAGTGGGACCTGGCGATGCCACTGAGGCTGGATGCTCTGGGGCTGCCTCAGCTCAGGCCGTGCTGCGCAAAGTGTCCTGGCGTGGCAGTTAACGGAGGCATTTTACACTGAAAAGGGGCTGAAATGCCCCGGTGTGTTTTGAGTGGTTGGTTACAGCTCTGACCACCGCAGATCTGAGCCTGAAGCCACCAGAGATGGTGGCAAAGTCCCTGCAGGGCTCTGATGGGCTTTCCTGAGCTGGCTGCTCTCGCAGGGGCTGCCTCGGGCTTGTGTCTTGCTATGGGGTGCGTTTAAAAAGCCCCGAGTCTTGGAGCCCAGCCCGGGTTGATTTTTATGAGCAGAAAGCGTTGCTTTCCCACCTCCCTGAGGAGCCAAAGTGGAGGGACAGGCTCGTCCCCAGGTTGCTTCTCCCCCAGCTCTGTGCCAGAGCCCCCTGCTCACCAGGACAGCCCTGCACAGCCCTCAAGGGTGTTTTTCGGTGCCTCATTTAATTCCTTCCAAACACCCGAACGGGTCCCCATCTGCACGACTCTCGCTGCGCCTCAGAGCACGCGTGTTTTGGGAGCAGCCCGCGGGGTTGAGGCGGGAAGGCCGGCGTCACACTCACATATCCACCTCCTTCCCGTAGCCTTGGTGCTCGTCGTCCATGGAGCACTGCAGGATCTCGGGGGCCAGGTAGCCAGGCGTGCCGCAGATCTCTGCGAAGACGGGGCACAGCATCCCCCTGAGCCACCCCGGGAGGGTTTGTGCCATGTCGTCCCCCCCACACACACACCCGGGCAGCCCATGAGGGGGTCTGGATCCCAGGTGGGATCTTTGCAGTGACAGTGGTCGCAAAGGAGTAACTGCAACTGATGTGCATCTCACTGGTGACTTTTGGTGGATTATAATGGCTAAAACATGAGTGAAGACAGCGATGGGGATGCTGGGGACGGGGGGGGCAATGTCTGTTGTTGGTTATGTGGCTCTTCGCAGGGTAGGAGTGGGGGGAAAAAGCCCAAATGTTGGGCAGTGAATGGATGGGGTAACGAGGGTCAGCTGGAGGGGAAACAAGCAGAAAGAACAGGAGGATTTTCCTAACGGGCAGCAACTTGTTCATGGCAAGGAGTGCGGTGCGGAGGCTGTGCCGCAGGCAGCGCTGGGCTCGCGTGCGAGCGGGAGGGCACCCCAAGCCAACGGGCACCAATCTGCACCCACAGCAGCAAGACTGGCCCCAAGGAGACAGTGGGGCTGGAGAGACTCCGCCGACTCCCCGTGAGCACTGCAGCAACGGGGTGGCCGCAGACCAGCCTGGCATCGCCCCCGCCTTGCCGTCCTCCTACCTTTGAGCTTCTCGTTCTCGCGCAGCTGGCAGGAGAAGCCGAAGTCCGTCAGCTTAATGTTCATGTCGTCATCCAGGAGGATGTTTTCCGGCTTCAGGTCCCGGTGGACGATGTTGATGGAGTGGAGGTACTGGATCACTTCCAGCAATGCGCGCATGATCTTCCTGGGCATGGGTGACAACACCTCTCCTAGCTCAAACGCCCACCGGCACCGTGCTCCCGGGGATGGGGACGGGGACCGCGCAGCTCAGCCCTGTCCCTGAGCGCAGGGGCACAGCACCCCGGGGTGCCGTTTTGCCTGCGGGCGCCGTGCCGGCTGCAAGGTCCTCTTTTGAACCCGCGCTCTGCTTTTGCAACATCAGCCATCCGCATCTGGCCTTACCTGGTTTCCTTCTCGCTCAAGGTGACTTTCTCGGTGAGGTAGTCGAAGAGCTCCCCTCTCTTCATCCTGCGCGCAGGAGGGAAAAACGCAGGCAGGCAGCGACCGAGCTACAGCGGCAAACCGGCCCCCAGCCCCCGGGGCGGATCGCCCAGGGGTCACTGCCCCTTAACAGCCCCAGGGCACCCATTGCACAAAACGACAAGCCAACTTGTTAATAAAAAGGAGTTAAAATGCCTCTGTATTGCTGCAAGACATCAGGTAAGAGGAGGAAAGGGTCTCCCGGTGCCATCCCCCTCCGCTGACGTCCATCGCGCTGCCCCGGCATCAGGGGTTGCAGCGTCACGCGCACCCTGGTCCCGCTGGGCGTATAAATAACCCGCGGGGACGCGTGAAAGCTGCCACCAAAGGTTACGGGGAAACCTGAGCAGCGCTGAGCCGCTGACGGAGGGGAAACGCTGCCGGCGGCGAGGCCGCAACGAGCTGGCTGGCAGCGATCAAGGCTCATTGCTACCTTAAGCAAGAGCTGGTTGTCCCCTCCGCTTTGCCCTGTTTGGGCCACAAAAAGCTGAGGCCAGTGCTGGCTGGTGGCCATCTGCAGAGCGGGTATGGGCTTGGGGAGATGGTGCTGGGCGAGCTGGTACTTACAGGTCAAACACCAAGAAGAAGAAGGTGCTGGATTCGTAGCTGTCCTTCAGCTGGACTGCAATAAAACACGGGGGCTGTAAGCACACCGTATAGCATGTTCCTGTCCGTTAATGGACTAAAAATTGCTGATCTAATTGCTAATGGAATTAATGAAGAGTTAATCTTCACTAGTGTTTTGGTTGGGAGACAACCTGGGCAGCGTGGGCACGGCTGGTGTGTGCGCAGCCGTAGAGTAAGCGATGCTCTGAGCGCGTGCCCTGTGTCATGCTAGGACCATCGGTGGTGTGACCTTCCAGGGATTTCACCCCCAAACCCCTTCCTGGGGACATCCTGAAGGATAAATAGGGCAGGAAACCCCCTTGCCTCGACGCTCAGAGCCTGACTTACTGACGTTGGGGTGGCCCGAGACTTTCCGGAGAATGTCGATCTCTTTAGCGGTGGCTTCTCGCAGTTCCTGCACCTCCTTGGGGGATATGTTACCCGCCGTGATGTCGATAATCTTCACAGCATATTCCTGCCGGGTGGTTTTGTGAATGCACCGCCGCACGACGCTGCTCACCCCCCTGCCAGGGACAACACAGACAAGATGGGGGTTCCCGTTCCTCCCCCTCCAGCCTGACTTCACGGCCGTGCCACCGGCACCTGGGCTGGTTGGTGTTTTCATGCATGAGCTGGTTTTGCTCTGTCTTGACGGGACAGAAGATTTTGAGCTGATGGAAAGTGCTGCTTCGTGCTATTTTTAACCCGGTGCTGCTACGGGCCCTGTTCGTATCAGGTTCCCAGGGGATGCTGTTCCTGATCAGGTACCGGGGTAGGTGAAATCACAGTTTGCCAAAAAGAAGCTTTACCTGCCCAAAACCTCCTTGGGCTCATATTTTTCGTAAAACTCCTTGGATGAGTTCCAGTCTGGTAAGTCTTCTTCCTTGGTCATCTCTGACTCCTGCCTGGTGGCACTCTGGGTTTGTCTGCCGGCGGAAAGGGGCTGCAAGGAGGAAAGAGCAAGGATGGGCGCTCACGGCACCCGGGGCAGGAGCAGGGAGCTGCCCTGTCCCCGATCCCCCTCCGGAGGGGAAAACATTAAGCTGGAGGAGGAAGAGGATGATGATCCTGGACCACAGACCAAAGGGGATATTTTGCCGGTTGGAAAAGCGAAGGTTTGGCCTTGGGACCCCGTTGGGGGAGATCCCGTTGGGGACGACAGGAGAAATCCCACTGAATCACGCCTAGCCTGGCTGTCCCCAGAGGCAGAAGCAGCCTGGCGGGGGGCAAGGCAGCACCGCGGCACCTCAAAACCTGGTCCCTTCCTGCGCGGCACCTCAAAACCTGGTCCCTTCCTGCACGGCACCTGCACCCAGCTCACAGGGCATCGTCCTCCAGCTCCTACCACGTGCTAAGGGCTGTGCCACCCTCCTCCTGCTGCCTCCTACCTGGAAAAGCAATTTAATTAAGTTTTAAGACTCGCGCTGGCGGGGGAGGCAGCGGCTGAGCTGCACCTTAAGCTCGCAAAGGCGCGCAGGAGCGAGGCGATGCTGGCACAGCAGGTCCAAAGGTCCCCAGCAGCAGCAGCCTCCAGAAATGTCACCCCACGCCGACACAACCCAAAGACCCCCGCAAAGCGCCAAAATCTGCCTTGTCTTTTTTAAAAAAAAAAAAAAAAAAAAAATTCATTTTTTCCTGATTATTTTTAAGATTACAAAGTTGTCCGGAATGGTTTGGCTGAGAACAAGGAGGAAAAAATGGTGTTTAAAGTGAAGGGAAAAGGACCAAGGAGGGAAAATGGGTGTCGAGGGCTGGTGAAGTGGCGCGGGGGGCTCGGCGGGTCAGGGTGCGGGTGGGGGACCCGGTGGCCGGGGANTGGGGGGTTTTGTGGGGTTTTTTTTTGGTATGTGCTGCCATTGTGGGAGGAGGAGCAGCATGACAATATTTTGATGGAGGGGGAAAATAATCAGTAGTCCTGATCCCTAATTTTCACTGGCATTTCCCTTTAAGCCCTTAGAACTGGACGTCCTCAGCTTGTTCCTGCGCCCGGCATTGCTGAAATCCCGACTGTCCGGGTCCGGCTGCTCCCCAAACATACACAGAGACGGAGCAGCTAGTGGGGAAAGCAGCTTTTATAAGGCTGGGCAGCAAAGTTGTCATTTTGGGGTGACAGTTTGTTGCCGGGGAGGGACAGTAGGTGGGCAGGCGAGCCTCAGTACTGCGGGTTTTCCTTTGCCCTTCTCTCCGAGGTGCCAATAGCTCCGCCAGGACACTGCCAGGCAGTTTGCACCCCTAAGTACGTTTAAATCTTATTATCAACGCGTATCTGTCCTGACCTGGTTCGAAGGACTGAGGCTGTGTTTCAGGTGTCTGTCCGCTGCTGCTGGGAGGGACGTTTAAGGAGGGCTGGAGCGTTTCTAAACAGCCACCAGTTTGATTTTTAATGTATAAAATTTGAGCTGTT
>VZSZ01003484.1:140994-171330 GCA_013398815.1 Ibidorhyncha struthersii
GGGGTTTACCGGCGGCGTAAAGGGAGCTGGGCCTGTGCTGGGGGCCGCAGGGCGAGGAGAGGGGCGGCGGGGGTCCCAGTTTAAGCAGTCCCTTCGCTGGAGGGTTGGTGTGGGAACGGCTTTTCGTGGGGGATCGCTACGCCAGGAGGGTGAGGCACCCGCAGTTTGTGTGTTGTAATCAATGGCAATTAGGTGGAGTGACAGGCGTTTTAGTGGCGAATGCACTTCAGAGTGAAATGCTGTAGGTGTGACTAGTGGTTGAGGCCAATGTAAACATGTACGGTGGTGGACGATTGGCTTTGGGTTGTTTTAATTGGAGTATCTGAGTTGCTTTTTCATTATAATGTTACCAGCAGCACAGAAGATTGTCTTCATGATACAGAGGAAGTGCTTAATTTGAGAGAGATTTGTATGCCTCAGCAGCAAAAGCCCAGTCCAAATCTTGATTTATTTTACCGTTTCCTCTCAGTAATTACTTTAGTGGTTGTTTTCTAAAGGCCAGTGGTTGCTATTTCTGTGAGGAGAGTCTATGTATAAATTCTAATATGCTGCTAGCTTGACTTGTTGTCAAGTAACGAGTTGCTTGAATTATAATAATGAGAAGACTTAATCTGCTGTATAGTCACACATGCCACCAGTATAAATATGCTACTGGAAATACTTTTGGGTGTAATTTGGCTAAGAAACTCCCCAGAAGCATATTCTCTAGTATGTCAACTAAAGAAATAAGATGATTTGTCCAGCAATCTCAAAACTGCTCTGTGTATCTATGTGTGTGTATATATATATAGGTATATAAAGATATATGCAGAGGTATCCACACCTAAGGAGCTGGGAAGGGGAGGGGATTGGTTCTTCAGCGAATGTATGTAATAAATGCTTCCTTTTATTACGAAAATTTTATTGTTATCATGTTAGTGCCTTCAGCTGAATGAGTACTTGATTTTTTTTTTCTTGTTAGTGTAACCTGCATAAAAGCTGTCACAGTTTGTAAAGTTCCTTGCTGTATTATCGTAACAAGCTAATGGGGGACAATATGCCCATACTCTGCCAAGGTGGAAGCTGGTTGAATTGTTTAGGGAGAACATAGAAGAAACTCTTATTCTTAAAACCACTTCTGTGGTGACAGAAGTGGGATTGTGTTATGTTACACAGAGATGCATATCTACAGATGTCTGAAAGGAGGTTCTTGTGATTGAATGGGGGCTTTAACTCTGCTTTTCTGTCTGTCATCAGATAATCTTTAGTTTGTGAAGGTGCTTGTTCAGGCCTCTATTTGAGAAGCATCCCGAAATAAGAAGTTTCAATCTAGTGGGGAAGATGATGTCAATAAGCTTGACAGATAATTTAAATTTATAAATTAAAGTTATGCATAAGATACTGAGATTAACCACATGAGTATTGTCAGTAAACTAAACTTTACCACAGCTATAGAGATAAAAGAAAATAACAGGGATTTAAGCACCTAAGTAGCCTTTGTAGTAGTCTGTTCTTGTATAGAATTAGTCCTTTGTTAGTTTTTTATTGTTGTAGTAAATGGTACTATTGAGACAGGGAATTTGAAGTAATAGTTCTAATGCATATTTATTAAATGCTTTGAAGAAGTAAAATAATTCCAATTATATCTTGAGGTATTTCTAATTATGGAATAATGCTTGGTAATTGTAGGGTTTATTAGTAATGCTGCAACTGAAATGTTGAGTACGCCATGGTAAGACTTGTAAATACTGCAGGAATTCTGTATAGTAATGTGAGCAGTTAGGGATAAAATAAACTAAAATCTCACTAGCAGTTGCTAGGAGAATCATGCTTAAAGACTGAACTATTGCAGATGTCAGGATAGATCCTGATAATTACAGCAGGTGGTGAAAGGAGTTTGTGGAAAAGGAGCATGCAAGTTCTGTTCAGTCAAACCATATTTGGAGAAGAATGTGCTTTCAACGCTGTACAAGACACAGACGAAAAAGGAGTATTGCTTTAAAACTTAGACAAGGGCAAGTTATTAAACTTTGAAGTAAGAATAACACTGAAAAAAATTAATCTTATTTTCCATGTTGCCACAGCTCTCTACGCACTCTGTGCACTGTTAGTGTTGACTCCAGCAGTGGATTGAATTTTGAAAAGCACATCATGGTGCTGGGATTAATTTTAACTGTATAGAATAAATTAATGTTGTCTTCCCTGAGCTGAGTTACTTTGGAACTAAGTGCTGGTCTTTGGGGAGGATTTCTTTCACTAGTAAGCTGTTGGTATTTCCAAGTCTTGCTTTTAATCCAAATCTGGTATTGGCACAACAATGAGAACAGAAATGTTGTAAAGATTACCAGTGTGCAGAGGGAGGAGCATGGAAAATCTTGTATCAGAGACTGACTCATCCAGAAGATTGTGTTGGAAAGATACCTTCCTAGTATCCTTTATTCAAAATACTAATGCCAGCACATTTCAAGCCTTTATCATGGGGAAAGTTCATGAAATGGTTTTAAAAGAAAAACAACTAAGGACTGTATAATAAGGGAAGGTATTAGGGAAACACCTAAGTCTTTCATTTGGCAGTTGTAGAGGTTTTAAGTGAATTGCTGTCTTATATTTGAGAATAGTTAAGTGACAAGAATGGCTTTATTTATATTGAAACTGGCTAATAGCAGTTCCTGAAAAATATTTTTGGTTTTGTTGTAACAATAGTTTCACAGAGGGAATTAAACTAGCAGATGAATTTCAAGTAATATGGATAGTAGTGTGGCTTGAAATAAAATGGGACATTTAAGTAGTAATGTGGAGACCCAGAGCCTTTTGCTTTGTTCTTTTGCATGCCCTGGAAGACTTTCAGGTCTTCTAATGTGTTTCTGCTTTCCCATCGTGATTAATTTAAGGTTTCTGCAGAGCAGATTAGTGGATGGCTCATTTTGAATGAAGTTTTGTAGCCTGGCATTAATACACGCTTAAGATAGCTGGAATGAATGACCAAAGGGCACATGTCACTGTATCTTTAGCAATATTTGTAGCTTTTGGCCAGCTGCGTAAGTGAAGAGGTTTGGAAATAGTCAATATTGATCTAGGTTAACATCTTTAGCAGACTTACTGAAGAAGTTCTAGAGTCAAAATAGGATTTTAAGAACCTGTGTTCATCTGGATATAATTTGATAGATGTCTGAACTTTATGCTAATATGCAAGGTCTTGGACTGTCATCTTGTATTTGAGCCACTCTGAAATGCCTATTCTGAAAAAATCTGATAGGCATGTCTGCCTTATGTCTTCTAGTGGATGCACCAAAATAATCATCTGGTAATTCTTGAAAATGTACATCTAAAATTTTGCATGTGTGGTGGACAGATCTGTGCAGACATGCGGTTGTTTTACTGGATTTGCCAAGTGTGGCCTTTGACAACTGTAGTGTTACTGTATTGTTCTGCTTACCTTCATAAATCATTTTAAACAGTGAATTTAGACCTGTATTATGTTTGAATTGCTTGGTCTTGTGACATAGTACTTCAGCGGTATGCTTTGTGAGTATAATTATGCTGGTGTAGAGCCGATTCCTCTGCAGAGTGGGCGTGCAATTATGCAGTTAAAACTTTGACCAGTGCTGTTTTTTCAGCAAAGCACACCTTGCTAGAACTATTGTTCTGGTGCATCATAGAGTGCAGACTGTAACAGAGATCAAGTTGACAAGAACCACCCTATTATCTAAGGAAATGGGACACAAGAAAACTTCTCTGACCTCCTCCCTAACCTGATGTTTATATTGCAGGTTCCCATTCAGTTCTGTTGTGGGGCAGTTCCTGTAAACTTGATTGTCAAGTTTGCTTGATTCCAGGTTAAGAACATTATATAGCGGTTATCTTTCATATTAATGGTAAGTTCCTGATGTCCCAGCATTTTTTTTATTGCTGTATCTGCAAGCAGGCATTCAGCTATTTTTGAGGTTGACAGCTGCAGTTGTTAGTGACTGATGTAAGGTGAGAAATGGTAAAAGTAGCTTTATGCAGGTAGTGGGAAGAGCTTGTCTAGTCCCTTCTTGTGAACAAAACAAGGGCCATGCGCTTTTTTTTTTTTAATTTTACTAGGTTTGCAAGTCTTTGCTCTTTTCTAGTCAGTAATATCTTTAACCTGAGTCAAGTTAATTGTTTTTGTTGAGCATCTTTGATTCTGTATAGAAAAAGGTAGAAGTTTAATTAAACTGCTGAAGGGCAGTATATGGAGCAGTTGGTCATTCAACAGTTATATTTGTGGTTCTTAAGCTACTGAAATAGTTTACGTCAAAATGTTGCCTCCTGACACTCAGCTGTAATCGGTCCTGTAATTTAAAATTGGTGGTTGCTCATTTCTGAGGATTGCAGATTGTTAATAGCAGGTGTAACGGTGCCTCTTCAGTTATTCTGCGGCAAGGATTCATTGTTTTTGCTCTCTGAGGGAAGGGTAAGATTTCTAGTTTGTTGGTTGGGCAGGGGGGGAAATTGGTGTAGACAGAATCCGTCTAGTATGTCAAGCAATCTGCTTCAGCAGGACTTGGAGTGCTGCAGGTTCAAGATGATGAATTGGCATAGCTGTAGCTGGATGAGTATGATAAAAGTTTTACAGCTAAGGGTACTGAGCCAAAAAAGCACAAACAACTTGAAGTTAAGATAGGTTATGTTATTCTGCTTTTTTAGCCTGGTTTCTGGAGAAGGTTTTGCCTTTGTGTTGTGTTTATAACTTCTTTTCTAAAATCTCATTTTTTTATGGCAAAATTTAACAAAGGATACAAGCTATAAAGTTTTATAGATACAGATTCAGCGCCAAGGCGGAGGGGAGACTCAAAGTAATACCTCTGCTGAAAGGGGGAGGGGGGGAGGAAACCTGCCGTGTGAGCTAGGCTTATCTGTCCCATTTGGTCTGCCAGGCAGGCAGGCAGCACAAGCGCAAATAGGACTCAGACAGAGCTGATAGATAGTGGACTTAATTAGGGAGGCAGGGTGCAGAGGCTGGAGGGTGTGAGCTGAGCGGGATCTGGAGGTTATTCCGTGTGCCGGGCAAGGAAGGCGTTGCAGGAAGATATGCAGAAAAACAACTTCATTAGAACTACAGCAAGTAGTTCCCGAAGCAGCAGAGGCTGATAGTTCGGGTGATTTTTGTCTCGTCTTTTTGATGAAAATTGATGTACCCTAGCTACAGGAGTCTCTTTTTTTTCAACCTTACAGTGTATATGTGAACGTGTGTATTTTTGCTTTTCATAAATACATAATTTCTAGCTTGACTGGAATTTGCAGTAGGGCTGAGAATTATTTTGCCCGATGCAAAGTAAATTTAACAAAGTGCCTATAGTTCAAACTCGGGCTTCATTTATGATAGCTTAATAGAAGAGATTATGCAGAAGGAATACCATGCTGTTGGCTTGTAGCTTGAATCACTAGCGCTCTGTAAAGACTGCTGTAAAATAATTAACCACTATCTGCTGGAGATTTTGCTGATCTGGACACTGAGATTTTTTTGGAGTGTTTCTGAGGTGGAGCTGGAGGATATATAGAACAGAATCTCATTTGTTTATGGTAAATACTGCTAATAGATTTAAACACGAAATTAAGTGTATCAAAATTTTTGAACGTTCTTGGCAAGTTTACAAATGGGGAATTTTTAATCTTTTTCTCATGGCTTCTAATTGAAGGCTTTCACTTAATTTATTAAAACTGTTAGAGTGGTGTAAGTGACCTAGTAACCATGAACTAGGTTTAATCCAAAATCCTGTAGTGAAACTGTAAAGAAGCTGCAACCAAAGTTTCCTAACGTTGCGAAGTACTAACATGCTCCAGATCCTTTGACCTTTATATGAGCTTTTCACTGAAGGCAATGTGTGAGCATAGATCAGCTTTACTCCCCTCCTGAGAACTTTCATTCTGTTCCGTAACTTATCTCAAAAGTCAGATGACACTTAAGGAAATGTGTGTATCGCTTGCCAAGTGTAGGCTTTTTTTTTTAGAAAATTATTGTTATTGTTTCCTCAGCATTATGAAGTAGTAAAAGGTGCTTGCTATTGATAACAAAATAATGCTTATGGGATGAAAAATAACCCTGAAATTAGGGGCTTTAAGTAATCTGCTACTATTCAGAAAACAGAACTGGACTTCTTTTCTTACAGTTCTCTGAAAATATAATCCTTTTTAGTATTGTTTGCCCTTTTCATTGTAGCAAACCTAAAAATGGAGAGAGAAATGTGTTGGAAAACATGCTGCTGCACAAATGCAGAGTGTTCTCAGATTTTGAATCATACGTGCCATTTAATAATCTGGTCTCCTGCAGGATTTGATAGCGTTTTCAACTAGACATTTAGGAGACTAGAATGTGAACTGAGAAGCGTGCGTGCTTTGTTCAAGGCATCTGCTACTCGCTGATGTTAGGGACATGGTACTGAAGTTAACTGGACTTGACCTGATCTAGTATGGTTATCTTCATGTTAAAATGAATATACAGTAGTTCTTTTCTTGACATGAGAACTAAGGATTCCCAAGTGAAATTCAGGTGATCCGATTCTGACATTCATCACTGGAGGCTGTTGTGGATGTCAAAAGCATGTGTTTGGAAAGCAACTAAGTACATTCAGGAAGACTTCAAGATAGGCTACTGAGCATGTTGATGCTGCTGAAACCCCAGTTCAGAAGCTTCTTAAGCTGATTCTTAATGATAATTGAGGTCAAGGAGAGCACCTTGGGGAATGATCTCTTTGTAAAAGCCCTTAAAGACATCATCTGCGGGTAACTGTCAGAATTGGGGTGCTTGGCTAGAAAAAACAATACAGCATTTCTTACAGAGAGTGGATGAGATAATAGCCTGACTCCTGGCTAAATGCATACTTCTTGTTTGTTTGACTTGCTCTGTTTGGCAGGCTTGGAATTCTGTTGCTTTTTGAGCTAATACTGATAACTCTTACAGCTTTTAACTTGATAAACATGGAGGTTGTTTACTTGTCCTTTAAAATGACTGAGATACCAGTGTATCTGCATGAGGTTCTCTTGGTTGCCTTTCTGCCAGTGGTACTGTCTCTGCTAAATTATGGTGAAATGGTTAAAATTAAAGCGTACTCCCATAATATGCTCTTCTGGAACATAGAGGATGTTCATAATTGTGCAGAAGAAGTAATGATTTAACAGTATAAGATTTTACTGGAGATAAGGCACTTGTGGATCTAAATGACCTCAGTTGTTCTTGTCTTCCCGTTAAAAATTGTCAAGTGCATGCAAATACTGCTTTAAACTTCTAAAAATGCAACACTTCTGAGCTTTGTTAAATATCACAAAACAGAAGGGACACTGTTTAGAGAGTGGAAAATAATTTTCAAGACCTCCTTTTGATAAAAGGAAATGCCTATTGGAGTACAAGTTACTGTAGTAATCAATTGTAGATGTTAGGAAACTACATGAACAGTGCTAAACACTTCGTCTTGGATTTCTTGAATTGCTATTCTGTTTTTGAAGAACGTTCAAAGTTGTACCTGCAAATGAGAAGCGAAGCAGGGTGTCATCTTGAACAGAGAGGGCAATTTGAGTTGCTTGAAACGTACAGGAAGATGTCTTAAAGACTTATTTTAAAACTTCCTTGAAGTTAGTTCAGATTGCCTTTTTTTTTAATAAAAAAAAAAGAGTGAAACTCGGGTGTGGCAAAAATAGGCTTGCTGTGTGTGTCATAGTGCTCTGAATCACACAGGGTGACTTCAGCATGATTTGCACAACAGAATACTTGACTGCTTCAGGGATGGGGAGCCACAAGACAGTACCAGGAAAAAGCTGGTGATGTTGGACTGTGCTTTTATCTTGCTGTGCGAGCAGCTCTTTAATTAGTGAAGTTCATTTTGCTTAGCATTCTGTATCCCAAAAAATTTGAGTTAACAATAGTTCCTGTAAATTATATTCCTTATAAGAAAGGCAAGCTCTGTGAAGAATTTCTGAGCAGTTTATAGTCCTTTTTACTGATGGTTTATTGTTAGGACTGCAGTCTTCTTGCTGTTTGTTTGCCATATGTTTTTAGACTTTCAAAGTTATCCTAACTGAGGTGTGATTTGCATGATTTTGGTGTGAGAAGGAAGATTATCATACTCGGTCATCTTCCTTCCTCCAATTGCCTGCAAAAGTACTTGGTTCCTTGTGCAGTTTAGTGGGTTTTGGGGACCTCCCTGGTAGAATTAGGAGGTGATTTAGCGTCTTCAGTAGAGAAAGTAGATGGAAATGGAAATATACGAAGTCTAAATATTTTGCTTTTCAGTTTCATGCAGAAAACTTCCTCACGCTTTAATCCTTACAAGGCTGGAAAAAGTGCTTTGTCTTTAACCACAGGCTTCTTAGCTGTCTTGAAGTGTGTGGAATAAGATGCGAGGTTAGAGCTTTACTCCATGGACTGAAATTTAATACTTGATGTCCTTATAGCTGCTACAAGGCCAACAAGATACTTAATGAACTGTTGCATGTGGAAAAAGCTTTCGCCATGCTTTGACCTTCTTGCAGCTGTGAACAGATCACTTGGGAACACTGACTGTCAAGAAGGGCTTGAACTCGTTATCTTTCCATTAGCAACGTTTTATTCACTTGCAGATTAACTCTAGGGTCAGATTCTGCAGTCTAAAGTTTCTGATGTTTTAAGCTTGAGCTCGGTCTCAAACACCACAGGATCTCGTGAGCATCAGCACTGAGAGCACACAGCTGGGGCAGGGAGGGAATTCAGCACCCCACGGTTGCTTTGAGCTAGGCTAATGCTGAACCACAGACTTAGGCACACTTTGAGTTATGCTGGAAGGAAAGCCTGACTGTGTCCGAATAGAGTTTATTGTCACCCTAGAAAGAAGTCTCACATGGAGACTAGAACAATAAATGACACCTGTGGATAGTAGAGCTGAAAAATCTATAAACGTGGTAACACAGAAAAATAAAAATAGACTATCAAATGCAAAATTATGATACCTTTAATGTATTTGTCTGGCTCTTTAATACTCCATTTGATAGCTGGATAACATAAGACAATTATTACATGTGCTGTGACCATCATATCCAAGTAAGACTAAAAAATAAACAGTTCTCACTTAAAATCCAGGTAATGTTCAGTGTGTTGAAGGAAAGTCTCATCATAGCGTAGCTGAGATTCTTTGGAACTTGGAGTATTTCTTTATAATGTTTGCTTATGTATTGTTGTGCAGTATTTGGTCCTTTTAAAAATCCCTTCCTCTTGGAAGCGTGGCTCCCTTAGCTGTGAAGTGCTGCACTTACACATCTACACTTAATTTTCCAGATCTTTAGTATCCATCCTTGATGCTTCTTCGCCCACAAACTATACTATACGCTGAAACTGTTTGCTGTCATATGCTGCAGGGAGGATGTGTCATCAGCCTTGCCCCCCACGGTTTGCATAGCCCCAATCTCATGCTGGGATGACTGCAGGGATTGAGGCAGAAGTTTCACTTCAGTCATTTACAAGACTTGAGACCAAAGTAGTTGAAAGTGTGTTTGTTTTTTTTACTGGTTATGCAGTAAACGTGCTTTCTAGGAATTGGTACCTAATGCTCTGCTCAGTTTGTTGGGAGAGCACAAGACTTGGGTGTAATAGTTAATTGCAGACAGTTACCAAGTTTGAATTAAAATAATTAATTTGAATATGTTTTGAAAATATTGCACAAATTGCTGTGGGATTATGAAGTATTTTGGAGATGGTATTAAATTGCACTTCTCATGGCACTTTCCTCGTGTGGGGAAACTGCTTGTAATGTGGTGGTCTCCTTTCACTGGCCTCAGATGTTAGGTGAAGTGTATCAGCAATGTTCCTGTAGTGTGCAGAGAGCAGCCCTAAGCTCTGTCTTGGTTTAGCAGAACCAGTGCCTCTAGTACAACAAGCTATTCGGAAACTGCATTTCTCTTGGCGTAAGTACAGCACGTTAGTGTTTTCTGCTGCAACAGCAGTGAGGAATTGAACTCTTTTAGATAGTTATGTGACAGTTAACCTGATAATGTGAACCTAGCCTTACGTTTATATAATGCTTGACTTGATGCTCCAAAGACATGCTGGCAGATATCCTAATGGTCTCTTGTAAGTGAATTAAGTTGCGTGTTGAAATAGTGTTAACTTCTCTTCATATTTTCAAGTGACACTAATGAATATGGTCCTCACTTTGCTTTTACAAATAATGACATAATCTGCCTTAGGGCATCAAACTAATGGTTTCTAGCACAAATACATTTGCTAATTTAATCTTTTATCCCACTCACTGCAGCAGTGGTTTTGTAGGGCTTGTGCTGCTTTCTACCTTATCACTAAAAAGTTGAAAGTAACTTTGTGGCTGAGGTGCTAGTTCAGCATGTCATACTGTGCAAGGGCTCTGTGAATCTTGTTACGGTACCATCCCCAGCTTGTCTGCTTGACAGATTTGGGTTCCTCCTAAGGTGTTAGACCGCTCAGGAGCAGCTGAAGTGCAAACATATGTTCTGATTTGCTTGCTCTGATGCCAGCAAGGTAAGTGCTGTCAGAGCTGGTAACAACTTGTTACCGAGTTGTACCGCTTTCCCTCAGCTGTAGATAGAGCATGAGTCCAACTTACTGTGGTGGAGAGAACTGCTGGAGCCATCGTTGGAGCAAGGAAGTGTTTATTTGACAAAAGAGCTTTATACTACAACCCTAGGCAGCAGGCATGGTATTTGGTAAAGTTACAACTGTGTGAACTCAGTTTCTGGTGTTTCAAATAACTTTAATCAGTGATGTGTGGGATGGAGCTGTACCTCGTGCACCTCTTGTTGCAAGTTGCTTGGTTTTCCAAGGTAACCCTGAACTTCATATAGGACTGCAGTGGTTATGTCAGAATATATGTATGTTTTTTTTCGCTCAACAGTGATGAATTGAAAATACTGATATAAAGCAATAGGTGCCTAAATACAAGTTAATTAGTTTCACTATTTTGCAGATGGGGTCGAGGATTCGGTCTGTTGGGTTCCATCTTTGGAAAGGACAGTGCACTAAATCAGTCAAACAGTGTTTTTGGACTCGTGTTTTATATACTACAAATGCTACTTGGTAAGTATTAATTCAGTTTGGAGCCTAAAGTTGGTAACAGGTCTGTGATGATGAAAGAGGAGTGCATTATACATTGTGCAATCTGCAAGACACCAGATAAATGCATGTGATTTTTATCATCTTTTTTCTTTAGCACTGGTCTAACGATACATCTATCCAAAGGGTTTAAAAACCCAACTGATAACAAGCAATTGCATTTTCTCCTGCTCTGCCATTATTAATATGTGTCAAGACAGTTCCTGCACTGGTATTTTCCCTTAAATATATTTAGCATTGGATTGCACAATAGAAAAGAGAGGACATAAAAATAGACTTTACAAGTTTTGCAGGAGTAATAGAGCAAGCAAAAAAAAAAGTGCATGAAGTATATACTGTATGCATATTTCTCTGCTATAAAGCTGTTAATATTGATAGACATAACTTGACCAACCTGTAACTTTCCCATAACTCAGGAATACGGAAGATGGTAAATACTACACATACTTCTTATCAAAGGACTGTCGTACAGAACCTAGAAGCTCCCCTCCAAATAGCGATTTGTCAGCCATCTTGAACTCATGGTATTTTAAACAGACTTTTATGTCATACAAACTTGCTGAGTAGCCTTCAGTTTGAATTAAGAGTGCTTAGGCTTTTTGCTTTGTGTGGAAGGGGGGAATGAGAGCAGTGGTAGTAACTTTCTTTCTCTTGTTGCAGGTATGACAGCAAGTGCAGTAGCAGCTCTAATCCTCATGACATCCTCCATAGTGTCTGTAGTAGGGTCATTGTACTTGGCATACATTCTGTACTTCGTGCTGAAGGAATTTTGCATTGTCTGCGTCATCACATATTTGCTGAACTTCATTCTCTTTATCATCAACTACAAACGACTAGTTTATTTGAACGAAGCCTGGAAACGGCAACTCCAACCCAAACAGGAATAACGCCTGTTTGAACTCTTGACTGACAGTCTGAAGACCCAACTTCCATTAAGTTTATTTTGCAGTAATTTTTTATTCTCCATATCAGACACTTTCCCCGAGAATCATAACTGAATTTTTAATTATAAATTTGAAGGGGCCCTAGATAATTTTTTTTGTGCTAATCTTCAATTTAAATGTGGTTATGAAAGAAAGCTCTAACACAATCAAAGACAAGCTTTAACTTTACTTTGAAGGAGTTTTAGCCACAGCAAAACCTAGACTCTCCCCCCTCCACTTGTGAAGTGGGTAACTTGCTATAAAATATCCTGTATATAAATTCAGGTATAACAAGATGTGATCATGACATTAAATATTCTAGACTAGCATTACCATATTTAATGTTGCCATGTTTACAGTATGTGTATTACTTTTTTTTTTTTAGCTGATGGACTTAGATTTGACTAGGACTTATACTGTAAATAAAATTAGAAATATTGGTTTCATCCCTGGAGAACTCACTGTACAATCAGTTTTGTTAGCCTAGGAGCTGTCAGAGCGTTCAGCTAATAGTCGACTGACGTGATGGAAGAAGTGATCTCTATAGAGAACACCGTGTTGCTGCACTAACTGCTAGTGCTTTCACAAGGACAATGGTTGGGTTTTGTTCCATTTTTATTTTTGTTTTCTTGTCTCCAGTAACGAAAATGGAATTAAAGCTGAAACCTGAAGTATGTTCATTAAACCACAACTTCATTAATTTCTGTGCAGAATGAAAATAGCTTAACGTGGTCAATAGAAAGCTGCCACCAGGATATTATATGCAGATTTGGGTGTTGGTGTGTCAAAGAGTGTTCTTTGAAAGGAGTTAACTTCCATGCAGAGCTGTATCATTTTTAAGCTGCGGTCAGACAGCCAGTGTTACTAATGTTTGATGTTACATGAATGCTGCAGTATAGAATTACAATTTGCAGTGGAAGCCACTGAGTGGGATGACCAAGTAGTGCACTGAAGAAGCAGTTACTTAATTGATCTTCGTCAGGATCTTTGGTTTGTGCTATATTGGGAAATGAACTTTAGGCCTGAGGCGCATAAGATCCCTTGGAAGGGAAACCTGTTTAGTGGGATAAGTAAGTAAATGTGCTCCTGAAAATGAAATGTGATGTAGTGCTATCATTGCTCTTTCTAATAACTAATCGGGAAAAAAATTAAACTGCAGATTTAAACAAAGGAACAAAATTGTACATCTTTCTGCACTCAGTATTCTAAGGCTGAATGTTAAAAGTGCCTTCTGTCTTAAAATCTTAAACCAAATACTTTGTGTTGAACTTGGCAGGCAGAAGTGTCCTTGCTTTAAAAATGAACAAACAAAATTCCCAGCGAACTTGCTGGGGATAGAAGAGTATTAAGAGATCTATTTTAGTTTTTAGACTGAGAAGTGGTAGCAATATTGTTTCTGTTAAATCAATGCGATAGAAGGTTGATGATGCGATTCAGAAAAGTAAAAACACTTGTGTTTCAGACTTTGACACCAAAATGTATAGGTTCAGCTACTTTCTGTAACTGGTGCTGTGCTGCTTGTTGCCCTTGTCAGCTTCTAAATATGAAGAATTCCAACTGCATACCCATTTATTTAAATAATTAGTTTAACTAATTTTAGGAATTTTTTCTTAAACATGAATGTCAAAGAGACATGTTGTATGGCAAAGTGGATTATAAACACTAAGTTGCTGAGGATAAACTTGACTGTGAAACATGCAGTGTTCTGTAGAGAAAAATAGAATTTTTAGATTGAATTCACAAAATAGTATTTAAATTACTACTGAAGTAATTTTCTGGTTTGTATCAAGGATGTAGGTGGAAACTGCTTTTATGTATAGAGTTCTGTAGTATGAGTAACATCTGTTGCATGTAACACTAAATTACTTGTCCCTCTTGTCTAACAGTTTTAGACAACAATTCATTAAATGCGTTTTGTATTGACCAGAGTATAGTTAAAGCTTGTCTTGATGTTTAGTTCTGTCTCTCAAATGCCTTGAACCTTGATATGAGGGGAGTGAATGATGTTAAACTGGTCCCTCAAGGCTTTACTTTGTCCTCTTACAAGCCTTGAGGCAGTATCACTGTTTAATATGTTGTATAGATTTATTTTGATGCATTCCTGTGATCTACACCAAGGCATCTTTTCATCTGAGGAAGAGGTGAATATGTGCTGCCTGAAATGGTTAGTCGCAGTGCTAATATCTCACAACCAGCAGCAATGGAGACAAGTATAATCAATGATTACTTGGTCCAATTTCTGGGTGTAGTACACCAAGAAAAAAAAAAGAGGAAAAAAGCCCCATCAGCTGAAAGTATAGGTGTTGACTAACTTCACTGTGTCTTGTGCTTGTCTGTGTGGGCATAGTCTGTTAATTCAGTTTGTTCAGTAAAATTGTTTAGGGCCAGATTTTTCAGCAGTCGTGTCTGCAGTCCTTGTTTGTGTGCACTTAGGGATCAAATGGAAACTGAGTTTGGTCTCTGGAAGAATTTGCAGCTACACTTTGTGCACGATCTTGCAAATCTGATCCTTAATTGTGAACTCTCGTCTTGTGTGCTTTTCTTGCAGTTACTTTTTACTGGAAGTGATTTGCTAGAAATGGCCCGAACTCTTCTACTTTCTCTCTTGTGCTTCAGAAATGCAGCTGGCCTGAATAAAGGGCAAAAATAATATTAGCAGTAGAAATCTGGACCTTTTTGCTTCCAGTTCTTTGACTCTTGTTGCTCTCGATGATAGCATATTTCTTCCAGTAAAATGGCTCAGGTTACAGTTAGTAATGTGATGGAAATCTGACGACTGCTTCATGCAACTGCCCCCCTGCCTGCCCCCATCCAAAACAAACATCGTGGCAAATATGTGCTTGATCTTAATTTGAGCCTTACAAATCTGAAGGCAAATTCTGAGCAATCTTGAGGATCAAGACTATGGGTAAAAAAAGTTAGTCAATAATACCTGCTCTGGCAGAGGGACAGGGGAGGCAGCATCATTACACAGATTCTGGTTGTGGTCTCGACACTCATGAGAACGGAGGGGAAAACAATTCATAATCAGCAAACACTGGTTCTGAATTTGGGCTTTCCCCCCTCCCCCGTCTCTCAGAAGTTCTGCAGGGAGGGGCCAATTGGAAAGGCAAAAGAACCTCATCCCGAAACCTGCTTAGGAATTATACATTCCTGAAATCCTCTTACTGTAAGGTACTTTCTACTCTTAAGGCCAACGAAGCATTCAAATCTTGTTTAGGAAATGAATGTTCTTGGAAGTTTCTTACTGTAAAGCGTTTGCCATGCTAAGGCCAACAAAACATTCCCTACCACCTTTGGTCTCTAAAGTGACAGAAAATCTCTCTTCTACTTAGATTTCTGCATACTGTAGTATGCATTTGTCTTCTGCTGTACAGGCGCTCTCAATTGTTCCAGGTGATTGGTGAGGTGCTTCAGGCAGCACTCGATGCTCCCAATTTATATGGGCTAAAGTGAAAGAGGGATCTGAGAGTTTTGGTTCTGCCAATGTTGTTTAAAGGTGATCTAGAGAAAACTGGTCCAGAAAAGATGAAGTATTCTGTTACCATAAAACTGTATTAAGCATGGCCTAAATATTAGGTGTTTGTTCTGTATAATATGTTCCATCAACTATTTATTACTAGTGCTTTAAACTCCAAATTAAACATCCATTTAAGTGGAGTCATTGGGCAGATGTTCCTTTTATCAATATATAGGTTGAGAGATTCTCTATCAGAGGTTTAGGATACAATTTTGCTAACAGGTAAAACAATGTAAATATGTACGAATTCTATTTGTTGCACATAACTTTTTGGTATAAAAAATAAATGTAGAAATTACCTGTGGACGTCTTGCTGCAATCATTCTTATGCTGCATTCATGCAGTCGAAACAAGAGCTTGAATGAACCTAATCAGAGGCCTTTTTGGACTCAGTCTGAGCCTTAGAAACTGTTTTTAAAGTCAGTACTGTAATTCTGTTTCTAGAAGTGTACTAAGTTGTGCTTTTTTTTTTTTTCCAAAGACATTGTGTGTTAGCAGTAGAAGGGTTAAAGCAATTGGGTCCCCAGATATAGAAGTTTATAGAATTTCTGCAGCTTCATCATGTCTTGCTGAATGTTGTGTGCACATGGGTGTGTAAAGGTTGAGCAGCGTTGACTTGAGGCTTTAACTGTTTACAGTTCTTTAAGCAACATGCACAAAAAAAACCCTGTTAAGTATGTTATTCTTATCGCTTCCTGTTTTCCTTAGTTCTGTTGCTCTGCTTTACCTCTGCTCAGATGAGATGGCAAAGCGTCTGGAAACTGCTGTATGTTTTCCTGGATTTGGGGGGAGGGAGGGAGCTGCTGGGGCAGGGCTGGATCAGTGGGTTGGGTTTACGATTGCACTGAGCTGTTAGGAACAAGCAGGAGCTATGACTGAAATGTGTGCTTACCATACACCTGGATATTAAACCTGGCATCTCTTTTGTTGGGCAGAATGAAAGTAATGGCTTTCTCTTCTGTGCCCACAAGCCCTGTGTGTTATCACAGGGATCTGAGCCCTAGTTTGTAATGCGTTAACAATGACCAATCTTTATCTGTATTTTGATGTGGCAGCTGTTGGTATGTCATGTCTGTTGAAATGAGGAAGAAAACGGTTAAAAAAAAAAAAGCCTAGAGATCGAGAAGATGATTGCTTTCAAACACTAGTAGTGGGCTTAAATACGGTCTTCACTCTTATACCATGGTACCCTTGAGCATCTTTTTACTATGGATAGACATTTATATTCTGGGTTTTTAGTTATATGGAAAATCTGTAGACCTAACATGGTGTAACCATAAGGAACGTTGATAGTATGTTTCTTCTTTTCCCTTAAAAACTCAAGAAAAACTGTTTCAAAGTCTGCAGTAAACATGTATGTCCTTATTCTGTATGTGGCAGTGCGGAAGGTGGTGTTGATTTCTAATGTTTTCTAAAAGAAAGAGAATTTGGCCACCACACAGCATAAAAGCAAGTACTTTCTTTATATTGGCAGATGTTTTGGTCATTTTCTTGAAGTACTAACAGAAGAGCTGGTTGCAGAAAAAATAGTCAGACCAACAGTTTCACACAGTATCTGTGAATTGGAATAACAAAATTACGTAACTGTGCCAACTTCCAAAATTCAGTAGACAGCCTCCAGTCTTCTGAGTCTGCTATAGGTGACGCTGCTCTTGGGACAACCATGGGACGTTGCAATAAGAAGTCTGCAGACTAAGCCTTCTAAGCTCTTCTGTGAGTATTGGCGTAATCTATTACAGCCTAAAGCCTGGCCTTTAGGCTCCTCTAAGGCTGGTGTGCAGCATGAAAGGGATGTTACTGCACTACCTTACTGTCTGATGTAGCGTGTGCACATTAATTTACGCATCGCCCTACCCCAGAATGCTTCAGGCCAATATCAAAAAGATTTAGATCAAATTTACCCTCTAAGACCGCTATTACTATAGCACATAGTGACAACTGAATATGAAGGAAGCCCTTCTGTGCTGGAAGGTAAAACCGCATCTAATAGCGGCAGTTCTGGTACTGTGATTAAAATAAATAGTTTTAAACAATGTTCTGTTGATGTAGTCCCTACCTATCTAACATATTCCACCTTGCTGCTGTAGTATGAATTCCATACTGTATCGGAGTATGTTGGGTATCCTCACAGAAGTGGTGGTTCATATACTTCCCGAATGCTGTGAACTCTCAGAATTTCTCAGCCAGCCACGTACGTTCTGTCCAGCAAGAGAACCTATAGAAATTGTGCTCGTCAGTAATCCTGTGGACAATTTGCTGTGATCTGAGTAGTGTTAACTGTTAGGGGAGTATAACTGGAAAACCTCATTTGCATTGGAGGGATGTGATGTTCATTTAGAGTAACTTGGATTTTTTAAGTCTTCAGCGTTAATTTGTATCATGTAATTTATTTTTATCTTTTTTTTTGTCATAAACAGATACCTCAGTCAGAATCTCTAACTTCAGTTCCTTGAAACTCTGAATAGTCATTTTACTACCTGGAAACAGGAAGCCTATAGACATGGCTAAGCGTAGGAAACTAGTGTTTCTGATCTGCTTTGTATCATAGTCGCTAATTCAGGTGGACTAGAAATTGCATTAGATGTGCAAGACTTGAGTCAGGCATAAGTATTATTTAAACAGAAATTTAATGAACAAGTTCAGCATAGTACCCAGCCACTGTTACCTTTTGATTTCATTTTAGAAAGAGGGAATGAGATTTTATTATCGGAGGAAGACAGCTTGATTCATTTGCAATCTTCCAGTATCTTTCTCTAAGAACAAATGCAGCTGATTTGGGCTGTCGTTGGCGGGTGAATATTCCTTTCTTGTTCCCCAAAACACGCGTGGTCCCTGTAGAGAAGTTATAAAATAAAGCAAGTATATATAAAATGCTCTTATATCCCCTACTGTGAAGTGTTATGATGTGTCTACTAAATCAGGTTAGGTGGAAGAGACCTATGCACTTTCTTCTACACATAGTCAGGTACAACAGGGAACTTGGCAGATGTAACTTGCGTCATCTTGGCAAGATTAACTGATGTAACTGAGCAATATAGCTGCAATTCATTGGATTTACAACTGGCAAGTCAATGACAATTAATTCAGGTGTGCCCATTAACTTGATCAGTATTATATTTACAGCAGATGTTCCTTCTGCCATTAGTTCCACCTTGAAATTCGATGGTGAAACTGTTGATTACTGTTTGACTGTACTGTCCTTTAGTGGCGTCCGTATCCTCTACTGTCCTTTAGTGGCGTCCGTATCCTCTACTGTCCTTTAGTGGCGTCTGTATCCTCTTTGCCTATTCTAGTTTTAATAGGAAAACTAGAGAAGATGATTGCAACATGCAGAGAGACTGGAACTGCATATGTGTCTGTGAACTTGTCTACAATTTCTCCATCCTCCTATTTGAAATCGATATTACTTTTTTGACTGCTTCTCTGTGATGTCTTGCTTTCTGATACCTATATTGGTGCTCTCCAGATTATTCTTAATGGTGTTTCTCTGCCTGAAATTAACACTGACTGTTGACCACCCTAACTCGCTGCAGGTGGCATATGTGTAACTGGTTCCTTACTAGGTCTCCTTTGAGTTGTAATCGTTTTAATTTCTGTCTGACTGTCTGCACTGTAGATTAAGTAATACCCCATACTTTGCAAATGCACTTATCATTTATTAATAGTGGACAGAGTGTCATGATAGACAGTTGTCTACCAGTGTGGCATCTGGTCCTCTATTGCTAAACCTCTACGAAGTTAATAATACATTATTTAAGGTGCTGTGTTACTAAGGGCAGTTGTGGATGAAATATGAAGCAAGTGAGACGCATCCCTAACAGCTAACTGAAGCTCTGAATTGAGGATGACCAAGAAATAAAGTAATCTGGGTCTGCTCACAAGCTTCTCTTGCATTCTGCCCTAGGGCGTTGTCTCATGTTCTGGGTAGCATCTTTGCAGGTGGGACATCTGGAGCTCAAGCTGGAGAGAGAGGATGCATTAAGTACAGGCAGGATCTTCCCTCCTGCTCTGGGCATGCTGGGCTTTGTCACACAGACCAGCTGTGCTCTGTCTTGGTAAACTTTTGTCCTACTCTACAGCACAATGTTCCTTGTGTATCATAAACCATTTTAAACTTGCAGGGAGGATGGAGAGTTGGTTAGAATATAAATATAAGCTTACCTTGATTAGTCATGAAATCGGCAAAATTCCATATGAGCTCCCCAATCACATACTCTTTCCTCTTTTTGTCAAAAACAGAATGGTACTCTCTTAGCATAGCTTTCTGATACTCCTCGCTGAACATGAGGGGTGGATCCTACAGCCAGGAAAAAGAGGTGGCCTTGAATTAAGGTGACAGTTAATCTCAGCAAAAGCTCCATATGTTAACTTCCTATTTCCTGGGGACCTGCTTCCTGAAAACAAGCTTTACGATTGCTTGGTCTTTTCATTGTGGCTGCATTAACAATGGCTATATAGTGACGATTAGCGACTACTGACATTACAGGGGGAAACGCACATGAAGTACAAACATAATGCCAGATATACCTGGGGGGGAGCTTGTGGTATTGCTCAGTAATGGTGCTTGATCATGATAGGTGTAGGAGTGCCACCCCCTCCTAGGCAGGACAGCATCATGAAATGAATGTCCACTCTCCAGTATCGTCTCTCCCAAGTGTTTTGTACGAATGCCAAAGTACAGATTTTTCAAAGTGCTCAGTGCTTTTACTCAAAGCTAAAAACTTCTCTTTAGGTAGAATCTAACCTTTGTTAGTCAGTGGCAAAGCTCATTGATTTCAGCAGAGCAGGATTACGATCCTGGAGTATTTTGGACACTCACAAGCTAATGCAGCGCAAAACCAAGGAGTCAGGCTCAATGGTACCCATCTCTTCTAATTAAATTTTGCTGACTCTGTAAGAAGAGCAGTACTTTTGTTTCCATCTGGGGCATCTATAACACTTACACTGTGAAGTCCAGGAACTGAGTCTGCTCCATATTCGCTCTGGATAATGGGCTTTTGGTAGGTTTTATACCAGTTCTCAAACTGTGTTGTGAGTTGTAGTGGAATAACTTCCAGGTGGCCTGGGTCGTGGTACCAGGAGAAGTAGCTATTTACACAAATCACATCCACGTAAGGAGCCTACAGAAGACAAGGTGAGAGTGTTTTGTCACAGGGCTCAAAGTAGACAACCTTCACTTATAAAGCTAAGTCCTCCTTTTCGTTAATTTCATGGAATCCAGTTTCATTACACAATAAAGTCTTTTTCCCCATCACTCAGGCCCTCCCAAAGTGACATTTTTTTCCCAGGAGAAAAAAAAAAGGCAGGATAAATTTAACAAGCTAATAGCATATACATTTAGCATTTTTTCATACAGAATTAGGGAGTCCAAGAGTTAGACAAGATCAAGCCATTTCATCCTCAGGTTTGTTAGAAGTTTTTGAGTTTCCAAGGTGTCTCTGGCTTGCTGGTACATTTAGATCTACTTTTTGAGTATTGGAATGTGATTATCAAGTTAGTGGTCAAATATTTTGACTAGCAACTAAATTTGTGCATCAATGGTGCAATACTAAGACTAAGCATTCTGCAAGTTATATGCCATTTCTACCACATGGACAGTATGATAAAAGGGCACAAAGCCCCCTAAAAATAAAGTGATGTTGTATGTAACTTGTTCAATGTTCTCTTAACATGTTTTGTAATAAAAAAAAAAAGTTCTAATATCACTTCAGTGTACGAGATCTGTTCTTTGGTTTTGTTTTCCTGTGTCTCCTCAAGCTAGCCAGAACATGCTCGTGGGGTTGGGATGTCGGAGTCTGTGTGTACATGCCTGATGAAACGGTGTTATCCAAGAGCAGATCCCTGCTGGGCACCTTTGAAATTAAGGCCATCAGTTTTGTTTTCCTGGGGCGGGGAGCAATGGACCTCTTGGAGTTACAGAAGGCCATTCCTGCTAATTGTAGGACAGCTTGGAAAAAAAAAAAAAATTACAAAGTAACCTGTAGCGGGGACGTGTGGTAGACTCGCCTGCTAGAAGTGTTTATTCTACAGTAGTGACAAGTATTATAAAGCCAGCTTGAAAAATTAAAAATGACATAAGAACTACCCAGGAAGCAAATTTATGTGTGTTAAAGATCCTTGGTTCATGCTATGGCCAGCTTAAGGTGCAGACATCCAAGAGAAGTGGCTATTTATACAGCTCTAGGACTTTAATTATGAAGCTGGAAGAGCTTCTGGATTATTCAACACTAATAGACATCTGCCAAAAAAGATCTAGAGCAGTTTAAAGCAGGAATTAAAGCAAAGCTTCCTTCCTTTGGACTTCTACAAGGGCTGTTAGCATTTTAAAGAGGTTTAAGCTTTGATTTAATTGCCAGTGAAAACCTAATCAATGGAATAGCAAAGCATGACAATGTTAATGGAATTCAGGGGTCTCATCCTGCATACTTCCCTCAAGACAAAGAACTGTCCCCTCTTACACATTTTTTTTTTTCAGCTGGACTACACCTACAGGGTAAGGTGCTTTGTACTAGAAACAAAAATGTAAGTTTTCTTCTCCCTCTCCCTGTTAAGTATCGCCAGTAAACTTGGGCAGGTGGGGGGAAAGGACTGTAAAACAAATGACAAGAAGAGGAAATTTAATGTATGAATTTAAAAAAGAAAAAAAAAAGCTAGAAAATAAAGTAAACTTACACCACGGTCAAGAGCGTAACTGGCATCTGTCACAAAGGTTACTGGTCTGGAGGGATCGAGAGCTTTAGTGTGAGCTATCACTGTCCTGTTTGCAAACAGTAAAGCAAGACTTCAGCAACAGCATGGAGAAGCATGGCCCCATTTCCCGAAGCTCTCTGTCCTTTCACACACACCCCCAGACACTGTAGCTGCTTTTGATTTAGCAGGCAGAATGTTTTTAATTAAATACTGCAGGATACTTAGTGATCGTCTGCTATAAAGTGCCTGCAACTGTAGCCAGTTCTTCAGAACTATAAATATGCAAAGAGACCTTTATCTGTCACAAAGTTGGTTGCTATCCCACCCAAAAAAGACCAGAGTGGAAGTCTACCAACTACATGTTAATTTGCCTGTTGGTGCCAGCAGCTTCGAAGCTGGAAAAGGGACAGCGAGTTTGAAGATGAAAATGTGAGAAGGGCAGCAGAAAGTTTCTAAACAACTCTTTGGCTGTGTTCCTGCCAAAGCATGAGGCCTGAGCCCTATGCCACAGCAGGCGGAACAGTCAAAGGTTGGCTGCTTTTGAAGAAAACCCTGAATGGGGAGATAAGACAGAGTGGGAGAGTCAAGCTCTGCTGCTATCTTGACACTGCAGGAAGGCTGTGGATCATTCTGAAGAATGAAAATTCACAGTTACCTCTTAATGCGCTTACAGATACAGGGGACAGACTGCTACCCCATTACAGGGATGACTCTTGGCTATCCAAAGCTTAAATCTCTTTAAAAATAAAACCAAGGGGTTTGCAGGGACTTGAAGCAGTAGCTTTGAAGTGGGGTGTGACAGTCCCCTACAAAACAAGTAACTAGCGCTAACTGAAGAACCTTGTCTTCAGAATTAAGTGTCATTTATTTTACAGCTTTGAATTTAGCACTTGTCTTCCATTGGTAACAACGAATATCCTGTTTCTATCAGGTCTGCTTTCGCTTGACCCTTAGGTCAAGAAGAGATTGCTCAGACCAGATGGACTGCTGGTAATTTTGCAGAGGCTTACTGGTTCAGAAACAACAGATTGAGACTGCTGTCTGGCTCTGAGCATCAGTCCAACACATGCAGCAGTTACACTTTGAGTTTGCATCTGTGGGTAGCGTTTCAGGGTTCCCCAAAAAAATGCTTGCCTTCTCTTTACTACCTCTCTGTGCCATTCCAAAGGAAGAAGATGCATCATCTACCAAGGTTCAAGCCTCAGCTGTGTACAAGCAGATGCACTTACTTAAAGTAGTAAGCTGCCGGGGGCAGCTCCGATGCCGGCTCGTTGGCTACCGACCACATCACAACTGACGGCCTGTTCTTATCCCTGCGGATCAGCTCCTCCATCACAACGAGATGATGCTGCAAGGACTTGTTCCCAAAGCTCTCGCTTAAAGACAAAAAGAAGCGAGATCCGGTGAGGTGAGGGTATAAAATCCATCCCCTTTGCTTTTCCCTGTGAAAACTCAAGCCTCTGGGGTGTATGAGCACAGCTGAGCCTCAACACCGAATACGCCTTCTGCCCTATTTCCCCAAAGCCTGCGGCACAGTTCAGGGCCGCGCTTTGGGCTTGCTGAGCAAGCCAGACCGAATGACGCGATGGCCGTGTGGCAAAACGCCCTCCGGTTGCTCAACCTCACTGGGCACACGTGGCGCAACGGAGCCGATTTCTAAATAGAGCAAAGTACTTCCATTATCAGGACAATGGGCGCTGCGGGAGGGGAGGGGGACACTGCGACAGGGATGAAGATAGAGACAAGGGGAAGGGTCCTTTGAGCGATTGCTTACGGCATTTTAATCCCCACTCCCGGGCACTCGTCGATCACCACGATGCCGTAGGCGTCGCACAGGTCCATGATCTCCTCGGCGTAGGGGTAGTGGCTGGTGCGGAAGGAGTTCGCCCCCAGCCAGCGCAGCAGGTTGAAGTCCTTCACGACCAGGGGCCAGTCGAGGCCTTTGCCACGGATCTGGGGGACGGGATGGGACAGAGACATCACACCCCATCACACTGCCGGGCCGGGGCTTCTCCTCACACCTGGCACCACCATTTCCCTGCTCCCCTCGCCATGAGCGTGTCTCCATCCCCGGGGGTGCCATTTCTAGACCGCACCGCCTCTCTCCGTGCAGCGTTTGCCTTTCTGAGGGGCGCTGCCCACATGCACGCTCGGCCCCTGGGTGTTTGGAGAAGCGAGAGGGGATGGCGGTCGCGGCCCAGCTGCCGCCGCCTGAGCCGCCCTCTCCTCCCTCCTTCCCTCTCACAGGTGTTATCCATGAGGCGGGATGGGCTGAAGGAGGCCCCGGAGCGGCGGGGTAAGCTGCCTTCCCCTGAGGAGAGCCCACGACGCCAGGAAGGAGCGCCCGCCGCCCCTGAGGTGAGGGACAGGGACAGGGACAGGGACAGGGACAGGGATCGGATCAGGCCTCTGGCGCGGCTGTGGGGCCGCCCTGTGGCCGGGCCGCGCCTCGCAGCCCTGCGGCTCCGACCTCCCTGCTGGCGGCTTTTGTCCCCGGTATTTCCCGCGGTGGGGAACCCGAGAGCCGCTCTTTCTGACTGGAAGCCATGGCCGCGGGGTGGGGTGGGGTGGGGTGGGGGGGTCGGTCAGCTCCTCTGCCAGCTCAGCCCGGGCTCACCCATGCGCCCTGAGAGGGACTGGGCATGGTGTCCCCTTAATGCTGGTAGAAGTCCCCCCTGGCAGCTGCCAGCCTGGGAGAAGGGCGCGAGGAAACGGCCCCTTTGAGTGGAGAGGGGAGGTGAGAGCAGTTGCCGCCTCAGTGGCGCGAAGCCCGGCGCCATTAGGCGCCCCCACCACAGACACCGCACACTTACATCTGCGTCTTCGTGCTTGTTGACGCCGTGGAAGTAGAAGGGCCTGCCGTTGATGAGGAACTGCGTGCTGGTGACGTGGACGGTGCGGATGCCGACCGGGAGCGTGTACACGTCCTCCAGCAGTGCCCCGTTGGCCTGCGCCTGCATTTTCACCTGGATTGCCAAAGGGGAGACGCGAGTGACGTGCTGGGCTTCGCAGGGATGCCCCGTCCTCCCCCCGTTCCTTGTCTGTAAGGGCTGTCCTGACTGCCCGTCCGTTTCCCAGCCCTGCCTCGGCATGCTGCCGGCTCCTCACCGCTGCTGCACCCACCTCGTGTGGTCCCCACGTACCTCCTCAGGGAAGGAGCAAGGCCTGACTAAACAGAAAATAGAAATCCAAGCTGGGGAAGCTGAAGGATGAAGAATGAAGCCTGGATGACCCTTCTGGGCCTTGTTCACCCCAAGAGATTCAGTTTTGTTTCCCCTTACTCATCCGGGATGTTTCATCCCCCCGGCAAGGCAGCAGTACACCTCTTCTGCTCTGCACATTGTTACCAGGCAATGACTGAAATGTCATCTGCTCACAAGAGCTACAAACCTGCGCCCCTGGAAACTCAGAGCAGCTCATCTGCCCTAATTTCTACATCTAAACATTACTACTCATCCTTAACTCACACAGAGTCTTCCAGGCTCATGCTGTTGATGCTGAACTCTTGCAGAGGAGGAAGAAAGCTCATTGCATGGCAAAGCATGTGGAAGAGGTTAGCAGCCTGCTCCTCAGAGACTCTCCGCTTTCGTGGTGTCTCCTCCCCTGTACTGTCTCAAACAGTCCTTTGGCAAGGGGTGGATTGGGCCCTAAATGTGAAGGTCAAGCATGTGAGAGTGCATGCCCCCCTCTTCTCACCGACAGACCCTGCACTTCAGCATCCAGGCAGCTGGCAAAGCTTGATTTGATTGCTGTGTAATTAGCAATGCCACTCTGGTCACATGAACAGGATCCACGGGAGAAGATGAGTACAGAAGATGGGCCACATGGCAGTTCCTTAACCCTATTGTACAGTCGGAGGGAACGCATGCAGAAAGGAAGAAATGTCACTGTTACCTCTAGGGAGTAGCGGTATCCAGGGTTCTCGTGCATCAGGTAAGGCCACCAAAGGTTTGGGTTCAGGACTTTTAGCTCTCCAGCTGGCCCATCGCCTGTAGCAACCACTTTCCCTTCTTGGTCATGTAAACTCAGGGACAAGGAATAGAGTGTGCTGCCGACAACCGATACCTGATACTGCACCATTGCTGGTTTAAAGGAAACAAAAGACAGTCAGAGGCTGCCATGAAAGGAAAAATGCACGCATCAAATGTTGGAGGGTTTTCACATAGAGCAGCATTAAAAAATGAGGGAGATGTAGAACAACAACAGAGTGGCATGAATAGAACGTAAGAAGCATGACCTGTCTGTCCTGAGGTCCAGAAGTTTCCAGCAAGATTTGTGTATCACACAATTCTGTTACTTAGAGATAATCCTGCTTTAAGCGGCAGGAAGACTGCCCCTACTGAGAAATTCTACTTTGAGAAACACCTGATCGTCCTTTCACTTTAACAGTAGTCTCCTGCAAGCACTTCTTTTTTTTCTTACTGATTCTGAACTCTTTTATCATATTCTTACAGCTGCTGAGCTGTGCAATAGACCAGCTCAGGTTCAAGAGAAAGCCACTATGAAACAAATTCAATCAGACTTTTGCAGGATATTTTCTCTGCTGCCCTTGTCATCTCCATTTGGAGCCTGAGGTAGCTGCTGTAATTGTTCTGGACCTACCAACACTCTCTGATGAAGTAGTTGTCACAGTAATATCATCTATGTAGACAGAAGGAGTGGTGTAAAGCACAACCGGGCGATGGATTCCAGCATAATTAAAGAAATCAAACCTGATGTTCTGTACAAAATAGTTCTTGGGATACCTGAGTGAGCAAGACAGGAGAAATGGCTACATTATGTTTCATTACACGAGAACTGAAGGCAGCATATGGATGCTAGCAATGCAAAATAGTCATGTAAATACAGATGCTAGCTGGTAAAATTGTCTTTGCAACAGGATGGATCCATCTCTCAGTAGCACTACTGCTGCTACACTGAAGGGAACTACCAGTTAACAAACATCTAATGTGCTGAGTAGATCTGATCCTTCAGGATAGCTGGTACTTGCAGTTTCCAGCTGAATTCAAGCTTCTCAAATCTGCCATTGATTCAGCTTGGCAAATCACTTAATTTCAGTTCCCTGGGTATACACCAGATGCAATAACTCGGTGCAGATTCCTCATAACACCAAAGCTTAAACTCCTCCCTGCTCAACTGATTATTTTTGGCATAAATACAATCAATGCTTTTCTACGTAAGTTGTTCGGAAGGTCTTACGAACCCAAAGCCGAATAAATTCCCATTCTCTCATCCCTGGAACAAGCTCTGCAGTACAGCGCTTTAGCAACTCACCTTGTTTTGTCATTCATGTACTGAATTGACCCCGGAGGCAGAGTATGGGGTGTGAGAGTGTTGTTGAGTGCGACGGTGATGCGGCAGGGGATCCCTGGGCTGCCCTGGACGATGCTGCTTATATCTGCTTCAAAAGGGAGGTGGCCTCCTTCGTGCTCTACGACTTGCACTCCGTTGACCCACTGGAGGAGAAGACACCCGTGAGCCCAAGAGGCGGGGTTATCGGGGTTTTGTGCGGGGTTATCGGGGTTTTTGTGGCAAGCATAGCAGGGAGAAGGGAAGGAGCCCAGCAAAGGCCAGTCAGAATTCCCAGCAACACTGAACCTTGTTCTGGGCTCTTACTCCTTGCGGGCTCAATCTAACAGCCCTTCCTTTGCTGGGAGCTAGGTCTGGGTCACGTACAAGCAAGTGTCACCGAAAGACGTGGGTTTGGGCAGATCCTGTAGCAAGGAAATGTTTAGCTGAGAGAGTTGGGGGTGTTCAGCCTGGAGAAGAGGAGGCTCCAGGGAGACCTCACTGCAGCCTTCCAGTACCTGAAGGGGCTACAGGAGAGCTGGGGAGGGACTTTTTACAAGGGCATGGAGTGATAGGACGAGGGGGAATGGCTTCAAATGGGAAGAAGGTAGATTTAGGTTAGATATTAGGAAGAAATTTTTCACTCTAAGGGTGGTGAGGGACTGGCGCAGGTTGCCCTGAGAAGCTGTGGCTGCCCCATCCCTGGAGGTGTTCAAGGCCAGGTTGGATGGGGCTTGGGGCAACCGGGGCTGGGGGGAGGTGTCCCTGCCCGGGGCAGGGGGAGTGGAATGAGATGACCTTTAAGGTCCCTTCCAACCTAAACCATTCTATGAACATGGCCAACATCTTGGCTAGAGGAAAGCAGCCAAGAGTTAAGAAAATAGCAAACTGATATAAAATCTAGACAGAGATGCATTTGCTGAAGAAGTCATAGGACAGATTTTGGTGCAGCATGATTTTGGAAACACATGGACAATTTCCTGTGCAACTTACCACAATGGAGTAGTAATGGGCACTACCGAAACGGAGCACCACTCTGGTGTTGAGGTCATCCTGAAGCCACCGTAGAGGAAGCAGCACCTCTTTCTCATACCAAACCCAGCCGATGTAGTTCTCCAAGCTGGGGTCTTGAGTGATATCGTTAAAGCTGGAAGGCACTGGCATGTCAATCACAGGACCAGTCTGGCAGGAATTGCACAAAAAGGGAGGGAACAGATAATTTTTTTTCTTTTTTAAAGGAAATTTTACTGTCATGACTGTGCAACCTGTACTGCTGGAGGTGTCCCCTTCCACTGACAGTCTTACAATCCCTTTGCCAAGTGGAAATACTTGGGAAAATCTGTTTAGAAACCAGTGTGGTCTGTCACCGGTCCTGTATAAGCCCTACTTCACAGCAGGCCCAGGCTTGCCTGGTCCTACAGGAAGAAGCTGCTCGTATCGTTTTTTCCCCCCTCTTGATTTATGATAGGGAAATGCTTTTATTAATGGCTCTTGTATTGTGGAATCGGAGAAGTGAGGGGGTGGGGTGGGGGGAATAAATGCCCAGGTCATTGTTTCAGCCTGGGACATCCCACCAACGGCAGTTCCTCCTGCACAGCTCTCGCTGTTCGGCGCGCAGTGCTGCAGCTGTGCCGTCAGTTCGCTGGCCCAGGGGTGCTGCTTATCGTCAGATGGAGGAGGGTGGCAAAAGTATCGGGTATTTTGGGCCAGATCCTCCAGGGAAGGTCCACGGAGACTGTGTGGGACGAGCCCAGGTGTGTCACTCCCCAAAAGCAACGTAGAGTCCTTAGGATTACAAGAGGGTCAGTTCACTTGCTTATTTTTAATATAAGGATTATAGGCAGGCAGCGTTGTGCTACGCTTAACGTGGAGGTAACCGGATGCTATTGCAAAATAGAGCTGTTCATTTTTAGCACCTGCTGCGCTCGTGATGTTGCAGAAAGGAGCACAGCTGGAGCGCTTCCCCTTTCCTACGGAAGCTTGTCCATGGAGAGCGGAACGAGGAAGGTCTGGTGGCCTGGGGGGTGGTGGTGGGGGGGGGAGTGAGCATCATGTGTGCAGTTGACTCAGCACCGGCACTGCAGAGAGACTCAGTGCCTTTATTAGACATCAGAAAATCCTAGCAGGAAAATCCCTGGATGGGGAAGTGGGTTTTCTAGTGCCTGATACAGGATGACCTTTGCCTGGGATGGCCGTAACGTGTGTGTCTCCTTCACGGAGATTCTCTGGTGGCTAAAGAAGGTTGAGCGTAGACTTCTCAGCCCTCCTTTGAAGAGGGCATAGTGCAGGATCCCTCTCCTCTGCCTGTCTCCCCGCAAAATTTTGAGCAGCACAGTGTCTTCCAGCTCTTCTCTGCTTCCGCAATTTGGCAAAAAATTGCCAAAAAGGGCTAAAATAGAAACGATGAAGGACGCGTACATTTTATGCATAGAACACGCAACTTCTTTCTTTTACGTAGTGGTGTTAATTTCGTAACGGATTTCAGTTACACTACAACTTGCTTATCTGCACTAAATCATTCAAGATTGCCCTTTCCTGGCATGTTTTTGTTTATTNNNTGGGTTTTTTTTGTTGTTTTTTTTTTTTTTTTTCTCCAGTGCTGAGACGGGTGAGCGCCGTGCGAGGCCAGCCTTGCTTTGGGCAGCACAGGGATTCCTTTCCAAGGTGTCCGTAGCTCGTTCCGATGCTCCCGGGCAGCCGCGAGCAGGGCTAATTAAGGACTGCCGTTTCCTCGGCCGCTAATTAGCCAGCCTCCCCCGGGAGAGCCCCCCCTGCGGGGGGAAGGAGAGGGGGGAAACGCCGCTTTCGGGAGAGGAAGGAAGGCCGGTGTGCAGGGGTGGGCTCTTCCCCGGAGGAGAGCA
>VZSZ01003493.1:0-16638 GCA_013398815.1 Ibidorhyncha struthersii
TAAAATCGCCGTACGGAACTGGCCGGGTAAGGTCGGTGGGAGAGCATCAGGTGTGTGCGTGGGGGGGGGAGCACCGTCCGGGTACCGGAGGGGAATTCCCTGGATGCATCCACGGCTTCTGCCGAGGGTGCAAAATTTTCCCTCGGGAATTTTAAATCGGGACCTTTTTTTTTTTTCTTTTTTTTGGCGATGTGCCTACTCCTAGAGCTGGAAACACACGAATAACTGAGCTGTTTGGATGCATCCGATGGTCTGACCTCATTCATTTGATAGATCCTCTAAATTACACATCATCAAGCTGCAAAGCACCCTTCTGGCGTGGATGGGAGAGCGAGCCCTAGCAGGATGGCAGCAGTCCCGCTGGGGAGATCCCTCCCGTGCTCTGCCCGCTCCTGGAAGGTGCTGCCCAGGCTGCGGGGTCTGCTCTGAGTGGCATCGCTTGCCATGAGGCCCTCGTGCTGCCCAATATCGCCCGTCTCTGCGGCCTGGTGCCAGGACTGTGCTGAAAGCACTGCTGCGGCCGACGGCGGCGGGCAGAGCACCGATCGCCCAAGGGTCGCTCCCGTCCTCCCTCTCCCGGGACGCTCTGTGCCAAGCACAGCCTGGCACGGGGCGCTCTGCCGGCAGCCTGGCCAGCGGGCGGACCCAAAAGGCAGCAGAATTAACAGAATTTGAAGGCCGTATTGGGATCTGTGCAGAGTTCGCCATCTTAGAGGGGAATGGCTTAGAGACCTGGAGACCCGCACCTCCACTGTTAGGCAGTGCGCTTCCCAGGGCCACAAATTCGCATTTTACCATCTAAGTGCGGCAGGAATAGTCCGTGTAAGGCTGTGCCTGAACTAGAGAGGAAGACGGCTGTAACTTAATGCCTTCACCTTACCTTCTGCCGCTGGGGGAAGTCTCTCCTAGGATGCCCCGCCAACACTTTCTCTGTGCTTGGGTATGGAGAACGTTGGTGTCTACTGCCATTGCTTGTACACGCTGGTGTGTGCTGCCCACAGGAGATGCTCCAGTCTCATCCCTGTGATCGGGCGTGCTGTACAGCTTTCTGGTAGCACGCTTTCCTGGTCCTCTCGCGATTAATTTCAGGCCTTGGTTCCTGCAGGGAGAGACAAAGAAGATCTGGTTGTCCCGACCTCAGGGGGTAGGTACGATGTGCATCTGAAGGAGAGGCAGCGCATCGCAGTGTACTGGGAGGAGGAGGCATCTGAAGTGCGTCGCTGCACCTGGTTTTACAAAGGAGACAAGGACAACAAGTATATTCCCTACTCGGAGACCTTCAGCGAAGAACTGGAGGTAAACACGCCTTTCCTGGTAGCATCCGTCTTGCCGAGAAGCAGCTTGGCTTCTCATTGTCAAATACTGGTCCCGATGTCCCAAACTCCACACGGGGCAACTGGCACCACAGTCACGCCTGAGGACGTGAACTCGAAAGAGGCTTTGGCATGGTGTTTTCGCAGCTGATTAACATAACTTAAACAGTGCTACTGCCTCCCTCCCAGCCCGCTGTAGCCGGGTGGCATCCCCTTCCTCCTGCCCTCGTCCAGCCCCGTCAGCATCCTCCTGCTACACGCTCAAGGGCCCGGGTGCTCGCGGCGTGCCGTGCGGCTCTTGCCTTGCTTGCAGCCTGGCTCTAGCAGCTGTAAAGCTGTGTTTTTTCCTGACCCTGTCTGCTGTAACTTCAGTTTGACTCTCCTTGTGAGAATCGTCCTCACTGCGTTCCCACTTTCACCGACGCCAAGGGAGTTGTGAATGCAGGAAAGAGAAATCATCGTTACGGGGAGCCAGTGAACGCTACGTGGTGTTAGGGACTTCAGTGGTCTGCACTGTTAATAGCTGGAGACTTTCTATGGAAAGATATATACACATATATGTTTAAAAATCTACGTCGTTACAATAATCTGTATTCTGATGTATCAAAAAATACCATTCAGACTGGATGGGGAAGTCTGCTGCTGCTACTAAAATGGGGGCTCCTGGAAGCTCTAGCAGGCGGCACTCAGCTGACCCTGCTGCTCCTCCAGCTTGGCCTGGCCGATTTCTCTGCCTCTTGCGCAAAATGTGTTGATAAGGGATACCCTAACATGGGTGGGGAATGTCCCAGGTGGTTGAATATTCATGGCAATACGCTCAGCTGACTCACAGAGGGTGTTCTTTTCCTCAGGAAGCTTACATGATTGCTGTGACCCTGGATGAGTGGAAGAAGAAATTGGAGTCCCCTAGCAGGGAAATCATTATCTTGCACAACCCAAAGGTGAGGAGGGCCTGGTGATCTGTGTGTCGACCAGCAAGAACATCCCTTCTGTTCTCTTCAGGGCCTGTCTTTATGCTCTGCCTTTATCCTGTTTTTTTTAACCATGTCTGCCGAGCAATCCGTTCTGTCCAGACGGCATTCCCCTCGCCCACCTGCGCCAGAGTAGAGGGCAATGCCAGCACAGAGTCTGCTTCACACCTTCATGTTTCTTTTCAACACACCTTTCGCTCTCTTTGTGCAAAGGGCTCTTACCAGCACAGTTAAACATCGTGGTCTGGTACCACCCCGTACCCCCTACCCGCTCTTGTAGCAAAATTTCTCCTCTGCTTAACCACGGTATGCAGCGCAGCTTAATGACAGGCTCTTCTTGTTTACAAGCTGATGGTGCACTACCACCCGGTTGCCACCTCCGATGACTGGGGCTCAACTCCTACGGAACAAGGTCGACCTCGGACTGTGAAGAGAGGCGTAGAAAACATCGCTGCCGAGATCCCCAATGGTGAGCTCGCTTCTCCCTCCCTCCCACCCTTCCAAAGCTACAGAGTCTGTTTTCCAACCTGCATTCTCAAAATGACTGACAGAAGCTTCCATGATCCTTTAAATGAAGGACATATGTAAAAGTTGCCTGCCAAAAGGAACTGAATGGTTTTCAGAAACCTTCCTAGCACCAGAGAGCCCGCAGCATAAATGAACGTGCAGAGGCGGCAGACACATGGGGAGACGGCACTGCGCTTCCAGCTCCTGCGCTGAGACCAGAGCTGTTGAAAGCACTGCAGTGCCTGAAATTAACCCTGAGGTCTTGGCGTGTATGTTCGTAAAGGGGGAGTTTCTTTCTGTGGTAGGGACACAGGGGTTTGTCGCTTACCTGCATGCAGGTGCCTTGCTGGCGCACATGCCCTCCCCGTCTCTGAAGCTGTGGGTCAGCTCTGCCCCCTCCCAGCTGTCCCTGAGCTCCCGGTCAGGCCTCGGGACTTGTACCCGAGGTGAGGACAGGCAGTTACTCCCGTCTAACCCCTTCATTTTCCATGCGTGCGTGCCTTCGGGAAAGTACGTATGCAAACTAAAGTGTGTGGGAAGCAGAGAACAAGACGTAACTTCACCTGGTGCCTACCGGAGAGATGCAGCTACGCGGGGGCCGGGTGGCTCAGCAGGGCGGGCTGGGCACAGGGCAGCTGGACCGAGTCCTCCTGGTCCTGCCCTCTCCCGTGCTGAACGTGTCCCAGGGCCGGGTGGGTGTCAACTGTGAGGACCATCCGCTCTCGCTGAAGTGAGGATGGTGACAGAAGCGGGGACGAGCCGCCTCGCCTTCCTCTACTGTCCCGTTGATCCGGATCCATCCCAGGGTGGGCAGCTGAATGTAGCAGGACAAACAGTTCAGAAACGGGAGAAATCCCACTACCCTTTAGACACAAAACCAGGCACTGACCCAAGCGTTTTTGCCTGGCTGAGGTGAGGATGGGAGGCTCCGCTCTCCTGCGGAGCATGTGGTTTTGGCGGGTCTGTTCCCCGTTAAGTGATGTCTCACGCAGGGCCCATACTCTGAACTCTTCTTTCCTCCTTAGGGGAGCCTCTGCAAATTGATCACTTGGTTTTCGTGGTGCACGGGATCGGCCCGGCGTGCGACATTCGGTTCAGGAGCATCGTCCAGTGCGGTAGGTGTGGAGCCCGGTCGGGGTCCTCTTTCCATACACCGCTTTTAGCGGAGCCAGCAAACCCCCATCTGCGCGGACAATGAGAAACGCTGTCAGAGTGCATTCAAACCATCCCGACCCTCACGCTGGCAGGCTGCACAGTCGAATTTGCTGACTGCAGTGGGGAGCGTGAATGCACCGCTCACTAACCCGTTAAATCCTACCATCTGGAAAGGTTTGGGCAACCACTTTTCATCACTGTGTTCTGCTGCTGCTCAAAATAGTGAGTTTCCCAAATTGGATACAGATTTTCCAAGGAACTGTCTAAACCTGCTAAACTAATTAGTAACCTGCTCAGTCTATTGCTACGGGTTAATCTCACTGGGTGAAGTCTAACAGGCAACACCCCGTCCAGCAGCCTCTGGCGTGATTTTGGGCCAAAAGGAGGGACGCTGCTTCTGGCTCAGGAAATCCCCAGGCTGCGAATGCCGGGAGGTGGGGAGAGCGTGCGAAGAAGTTATCGCTGGTGTTACACACTCCTCTAAGCATCCACTGTTGATCAATATTGGTGACAGGATGCTAAACCAGGTCACTGCGGTCTGACCTGTTCATTATTACTTGCTCAGAGTGTTTCAGTTCTGCAGGAGAGGTGATCACTGAAACTGCCCGACGTGATTTAACTTGAAGAAATCAAGGGAGCAGGGATTTTTTCACAGCAGACTGTCTTTAGTTCCTATAAAATATACCTCTGCTTTAATGCAGTCTATTCTTCTGTATGTTCATCTGATGAAACTATTTTCAAGGCTGCTGACCATCTGAAATGAAGGAAATCGGCCTCTCTCCCTCAGAACTCAGTGATTTCATCTCCTCCATTAGGATTCTCTTTCTAACACATGCGTCTTGAAAAGAGATTTTTTTTTTTAAATTCCCAAAAGCACCCTTCTTATCCTGACTGCTGTGTTAAAGCCCTGCCCATGTGGAAAGGAGGCTTGTTGAATATGGGACAGCAAAATCCAGTAAACACCCATGTAAGGACATGGAGCCTTCCCCTGATCTTGTAGTTAAAGATTCAAGGTCTTAGGGTAGCAGCAGCAGATTAAAGACCCTGGTGGGATTTCCCCTGGTAATGATCTTTTCTTTTATCTTATTAAGTGTTGTTGATGCAGCAGGCTGGCCCTGCAGCCTGGCCGATCTCGGTAAGAGTTCATGCTCTTTTCCAGTGAATGACTTCAGGAATGTTTCCCTGAGCATGCTGCAAGCGCACTTCAAGAAAGCCCAGGAGGAGCAGCGGATCGGCCGGGTGGAGTTCCTGCCTGTGAACTGGCACAGCTCCCTCCACTCCACCGGAGTGGATGTGTAAGTGTCCCGGACAGCCACCTCCTCCGGTGCCGGTGTCCGTGGGAATGGCAAAGCACACAGACAGCCTCCCCCGGCGTAAACTCTGCTTTTCCTGGCGGCCGCTGCTGGCAAAGGGAAAGCTGTGAGTGTTGAGGGCTGTGAGCGTGCACGGGTGCGCAGGACAGACGGGGTCCCGCAGAGCACCGCCGTGCCAGACCCGCTCCCCACCGTCTTTTGCAGCCCTGTTTTGCAGAGCACAGCATGTTCCTGCTCTGATCAGTGTACAGCCGCAGAGGGGAGGCTGCTGCCTTTCCCTGGCTAATACGAGGAGGGACCGTGGGCGTCCACGCCTTGCTAAAGGCCTCTGGAAACTGAGTACCCCATTTCTGCATTCAAGCGCTGCTCTGCAGTGCCCTAGGAAGGGGAGAGAGCAGGTTAGGCTCCCGGGGAAGAAAGGCCGGGCTCCTTACTCCTGCCTGCAGTGTAAGAGCCTGTGCTCTACCTTCAGTCTTGGCATGTGCCGAGGGCCTGGATTACAACATAATGTCCTTTGAGACGGTGGCAATCCTCCTCTGAACGTACATTTTGCTTTAGAGACGTGGTGGGGTTCACTGCCGCCTCTAACCGCAATTCCCTCTCTGCTCTTTCCCCCCACAGCGACCTGGAGCGAATCACTCTGCCGAGCATCAATCGCCTGCGACACTTCATCAACGACACCATCCTGGACGTTTTCTTCTACAACAGCTCCACCTATTGCCAGACCATCGTGGACACGGTGGCGTCCGAAATGAACCGCCTCTACCAGCTCTTCCTGCAGAGGAACCCGCTCTTCAAAGGGGGGGTCTCCATTGCGGGGCACAGCTTGGGTAAGGGGTCTCACCCGTGGGCCGCCTGAATGTCACCGTACCGTGGGAGCAGGGAGGGTACTGGGCTTTCATCCCAGACAGGAGATGGCCTGGGGCTTTTCCCTGATGAGATGCTGACGCTCTGTCTGCCTGCGTCCGGTTTTTAGGGTCGCTGATTTTGTTTGATCTCCTGACGAACCAGAAGGCTGCTCCTGAGGGGGACGAGCACAGCAAAGAGGTACGCGCTCTCCGGCGGCGTCTGGACCCCTGGGGACCTCCTGCTCCTGCAGCTGCTTGGGGAAGGGGGAGAGACTCCAAAATGCACAGGAGAAAATAAGTGAGCAAAAAGCATGATCCCTGATGGCTCTCTTCACAGGGGTCCAGGACAGCCTCAAGCGACAGGGGTATCGAGGAAGTAAAAGATATCCTGAAGAAGCTGGAGCTGTCCGAATATTGCGATGTTTTTGAGAAGGAGAAAATGGACAGGCAAGCACTGGTAAGGAGCTCGCCTGTTTTGCTGTCTCTTGTTTGTCTCTTCTTTGCTTTTCTTCCCAGTCCTCCCACCCTGTGCACATCTTCCTGGTACTGAGTCACTCACACATGAAATGTCTTTGAGGAGTGCAGCAGGAACGGAATCGCAGAGAACAGAAATACCTCTCCGCACACACCTCTCTGCTCCTGTACTGATATCTGGGTTGCTTGTTTTCCAGTTCTTGTGCACAGAGAAGAACCTTAAAGAAATGGGAATTCCCTTAGGACCAAGAATGAAGATACTTCATTACATCAGCTCCAAGACGGAGATGCAGGTTTGTCTTCTGCTTGGCTTTTATTCATCCAGGTCACAGCCCATCGCTCCCAGACAAGGACCAGCCTTCACCGCTTCTGGTCGGTCCCTGAGCACCCCGACCTCCTCCTTCCCGGCCACCCTTGCTCCGGGGACTGTCACAGGCTTGTGTTTGGCTGTGGCGACAGAGCTGCCTGCTGCTGCCGCGTGTTACGCTGGTGTTATCCTACTACAGGATTACTTTATCCCGGGGCCTGTAAGGCTGATCACAGAGCAAGAGGACTTGTTAATGGTGGTAGAGACCGAAGTTAGTGATGCCAGCTAGGGAGGTGGTTGGCTGGAGTAGGATGATGCTGCCAAGACCGCCCTGGTTCTGGAGGCTGAGGGATGCCGGGCAGTTCGCTGCCTTGTGTACTTGCTCGTGGTTCGGCAGGACGGGCCGTGGTGTGGGCTCGCTGCAGGAGCCGCAATAGCGGGGTTTCCCGGTTGTGTTGCTGCAGGACCACAGCGCAGCAGCTCCCGGCCACAGCAGGGAGCGCGGAGCGGAGCCTGGGTCCCCGTCACAGCATGACCTGGACAGCACAGATGATGGTGGGAATTGCCAGTACCGGGACGTTGGCTTAGGACAGGTAACTACCGAGCTCGGCACCATGCTCTAACTGCAACAACGAGGTGCTTGTAACAACAGCACGGAGTTTGTCTCATGAAACAAATCCAAATCTCCCTCCCTCTTAGGTCTCGGCAAACTATCCTCAGCTAAACTACAAGCCCACCATCTTCTTTGCCTTTGGGTCTCCCATTGGGATGTTTCTCACGGTGCGAGGAGTGAAGCGGATCAACCCAAACTACAGCCTGCCCACCTGCAAAGGCTTCTTCAACATCTTCCACCCCGTAGGTATAAGACCCAGAGCCTTCCTGCATGAGACGCACAGAGCACGAGCCCTGGCTCACTGTCCCCCTCCTCTGTACAGTTCGACCCGGTGGCGTACAGGATTGAGCCCATGATCGTCCCAGATCTGGAGTTTGAGCCCATGCTGCTGCCTCACCACAAGGGCAGGAAGAGAATGCACCTAGGTAAGGGAAAGGGCAGCCCCTCTCCCCCAGCGGGGGGCAGCCGCGGCGGCCCCCAGCCCCACGCTGACCCCTCCCTGCCTTTCAGAGCTGAAAGAAGGGCTGACTCGCATGAGCGTGGACCTGAAGAACAACTTGCTGGGGTCCCTGCGGGTAGCCTGGCAGTCCTTCACTCGAGCCCCGCTGCCAGCTGTGGAGGCGGCGAGTACCGATGCCGAAGCGGAGGCCGAGGCCAGCGTGGAGAAGCTGCCAGGTCGGTGGTGCGTGCGGGGCGGTGGGGAGATGGGCTGCAGCATCGCGACCTGCCCACGCTGCAGCGTTCTCGGGCTCCCCGCAGCCACGCCGGCGAGGTGCCCATCCTGGCATCAGCCCCAGGCGCTGATGCCCTCTTCCATGCTCAGCAAAGGGATTGCCTTTGAGCTGCGGATGCACTTGGCTCTCCAAATGCTGTGGCCTTCCCCTGTTACTGCCTGATGAAGGGGGAGAAGAGGCAACCTGCCTGGTCAGTAACGGCCTCCTGGGGGTCGCGGCGCACCCACACAGCTTTGTAAGCCTGCCAAGCCTGTCCCCCTTCTCTAGCTGTCTCCTGCAATCCCGTTTTCCAAGAGTGAGAGAACCCCGGGGGGGAAGGACCGAGCACTTAAGGTGCCTCTCCTCTGCAAGAGCCCACAGCGGGGCGAATAGAGGGCACGGTGATGCTGTTGCATTTTCATGGCTGCTGGTGCAGCATGTTGGCTGAACCACATTACTCTTCTTTATTCCTTCAGAGACAAAGGCAGAAGAGCCCCCCGCAGCAGCGAAGGAAGAGGCCTCTCTCATTAATGTGGGGCGGCTGAATGGAGGGAATCGCATAGACTACGTGCTGCAGGAGAAGCCAATAGAGAGCTTTAACGAGTATTTATTTGCTCTACAAGGGCATCTCTGCTATTGGTAAGCTTCTGCGTAACTGTTGAAGCCTTGATTTCATGCCTGATGTAAGCAGAATGCCATCATTTTTAAAGCCAATGTTATAAGAAAACCCTTAACTGAATAAACAAGGTATTCTCCTGCCTGTAACGCAGACATAGGTGGGTAGGGACAGAGGAAGGAGACCATGGTTCTCCTTGCCTGGTACTGCCAGGATTTGCTGAGTGCCGCCTCTGCCCCATAACCACCACAGATGTCCTGACAGAGTGGAGGGAAGTGTCCCACTCTAATTCCCATCTCCTCCTCCTGCAGGGAGTCAGAAGACACCGTTCTGCTGGTTCTGAAGGAGATCTACCAGACACAAGGCATTACACTGGATCAGCCTTTGCCAGGAAGCCAGTGACCAACCTGTGCTGTTCTGGCTGCTTGACGTAAGTCACCCTGCGTACACCTTCCTTCCGGATTTCCTAGGACACCTCACAGAACATGTGGTTTGAGGGGATAATATCCCTTATTTACAGCGCTGTGACGAAGGCAGGAGTTTGCGTCGGGTTTTTTCTTTGGCCTGTCAGCATGTTTGGCTTCTTTCCTCTCATCCTGCACACAAGCACTATCGGACACGAGGAGAGCTAATAAACTGCTGCTGCTGACGATAAGGGCAGCTCAACTGTGCACAGTTATGGTCAGTTCAGTCCACCAAGGGAACGACCAGATGTGTAGCCCATACTCCAAGCGTCCTGGGCTAAACGTTTCTTACAGACAGGTAGTGAACCAGAGCGCGGACCCTGCCGTTCTTGCAGGGCTGCTTTCACCCTCTGCTGCTAACTGCTGGCCGAGAGTAAACTAGGAGTGAGGTGCATCTCTATGTTTTCTTGCCCTCGAAGCCTTACGCTGCTAATTGCTGGGTACGGGACACTGGGCTGGGTGGATTTTGGTCTGCCCCGGTGCAGCTATTGCTATGTTCTCCTTTTGCTTTCTTAGATCCAATTCAACTCACCAGGAAAGTCCAGATTTCTCCTCTGCCTTCCTCTCTCCTCTGCTGCTGTGTCCCCCGCATGCTGTTTCTCAAGTACTTGCTGCTACCTGGAGATAAGGATGATTTTCCTCCATTTTGGGTAGGGGCGGGGGGAAAAAATATCAAGGGAAGACACTTCTGCTCAAACACACACAGCACTTGCATCGTGACTCCCTGTGGCAACGTGTACTTTTAACCCTCCACCTTGTAAGTTATCACACTAGCTCCTCTCGCACCAAAGCACACTAGCGGTCTGGGCTAGGAACTGACACCTAGGGCCTGACTCTGCTCCTGGCATAGTGAGGAAACTCCCAGCTTGTGACCTTGAGGAATAAGAGCCTTAAATGCACAGCGTGGAGAGAGCTATAGCAGCCTTGGCAAGCGGAGGAGATTACTGACTTCTCCCTGCCATAACACAGGGCACCAGGCACGATGGGAGGTGAAGCCCAGGGCACCGGCATCTGCTGCGAAGCGAGCAGGAACGCGTCCACCAGCCACTCTCGTCTCCTTGAATTGCTGCTGCGTGGTTTGTGCACCCATGGGCCGTGTGAGGCAGGACCGCCCCATAAAACAGCTCGTGAGAGCGGCATGTTTGTGCGCAGTTGGCCCAGGCGCTCGTGCCTGCCGGCTGTAATGGGCTGGTAGTGACTTCTCAGCATCCTCACCCAGCCCACGGCAAACCAAGGGCCTCCCCGAGCCACTGCCTGCGTCTCGCGTAGGACCAAGCTAGCGGCCAGGTGTAACTACCTGGGAGGAAAGCTTCACCTCCAGGTCAAAGTACAGCTCTGCCGGGGGAAGGCAGCTGCTCCCCAGCAGCATCCAGGCAGTCTGGAGTTCGGGAGGGACAGCCCTCCTCTGCTTTGCAGGGGCACAGAGCAGCGCTACGGTCCTGCTGCAGCGTGGCTTTCAGGGTGGCTACAGGGATCTCCCGCCAGCCAGGCTCAGGTCGTTCTTTGGTTTTAAACACACAAAACGCAGCCAGCCAAGCCGGAGCCCAGATCCGTAGGGTGTGGACACCGTGTCCCATGGACCCCGCTGAAGGAATGACCGCCGCTCTGCAGGCAGTGCCGTTGGCAGCTGCCTGTGGCGTGCCAGCTCTGCTGCAAGGGGGACGGGGCCAGAGCCCCCGGTCATCCCTCCCTGGCCACCCAGACCTCCCTGGCCTGGGCTGGAGCCTCGGGGCAAGGCAGGGGCAGAGGCTTCCGTGATGGGTAAGGTCGCTGCTGTGACAGCCTTTGGAAGAGCCAAACCACTTTCCCTCCCGCTGACTTTCGCCCTGCATGGGGTAAGGAGCCTTTTTTCCACAGCCTGTTTGTTTGTCCTCTGTTGTACTACATTATTTGCACTATTTGAAAGGTTTTGTTTGCAGCCTACATCCCTCCTCCCATCCCAAAGGAACAGAAGCTGTTCTTTTACCTGACTGCAGAAACAGACATGCTGCTCAGTCGGCGCCTGAACTACTGATTGCTAAAGCGTCTCCTACAAGAGTAGGAAAAGGAACAGTCTTAACATGGGACACTCTAATGAACAGCTTTTTAAGTTATGCACTTTGTTAAAAAAAAAAAAAGTTAAATACATTTTAAATGTTATTTAATGTCTTTTCCAGTAAAAGCCAAAATAAATAAGTAGATGACTGCGGTGTGTGCCTATTTGGGGGGAGAGGAAGGGGAGAGGGTTGAAGAATGCACATGGGCACAATTTTAGGGGAAGTTAAAGCTATTTCTGTAACTTCTGTTGAAGTTGCAGGGTCATAGAGGGCTTATGTGGCCCAAACTGAAGGTGATGGGGTGGCATTTTCGTTACTGTCACATCCTGAGCTTGGCAGAGGCACATGTGCCTCGCTCCGCTACAGCCTCACCTTTGCAGTTTGCGTGTACATACACGTGATCAAAAATACACATATCTACGGAGGAGACGAGTGACAAATAACTACTTACAACAGTCCTGCCATACAGCTGTGCCTTGGATTTCTCAGCAGCACCCTACCCTTCCACTGTCTGAGAAAACAAACCGTGGTGTAGGGAAAGAAGCACCTGTGAAGGGATGCTTTCAGACACCATTTCATTTTCTGCTGATTGTCATCTCTTTACAATCACATTAAAGCTGCAAGGAAAGAGATACAAAATAAACACCCACCTAGAAACCCCTGCAGACCCACCAAAGGAAATGGCTTATACAGCAAAAACCCGGTCCTGGAAGTAAAGTTTTTGGTACCACAGCTCATTAAAAAAATTAAACTCCTTTATTTGGCAAATTAGAAAAAATCAGGGCTAGCACAATAATACACATAACAATCCTGCTAGTTTCATCTTCCCTCTTCCCCACTTAGTCCATGGCTAAAGACCGCAACCTCATGCTCATTACTCCCAATAAGCTCAGCTGTGATTGAAAAGACGGACTCAAACCCGGCTCCAGGAGCAGATCCTGCAGTTCATTTTGACATAGGCTTGCCCTGAGAAGGGATGGGACAGCTCAGCTGGAATGAAGGGAGGTGACTGATGATGCTTTCTGGACTAGACACAAGAAGACCCACTGGACAGGGCACACCAGCTTGTCACATTTTTCCAGTTCTTGCTTCAGGCCCTTTCATACCCGGGCTGTCCTCCTGCAGGCTTGCACGCCAAGTGCCTGATCTGCTTCAGAGCGGGCCCAAAGGAATGTACGCTTAAAAAAATTCCGTTAAATGAAGCAACACAGGCCCCTGAGCAGGACAACTTACCAGCACTGCAGAGAACGCCTGCTTGGGTTTCAGGTTCACCCTCATTTGAGCCACTTCTCACAGACCAACCTCTGCACAGGCTTCCCCTGCCCGAGCACTCAAGGAGCAGCAGGAAAGGCGCCGGCAGGACAGAGCCCGTCACTATATATCCAGATGAAAGCTGGAAGCTGCAGGCTTTTCTTGGTGCGCTGGCAGTTGTTTGGATTTGTACAGAAATGGTTTGTGGCACATGGAGTCCATCAGAGGAGGGTAATACTGCCTGTAGCAGAGGTACGCGAGCACAAAGCCGATTGCTGAGCCAACCAATACATCTGTGGGCAAGACCGGAGGAGAGTTACCTTCCCTTTACCCTCCCAAGCTTCATGACTGAATTTTCCAGCAGGCAGCTTTTCAGCCTGCTCAGAGCTGAGCTGGATCGGCGACTTGACCCTTGGCTAGAAAACTAAGCTTGGCATATATTTCAAAAACGAAGAGAAAGGCATCATCACCTTGCAGGCAGCAAAAAAATATACCACCAGAGGAGTAATCCAAACACCCAAGTTGCCATCGGGGGCTCTGAACTCCTCTGCGGCAGCATCGACCCCCCCGTGCTCAGTGCCCCCACTCGGGGCACCCAGTTGTGCCCCCCCAGTCCAGGTCCGCAGGCAGATGCCGACCCACCTTGCCAGTGGTGCTTGTAGTCGCAGGTGCGGGATGCGGCGATGAGGGTGGCAAGGAACAGCGGGAGGAGGAAGGCGCAGAGCCGCAGAGCCCTGCCTCCCCGGCCGGGAGCGAAGCAGCGCAGCTTCCCGGCTATGTAGAAGGCAGAGAAGGCGAGACCAGCGAAGGCGACTGAAAGACAAGCGTGTTGCTTCAGAAACAGCTCTGGGCTCTGCCGTGGGCCCTCACCCTTCACCCTCTCCCCTGATGCAGCAGAAGAGTTGCAAGATGATGTCTGTCCTACCCACGTGAGACAAGGGAAGCATGAGCTCATGAGCGATGGAGGAGCCGTAGAAGCTGGAACCTGGCAGGCATCCCTCCTCCCAGGAGCTACAGACAGCTTCAGATTATTACATTTGTCACCCCATTGCTTTGCAGAGGGAAGGCTGAAGCCCCCAAACAGGCCAATGAACGTAGCCAAAGCTGTGGGGTGCATGAAAGCAAACCCAAGCTGCCCTCCCCACAAGCTTCTGCTCACCACGGTTCACTGTCTGGGGCTGCAGTGGGTAGGGGACATGGAAAACTTACACGAAGCGTGTCCGCTGGGGAAGCTTTTGCGCCCCTCAGTCACTATGCCAGGGTCCCCTGTGCACACCAGCTCCGCATTCGCTCGTCCGTCTGGGAAGCATCGATAGAAGAAGTCTGGCCGTGGCCTAGGGCAGAGAAGAAGGCTCATGGCCCTTGGGCGTGCCGTGCTCTCAGCACAGTGCTCAGGAGACATCTGAGCACCCACGTCCGAATGCAGTTGCCAGCCACCTCGCGCAGTTCCCCCGTTGTGCAAAGCGACGGCGGCGTAACCCAGGCTGTGAGAAATGCAAAACAGCATCGCGCCCAGCTCCGCTCCTGCCCGGGCAGGCAGGGCTCGGCAGTCGAGAGCCAGGCTGCAGCCACACACCCTCACCGGCCCACCGCTGCTCGGGCAGGACCCGGTTTAGACCTGAGGATTAGCACTGTGCCGACCCTCCCTGTCCAGCCCAGCCAAGCAAATGCCTTACGAGAACTCCCCGGTTGCACAGCCTGCGGGCACACCGCAGCAAAGCTCTCAGGCTGCAGCTCGGCACAGGTAACGTTTTGCCACCCCAACCACGTGGCCCGGGGAGATGAAACCATCCCGTCCGCTCCCTGTACAAGTGCCAAAGCGCTCCTCCCTGGCACAGGCCTGAACGAGCCCATTTAAATGGCACCCTAAGACAGCGGGTCCCCGCCAGTGTTTGTTCTAATATTTAATTATCTTTACAGCTAGAAAAAACACATTCTTTCCATGCTGACTAAGTCCATCTTCAGCTCCCGGTCCTTGGCCCTTGCTCTTGCTATCGTGGCTCCACCACCGCACAGACGTGCCTCCCCGTCCCGCACGGCGCAGCTCGGAACGAGCCAGTTTCTCACCTCCCCACAATGAGCTTCAGGGCATTTGTAAAAACCCCGTTCAGGGCGAGAGCAAGGCTGGCAGCTAGGAGAGAGCAGAGAGGTGACGTCAGCATCATCCCCACCTGAATGTGCAGCTTCGAGGCACGTTCAGGCACGGGCAGTGCTCAGACTTCAGCTGGAGCCGCATAGCTCAGCGTTGATACCCCCGGCACAACACTTTGTGGCCCAGCAAGAGCAAAGGACTCGTCCGTGAGCCCCCTGGCTCACAGCCGCAGCATCAGGGCAGACCCCGCAGGGGGCTGCAGCTCTCTGGGGTAAGGAGGAGCTCACCAAGGCAGGCTTCCCGCGTGTCTTCTCGGTCCGCATTCATGAAAAACCTTGCCAGGACAATGAGCAATAAGGGAGACAGAAATGCGATGAACTGCCACAAAATGAGAAGATTGTTAGGCGTCTGTTAGCGAAGCAGATTTAAGCACTCTCACCAGAAAACAACAGGAATTGCTCACAGACACTATACGCTTTCCTTCCCCAAAGCCAGCAGCAACCTGTCCTCTGCAAACACCACACTTCTAACAGAAAGCAGAACCAACCCCAGCTGCATTTGCAGCAAACCCTGACTAACCCTGCGCTGCCCAGAGCAGCTATTCCTCCTCTCTGTCATCCAACAGCAGCGCCTCACGTACAAAAGCCCACGGGCTCCTGGATACTGCCTGTACTGAAGCATGAGGAGAAAACCCCAAGCGCCATAAATAACACAGCACACTAAAAAGCCCCTCTCTGCATCCCACTCCTCCCCGTGCTTTACCCGCTCAGCCCACACGCTCAGGTGAGCAGCGGAGCCTTCCCTCCTCTGAGGGAAGCCCAGAACATCCTCAGGCTCTCAAATAGCACCTTTGGCATGACAGCGTTGCTGTGCCTGGCTCCGTGTCCCTCCTGCCTGCAGCTCCCTCCTCTCCTGCCAGCAGGTATCCCTGCCGGGTACCAGCCGCAGCACCTCCGCTCTCCCCAACCCTGCAAGCACAAGGATTAGCTCTTTGTCAGCGGCACCCGTGCTGCTTGTCAGCAAAAACCACAGGAGCCGCTGATTCAGAGAAAACAAGTTACCATTCACATCTCAGCGGGGACTGCCACTGTGAGATTTCACCCTGGGGATGCCCATGGTGGGTCTGAGAGATCCCCAAGGAGTCTGCTGTCCCCTGGGAGTCTGGTACACGTCCTGCCTCCCACCGCCAAACCCAAACGCTACCTCAAGGTTTTGTCCTTCAATGTTTAGTGCCCACCTCTTGCAGAAGCTCACCAGGGCCATTTGCTAAGAAAGTGGGCGCTCACCCAACCCGGGAGCCACAGCATCTCACCCGGACACCCCCGCGTGGGAGAAGAGACATCCCCTCTGAGGGAGCACTGCCCACTTGCAATCCAACACTTAGTTTTGGATTAAACCCTTTTAACAGAGCCTAGAGACCCAGGGAAAACATCTTCACAATCGTATTATAGTTAAAGTGTGCTGAAAATAGCTGCTTTCAAGCAAAACATTCCCTGACGGCGAGAGATGTTGCTATATAGTCCGTGATTATAGCCATCTGGACTCGAAATTGATCACGAACAGCGAAAGGTCCTCTCTAGTTTCAATAAACTTAGTTAAAATGCCAGAGAGAACCCTGGGTGGCAAAGCCTAAAAAGATGACAAAAACTGACCGTAAATGTTGTCTCGTTTGCAATACTACACTGCACCTTTAGTACCATGCATTAAGAACTACAGCTCTTCGCAATACAAGTCTTTTAGCTAGCAGCTTCGTTTTAAAAAGGTAGTTTCTAATTAGCAACCCCCTGAGTAACTGCAGGAAGCGGCGGAACTTACAAACATGGGTACTGTGGGTACGTGATCCACCTCTACGTACGGGTTTTTATAAAGCCACATCTCTTCAGGCTGTACCACGCGCTGAAAGGGAGGCAAAACCTCCATGATCCTGGAGAAGGGGGGGGGGGAGAAAAAGAAAATCACATTTTG
>VZSZ01003493.1:16954-58336 GCA_013398815.1 Ibidorhyncha struthersii
AACCCTTTCCATGAAGAAATTTCTCCCAATATCCACCCTAAACCTCCCCTGGCGCAACCTGGGGCCGTGTCCTCCTGTCCTACCGCCTGTTCCGTGGGAGCGGAGACCGACCCCCCCCGGCTACCCCCTCCCTTCAGGGAGCTGCAGAGAGCGAGAAGGTCTCCCCTCGGCCTCCTCTTCTCCGGGCTGACCGCCCCCGGCTCCCTCAGCCGCTCCTCATCAGACGTGTGCTCCAGACCCCTCACCGCTCCGCTGCCCTTCTCGGGACACGCTCCGGCCCCCCACTGTCTGTCTTGTCCTGAGGGGCCCAAAACTGAACACAGCACTCCAGGTGGGGCCTCACCAGTGCTGAGTACGGGGGGACCATCGCTGCCCCAGTCCTGCTGGCCACACTGTTGCTGATACAGGCCAGGATGCTGTCGGCCTTTTGGCCACCTGGGCACGCTGCTGGCTCATAGTCACTCGGCCATCCCCCAGCACCCCCAGTTCCTTCTCTGCAGGGCGGCTTTCCAGCCCCTCTGCCCCAAGGCTGTAGCGTCCATGGGGTTGGTGTGACCCACGTGCAGGACTCGGCACTCGGCCATGTTGAACCTCGTACCGTTGCCCTCGGCCCATCCATCCAGCCTGTCCCGATCCCTCTGTGGAGCCTTCCAGCCCTCCGGCGCATCGACACTCCCACCCCACTGGGTGCCATCGGCACGCTGAGGGTGGCAGGTCCTGCTTCCCACTCAGCCGGCGAGACGGAGGGAAAAGCCTTTTGTCGTTGGAACATTCAGAACGATTTATTGAAGTCAACCTCAAGCAAAAGTTCAAATCAGTGGAATGTCATTAAAAACCTTTCCAAATTAATCCTCACGGAAGCAAAAACACATCTGAATTCCAAAGTATTTTTAAAATAAAAAAGGCGACATCTCAGTAAATATAATGTACAAAAATTATATGTTCCTACCATCACAGACATTCAGTAAGAAGCTAAAATATTACAGGCAATTCTAGATACACTATAACTAGTTGACAGTAAGCTATCTATATACAGGTTAACCAAGCTTTACAGGTTTCACACTATGCAAGAGAACATAGGCCGAACAACAAAACCCCCAAAATATCGTATATCTCAAAGTCTATGTGGCAACATCAAGTCATAATACAGTAATGCCCCAGTGGAACATCGCCAGGGAAATTTAACACTACTTCGTTAGTGTCAAGAGCTTCTAGTCAACTTCCAAAAACTCTTTAAGATATCAACTTCAGTGAATATTGATGCTTTGCTATTAAAGACTCGAGTGATTTCGTTAAAATAACATTTCACAGAATCTACAAAGTTTGTTACAGATAAACAAAGTCTACAGAAATAACGACTCTACAAAGGTCATCCTTACAGATAGAGAGTACATGGGAATGGAAACGGAATCTGCGGGTTCTGTGTTGTGCAACATTACTCGCGTGGGAGCCGTCGGCTGCCGCTCCCCACGGCCGCCCCGGGACTGCGCACCCTCCGCCACAACCCGTCCCACCGGCCCGCTGGGACACCACCTCCTGGCCCGGCCCTCTGGGGCAACACCGCCTCTTTGCTGGAGAAGGAAAAGCGACCCCAGAAAGGAGACACAGCCTGACCAGTGAACAGGAAAGGGTTTTTTTTCCCCTCTGGTCTGTTTGCCCCCCAAAAGTGAGTAAGAACTGCTCTGGAGGGGCCGGTGCCTGGCGGCGCGAGGACGCCCAGAGAGGACCACCACGCAGCCATGGTCTGGGGCTGGAAGAGACGGCGCGAGGAGAGGCAGCTCGCTTCTCTCTCGTGCACAACCCCCCGGCAGCTAGCGCCACGCGAGAAACAGGGGATGAGTGAATGGCTTTGGCAAATTCATACGCGTTTTCCCTTTTTGATTTCACATTAATTACAGAAGTCTTCCATGCAAAGCACAGACAGTTTCAGCTCAACAACTCCCCTCTCTCCAGAGCAGTGAGACAGCCCCTCACAGGGGTAATAAGGACCTGAGCTTGTCACTCAGGAATAGAATATTTTAGCAAACAGCTTTTTTTTTTTTTCTTTTTTTTCCCTTTTTTTTTTTCTTTTCTTTTTTCCTCAGAACAACATTGTGAATACATCCAAAGTGTAGGAGTGTATCGTAAGTGCAAATGTTTTTGCTACACAAAGATAAATGGAAGGGGAAAGTTGATGACAAACCGAAAGCAAAGGGACAGCGTCACTCCAAGGCTGCCGTCTCTCATGCAACACACCCGGGGAACACACACAAGTCTGAGACAGCTGCTCCGAAACACTCTCCCGTTTGCTGTGCATTCACTGCACAGCGGGAGCAGAAAGTAACTTCAGGGAAGTCAAAGACATTGTCAATGTAGTATACAAAAAAAGTTATGTATAAATAAAAAAGCTGTATAAGGAACCGCAGAGCTTCAAGTACATTAAACCCTGAATTCAATGAGGCAGAGGTTTCAATGTTAAAGTGACTACTTCGTACCAGCGTTGGACATCCCCCCTCCCACCCTCCTCCCCCAACCCACCCACATATTTCTGTAAAGTTTCCATATATACAGATTTTATGCTCATTGTTAATTACGTCTAGTAATTGTGTCTTTCCCATTCTATCCTGAAATTAAGATACAAGAAGTTTTGCAGAAGAAAGGCCAAAATTAAACATTCCAGCCCTATTACTCCATTTCAACAGATTCTCTAAGACCGTGGTGGTGACCAGAGAAGGTAATTTGCCCACAAAACTGCCTTTAACATTATCCTTCCTGAGCTGCAAATGCCTTCAACAGTCTATCGCTAGGACAAGTCTACGCTAATTATCTGAAAGCTACAATAACTAATGCTTGCACCATGTATGTAGAAAATGGTAGAAACCAGCCATTGCACCATTTGGCCATGGTCTGCAGAACGGCTGCACCGTGCTAAGGTGCGAACTGCAGAGGAAAAGCTCCAGTAAACAACAAAATCCCGTTAAACGTTGCAGAGCAGCTCGGACGCTGCGCTAGAGAGTGCACAGGTGAGAGAGCCGGAGTTAGGCGTTCGCCAGAAGCGTGGTGCTAGCTCAAAAAATTAAACCAAAAGTAAGGGAAAAGTGTGAGGGTGCGTTCCGCAAGGAACGCCTGACCTTCTGAAACAGCAGATTTAAATTCTCGACCAAAATCACCAGCAGTTCTGTGGATTTCTTCCAGCCTCAGCATGAAATGACCCAACTACCCAAACATTACTTATCTCGCTTTGGAGACCACACGAATTTAATTCAGCAGCTGACTCTCCCTCTGCTGATGCCAATTAATCAAAACAGCTGTTAAATCTTTTCCTTACAAAGGAATTGCATTATTGTTATTCAGTTTGAAAAGAAATAGTAAAAATGTGTATTTTAGCATTTTGTGTTTGGCATGTAGAACAAACCCCCTCCAGCTACCAAGATACTTTGAATTAGGTATTTTCTTATCTAAGAACGTTAAAGTTTTTTTGAAAGATTCACCTTCACTCCAATAGTGTGAAATCCAGTTCAGACTTTTGTTCATAAGTTGTACAAGCTTATAAATCAATCTCCTATTTTCCCTTTAAAGTCCAAGACCAGCTGTTGGCTATTATTAATCTTTTTTTGGTGGAAAAAAGGAGCACCTGTAAGAAGTTTGAAAACAAAGTTAAGTGAGACATCAAGTGGCATGGCACAGGAGTAGCAGCAGGCCTCAATTCACAGCATTTCACAAGTTTTTAAGCCTTCTGTGAACCTTCACATGTTCTGCGATATTCGGCGCAGTGGCACGTCCCAGCAGTGCGTCCCACGTGGCGACGGACGGCGCGTGGCTCCTGTCTGCTGCCGGCCACATCTAACACTTGTGAGGATGTCCTGGTGCTACCACACCGTGTCCCTCCGGTCAGCAAGTCACCACAGGCACCGCGTGAAAAAAGCGTGTAGGTGCGCTCACACGATAGAGCATTCTGAATATTGCAGAAATGCTAAGAGAAAATCATCTGAACATTACCAAGCCTAATAAATAATATGAAGTAAACACATCGGGCCTTATAGACACTGTAGCAAGAGCTATGTTTGGAATTTCTGAAAAGGTTAAACACCCCCAGTAAGAGCTTAAAAAGAGACATTTATCACACAAAATGTTAAGAAAAATAAAATCCTTTTTGTAAATTTTTTCATAAAAAATACCAAAATATAGCACTGCTTTCAAGCAAGAGTAGTGTTTCAGACATTCACTGTAGTACGGACCACAAGATGAAGTGCTTTATAGAACCCACGAGCCCTCTGTACCATGAGCTGACCCACGCGGTATCTGCACAGGTATGCCACCCAAGACACCCCCACGTGTGGAGGAAAGGCATCTGCAGACGCTCCAAAGATGAACTGCCAGATCAGTTAAATGGCACAGCAGCTGCTTAAAGAGACTGTAGTGTATTCTGTAATTTTACAATTGCACGCAAAAGAATTTTCCCCCCTGTACATAAAATTTGAAGACAAGGAGGACCCCAGCCAGAGGCAAGACGCGTTCTGAAATCCCACATGGACTTTTTCAGCCTACTGTTTCTTGAACTGAGAAGTCACCATGTTGCGGTAGGTTTATGTAAGCAGTTTTCCAGAGACAAGGTTCTTAATTCAAAGGCTTAATTTAGCCAGATGCCAGCAACACTTGACATTAATTCTTTTCATCCATGATTGTTTCAATACCCATTAGCAAAAAGCTAGCACAAAGTTAGCTAATATCAGTACACAAGTCAAAAGTAACGCTCTAACTGCACACCAGGGCAGGGGGAGACGCACAGTGCTTTGTGAGACTCATGGCCAGGGGAGGAGGTTCACCAAAGACTAACTTCAGCCTGGGGAAACTAGAACCCCTGGGCTCCTCGCACAAGACATGGAGGAGGACAGGGTTTCGAAAGAAAATCTGGAGCAGGAGCCTACCTAAGCCACTTTGAAAGCCTCCTGAAGGAGCCCGTCTCTCTGCTGATTAACAGAGGAAATCCAAGAGAGAACTGTCCCATGAGGCTGAAGTCGGCTGCTGTGAATACGGCCCCATTACCCAGACACAGAAAATACCCTGATCATTGCAGAAGTGCTGAGATTTTTCTTAACTCCATTAACAATGAAGATTAAAGTTAGAAGATCTCTCTCAGTGAAAAAAAAAAAATCTAAACATTCAATCAAAACAGACGTGCACATGGGTCAGATTCCTTAAGTGCTCAAATTTCTTTAGAAGCTAATGGGAGTCTGAGAAGGCGGCAATAAGAATCACAGTAATATAATTGCCATAAAACAAGTTCTGACTTGGCAGATGACAAATACACGCAACAACCCTCCATCTAAAGAAGTCAGTGGCAGAGGTCCCACTGGCAGGATTAAGACTTCAGTTCCGAGTGTGCTGCAGTATGTGACCGAGGGCGGGAGGCTCTCCTAACTACCAAGGTTTTCCAAATTAGGTGGGATAAAGGAATGACCGCTGTGCAGTTAAGCTCTTTCTGAATTTCCACCCGTCTGCAAACACCGATTATAGCTTTCGAGCAAGGAACCATGATTTCTCCCCTCCTTAAACAACGCTAGATCTTGTGTTACAAGCACTTCCAAGAAGTCATACACCTGATTTCTCATAGGAAACACTTTACAATAATATTCATAAGTTAACATGATATATAACCTACCTTCTCAAAATGCCTTTAAAAATAAGTACTGGAATGGAGGCATTTCAGGGTCACCTGGTCTGAAACCCACCTCTGTCTTTATGGCATCTCAGTGTTACACAGAGTGGGGAGGCTTTATTCTTTTCAGGAAGTAGACATAAAAGTTATGTTGGCTTTGCTATTTTGTTTTTAAAGACACGTTGACCGATCAAAACGAGATCCTCAACACCCTTTAAAAATTAAATAAATAAATATGTTGCTATGCTTTGCTTTCTACACTCGAACGTATTTTAAACAGAATATTCTTTTCACTGTCAAAAGGTCTACGTTTTTCTTTGAAGGCCAAGACGTTTCTGGTTTCTGATAGTAAGAGCTGCTGTAGCACATTCAAGGGTAAAAGAAAGACCAAACAATAAAAAACAAACACCACTGCCTGCTTCTGCTTGCTAAAATTAAATGGTCCCATTCCCAGTTCACACACAACGGCTCCGATGACAAAGACTGAATGTGTCATAGCAGTCTCTTCAAGTTCATCGCCTGTTTGCCCCTCTTCTCCCCTCTCGTCTTTGTTTTTAACTAAATTCACTCCTTTGCTTCTTCTACAGGATTCTGTGGTTCCAATTTGCACTTTATCTTGCTCCAGTACTCAGGTGCCACAGGAGACTTGGGGTCATGTGCGGAGCAGCAGAGACGGCCATCCAACGCTGATGCCACCAGGGCTCCCTTCTCGTGATCTTTACAGAACGAATGAGGGCAAAACTCACAGAATGAAACTGCAGGATTGCTACAGACGTCGCACTGATGCCACGGACATTCCCACTTTCCTGAGGAGGGGAGGGGAAGGGAGAAGAGAGAGACAGGAAGCTGAAATTAGTGCATTTGGGGACAGTGCTGGCCTTTACTCCATGTTGTAACTGTTCAGATGAATGCAAAGACTCAGAAAAATCAGCTCTTACTGTAGTCGCTACTTCTGCTTCTCATTTACAAGAATCTGACTGGAAACAGTTCTTAGTCATTTTACATTTTTTAGGCTCACTTGGCTCAAAACATTGCTGCATGCATAACCAGAGCTTCAAATAGTTAGATCAACCTCCTGTGGCATCAAGACAGCAGATGTCCTTGCAAGATTTTGTTTTGTACGTTTTTCTGATTTGTAAGCATCTCTTATTGATCTGGACACAGTACTCGCTCAGGTGGTATCTCCAAATTAAGCTTTAGTTCAACTGCAGTGTGCTTTAATGTAGAAGACTGAACGCATTAGTTCTGAAAAATATGCGAGAAATGGCTCAGAGAAGAACGAGTTGTGTAAAAGTGTCTGAGCACAAAACCCCCAGGATCTCCAAACCATCCAGACGTGTATTTGTGTGACCATGTGCTGAACTCTCAGACTGCAAAGGTATACTCAACATAGCAAACAAGGAAAGCCAAAAGCTTCTTGCTGCTGTGCCTAAGCCTCGCTGAAATCCCTTTTGGCTGGGTTACTGCTGAGAAACAGAGAGCACTCTCCTTCACAGGGACACACCACACTGCATTCACAGTGTGTCCAGACCCGGTCCCACAGAGCGAGGAGAGCACAAAGACGGGACTCCAGACCCCTCGTGAAGCTGTAACTAGTCTATCTGGGCCAGGGTAATTCCCCCCAGCGCCCCGAACTTCAAAGAAAAACAAAGCCAAACAAAAAACCTAACTCAAGTTGCTCTTGGTACCAAGATGCTATCACTTCTTTCTCTGGCAAATAAGCTATTTTGAGGATAGCTTCCATGTTTCTAATATGCTGAAAGGCCCGTGACAGATCGAACTTAATTCATGGCAGTCTTTTGGTTAATTTAATCATAGACTAATCTGGACTTCCAATTATTTTCACTGAATTCTTTGGAATCAGGAAGATTAAAGAGATAAGGACTTTTACAAAATCCTGCAATCAGATTAAGTTGTTGTATTGCTGAATAATTTGAGCCCCAGCTACAAAAAGCTATGCCTTAACATGGAAAAAAATCAAATGGAAGATACGTGCTGTCAGAACACAGCAGATAATCTAAACACATTTACTGATTAATGGAGCCCTACACATGACACTTGCTTTGTCAGTGGTTTGAACTGTCATTTGATTTGCGCTTGGGACATCAAGATGATGCTTACATTTCGATCAAAATGAGAGGAGGAAATTTGATCTGAGCGAGATACAACAAGAACATTAAAACATCTTACAGTGCCTCTGTCCATCGGTCCTCAGTCTAGGAACACTGGCACCTGGTACACTTCTAAAAATGAGTGGTATTGCAAAAGCAAATATGCTGCCTTTAATGTAAATGAATACACTGCATTTCAGCTCAAACATTGTCTTGCTGCAGGAAGGAAAAGATGAATAGGAAGCTATATGATTGCTCTTACCAAAAGGTGGTTGAGTCAGGTTAAGGCATAGGAGGTGGTATGCTTTGGGACAGTCCTTTTTATCACACATGACTAGTTCTCCCCCATCCCCACACTGGAAACAGTTGTCTTCATGCATCTGCTTCTGTTCTGTTTTTATTTTCCGTTTCTTCTGCTTTAATTTTGCATTCTTCACCTTCTCTTCATTTGCTGTTGCAAATGCTGTCTAGCAATTACAAAGATCACAGCATACAGTCACTTTATACGTTACACTTCACTCATTAAAATTAATCTAATCAACTTTAGGTTATTATTTGCATGAAATATGCTTAAATTAAGTCTACTCAAAAAAGGTTTTAAGTTATAAAAGCCAGAAATGCCCATCCACGTGTCTCTGAATTAATACGATTTGGTAACTTAACTTCACCCTAGACACAATATCACTACAGTACATAACTGTAAAATCTTTAGAGACTTTCAAGGGTGGAAAGCATTACGTAGACTAAAGTAGAAAGTTAAATAAACCAAACACCTCTCTTTGCCCTGCTCTCACTAGATCTCTGGATTTGGGAACAGAAGTTTCAATTTTCATCCATGTACCTTTGGACGCACTCCTAGGAAACCACTGCAGTTTTCTGCTCCACAATGACACTCGGTCCTGCCATTGCCCAGGCAATCCAAGTTATAATTAAACGTTAACTCCATTCCTAAAATGTAAAGAAGAACAGTTCACCCACACAGACACTGAGGAAAGACAGGGTTGTGACAACGACACTTCATTAGCATTTATCTCTTCATAGTCTGAGAGATGTAGCAGCAGTATGTTTTAAAAGGGTAAGCTTGAAATAGCGTGTTGATTTCATAAACTTTGAAAGTAGCAAATTCTGCCTAAATGAGACATAAGTAGCAGCTACACTATCATCCAGACCCAGTTAAAATGACAGATCAGGTAAAACATGTAACACAGAAAGATAATACCACACCAGACAAATACTGGTGAAAGCATCAAGCGCTGTGGTTCAGCGTTTACATGACACAGAGTTAACACTGTACTTCACAGCAAACCCTGTAGTTAGCTTTAACACTAGCTTTCAGCTTCAAACTCTTTCTAACTATAAGATCCCTGCTGAAACTGGAACTCAAATATTTGTCTCCACTCCAACGAATGACAAAGTTCCTATAAATGTCACTGGTATTAAGTAACTTCAGAAAAAAAAAACATGGCCAAGTCAGGAACTTAGCCATTTCAAGACAAAGGTACACATGCAAAACAGGGCCATCTTTTTACCTGCAGGAATATCACAAAGAGCAAATAGTCCAACTCTAATATCACCATTCACTGTCCACTTCTGTGTTTCACAGTTTGGATTACAACTATGGTTCATGAAACGAGAGTAATTCCCCTTTGGGCCAGCATCTATTATCCGGTCCTTCAAATAAAAAGACAAAGACATATTTAGTACTTACAAACAAAAAAAGGTTTCCTGCTGGTAAGTGACTACTAATGGCTAAAGCAGCAAAAAAAACTGTTTATTTTAAATTAGTTAAGTGGTAAGTTTTCCCTGCAGAGTTAATTTTATGAAAAAGTGTCTGAATATTTGTGCTTACAGAATTGAAATAGGCACAGTGTGCACAACCCAAGGTACAGGCTGTTTCATCTCTTCACCCTCTCCACTGAAGAGAAACACAGATGTTACCCTCCACCTGAGTGTGGGTAGGAGGGTAACATCAAACGTGGGAGGATGCTTCTACCAGCATTTTGCCCCTGTTTTCAACCATAAACAGTTTATATTGAACAAGCCATAATATTTACCTTGGTTACAGTTAACATATAAAAATTGGTTACGCTGTTTTCATGTGCACGTTTGATCCGCAATCTGCACTCTTCTTCGTCAATTAGTTCACCAACATACTCATTCACAAATTCACCCTGAGAAGTAAAGGAAAACAAAAAGAAGAAACCCATGCTTACTACTTTGTACAATGATAAAGGGAAGCAGCACAGAAAAAAGCATCTCCTGCAGAAATATACTCTGATCGTTACGAAGAGCGTGAACCTTTAACCATGTAGTAGGCAAGACGTGACTATGTGTTTGCTGTCCAAGCAATAAGCCCACTCAAAATAAAAGGGCAACAGAGCCAAGCTCCATTTCTGTATTCACTACACAAGCCATATTTGTCAGTTCTCTAGAATCCTTTAAATTTTCATTTATTCTTTTAAGAAGGACAATGAGACAATATTCATAGACTCCTAAGGAAATGTGAACTATTACAATGGCAACTATTTTCACTACATACTTCACTTTTATTAGGACTTTTAGTAGTCAATAAACTCAGAACGTTTGCAGTAACAAAGCTCTAATGAAACACAAGTTATACAAAAATTGTAAATTTAAAATAACTTATTGTTAAAAAACATGTTTAGAAGTAGCCCTCCAGGCCAACAGTGTGTTCCCTACTTCCACCCAAAGGAATTCAGGAGAGCTGGGACATGACTGATACCTTGACACAAGAGAGTCAGTACTGAGCACTCTGAGCAACACTTTATCAAGACAGCCAGCTGCTGATGGTTTAAAACACCTAAAAATAGCTATTTGAAATACTCAAATTCAAGTGTCAAACAAGTACCTGATATTTCAAGAACAACTCTGGTAATGTACAGTACCACCACGTTAACGAGCGCTGCCCTGTCAGCCGTGCTCGGGGCAGGCACCTGGGCAAGCGACTTCTGAGACACCCCGAGGGCTGCGGCGGGGCTGCAGGCAGTAACACCTGTCCCTGCATGCCCTCGCCTGCCGCCGTCACAACCCAAACATGAAAGTGGTAAATGAAAGGGGTAGGGGTGGAAATCGGGCAACTCGGGTCACATTTCTGAGAGGTAAGTCACCTAAGAGACTTGGAAGCCCAGCACGCGTGTAGACTGATTTACAGTTTGGAATAGTCTCTTATCTAACACACATTCACTTGATAAGAGTCACTTAGATGCTTCTGAAAATTTTAGCCCAAATCAAATGGGAAAAAAATGAAGTCCCTTCACAGCCAAGTTGCTTTCAGTTCAGCCTGTGTGTTTGGGAACACCTGGAAAATTCAACAGAGCCACCAACAGTGTTCAGTGCAGCTCTTACAGGACACAAATGCCTTCATAAAGTTTGCATATTAAATTCACAGGAACCCTACTATAAAAAAAAAAACAAACAAACCAAAACCTGCTATAACAATTCAGCAGGTACTTAGGGCAGGAATAATCATAGTGTATTGAAAGTTTGTAAACACAGCTTTTTTCCACCGCTATTTCTCCAGCTACTTGTTGTCAAATCAATCAGGTGTGCATAGGTTGAAAAAAGTCCCAAACACAGTCAGAAGTTTCCATCTATAAATGGAGTGGTTAATGCCATCCTCACTGAAACCAGTCTGTTAAATCACCTCCAATATCACCCTACTTACATGCATGCCTGTCACAAACCGCTACTTTGCGGATTTCTAGAGACTACAAACTACATTTTAAAAAGCCAAGGAGGTAGATGGACAAAAGCAAAGAATTCACAGTTGAAATTACTATACATAACCCCAAAGCTTTCACCTTGACACTACAGGACCTCTTCTGTGGATGTATCCTACGCACTGCCTGTGCATACAGTTAAATACCACATTGCTGAATGGTAAAAGCATCCATTCAGGATCTCTTGGCTTCTTCTATACTTTCTGATTACACTGAAAGCTCAACACGTCATCCCACTGTGATCATCCCATCCAAAGCATCACAGCAGAATTCCCAGTCTGGAGAGCTGCCACTTTCTACAGAGCAGAGCTGCGTAATCCTCACATCAAGTTTGAATCCACCAAAACTATGGCTTGTTTCCTTGTGATGAGAAGCTGCAGGATATTGCTTCTATTAAGATGAGTGCAAATTCAAATTGAAGAAAATACGAAGGCAACCAAGAGCAAGAGTTCTCCACAGCGGAGTCTTGAGGACGTGGGTTACATGACAAGAACAACTTGTCCTGAAGTCTCGAAGTATCCAATTCCATCCATGGGCATAACTGCATCTTCTAGTCTTCAGGTATGCTCAGCCATCTCCTTGTTCAGAAACAACAAAGCATGCACGAGTAAGGGCAGAACACACATCCGTCCACTAGACCCATTCCTCTGCAGAGGTGAAATCTAGGCCAGTCACCCTCACGCTTGCCTCAACATACAGCAGGACTGCAATCCAGCTAGGCGAGGATTCTCACATGTAGGTATGCAAGCGTAAGACTCTGTTATTCCTTGTCAACTGTTGCATATCCCACCTGAAGCCCAGACTGGTATCCCCAGCAATACAGTGTGAAGTGATACTGCATAAAGGAAAACAAAAGTGATCTGCATCCAGTGGCTTTCTGACAGACAGGGAAGAATATGGCCATTCCCCCTCCTCACTGACCGCACCCAGGGATCCTCGTAAGGACACCAGCCACGCTAGTATAAGCCAAAGCCTGTAACAATTCCTGAGGCTTGTCAGTCCTTGCTGCCTTTTTTTATAATAGCAGCATCATTTCCATCAGCAGAAATCTCTGTACCTTCATTATTCTCCTCTGCCTTCTTGAACTTCTAAGAACCTTTAAAGTTTGTTGTCCAATGCAGCCTGACCACCTCAAGCCCTTTGTTAATAATCCCCTGTGAGTTTTCTTCTGAAACAAATCCAGGCTGAAGAGTTGAATGTCAGGAGGGCGAGAAAGCTGACTCATTACGAGACGTCTGCAAGAGTAACACCGCAAACTCCCTCACTCCAAGCAATCCACTAACAGGAAAATGCCGCCAGCGTGTTGCTGTGTTAGCAGCGTAAAAAGAAAAGGCAAAAGGAAAGACTTGTAAGAATAACCCCCTGAAAAGGGGTTGCCAATTCAAGCTGACTCTACCCACCCTTTGAGCTTCTCTCTTATTTTGCGATTGTCAATGGCTGGCTTACAATAAGGACAAGGGGAAGACAAGAAAAAAAGAGAAAAAACAGGCGACTTATTTTGCCAGCCCTCTAAGATTTCGTCATCTTCAATGGCCTTATTTAGGGAAAGAAACTATCATTCAAACTACTTTTTCCCAGACCGCTCTCTTTTAGCCCAGCAGGCTGTGAGAAAACACACACGTGCTCTTTCCTTCCACCAACAGAATTCACAAATCCACGGTCACCTGGAACTAGCTTTTTGTTCTGTATCAAGGTTAAGACACTTCTGTCAAAACAGTTAAGCAGATTTCACCATTACTGCTTCACCTACAGAAGTTGCAAGTAAATGCTTTGTGTTAAAAAGATATGGAAGTGCTGAAGTTTTTGTATACATTCGCTTAAGGTACAAAGAGTTGCAGGATTTTCACATAAAACCACGCTGATGGCCATCACAACCTTTGTCCTTTGTAATTCTACCTTTTTAATGCTCCTTTTTGTCCTGAGACCCCATCCACGTCTATCAGTTTTTATGATCTCAGCATCAGGGTAGAGTCTTTTGGTGAAACACTGGTTCTGACATCGCTCTCCCGCTGGGCACACCTGGGGATGGCACTCATACTGCAGCATCCTGTTCAGACACTCCGACTCCAGGCCGCAGGGGTTCTCGTCTGATGGCTTGCAGTTACAGCGAGGGATTTCTGACAGATCAGCTACCTGAATCTGAACCTTCCCTATAACCTTGTTGGACTGTGGAACAAAGGAAAAAAAAGAATAAACGAAGATGACTATGCACAAAGAACACAAACTCAACAGCTTTACCAGAGGCCAATCATCAACTGACACAAGAAGGCAAGAAAATAATGATTATGTCATTATTTTTCTTCTAGACTCTTTTGAAGGGTAGTTTGTCATAACAAGTATATTTCCTGCAATTCAGAAGCAGACACACGCATGCACTTTTACGGATGGCATCTGTTGCCACTCAGCTGCCAATGTAATTGGGGACATACACTGTTCAGAGAAGCCAGTTGTAAATAATTTAAGTGAAGAACACCAAACCTCATGACTCTAGAGAGTACAGCATGAGTGTGTCTCCCCAGTAGAATTATTGGTTCAGGAACTCAAAGCACACAAAGTTTATCAAGTACATCTTCCAACTAAAGCTAAAAACAATAAAGGAACAACACCAAGCCCTTTGCGTCCAAAATTATTGGCAAGAGTTAGACTCTGCAGTGGGATGAGCAGTTGGTATTCCTACTAATCCCAAGTTCAGTGTTAACAAAGTTCAGTAAATTGTAACAGCCAGCATGTATCCGAGACACTTGACATGAGCTCACAACCAGCAAAATTCTACCTTTGGTAAAACTGGTCTTCAACCGTTAACTCTCTTTCACAAATACTCTGCTAAAGGCATGTTTTATGGTACTATAGGACAGAACAAAAGATTCTTGAAAAGAACAGCAAAATGATTTATTTGAATGTCCTTAAGCTTGAAGCGTTGCAAATACTGGTTTAAATACACAGCTTACTCACGCACAGAATAAAAATAGGAAAATAAAGAAGCCAACTCACTTTAATGTGTTTATAAGGTGGAGGTTTCCTTGAATTCCTTTCAATTTCCAATGCCTCTTTGCTTTCTCTTTGTGCTTTCAGCTCCTGGAAGCGCTTTGCTGCTTCTTCAAGCGCTGTGCAAGGGAGTTGAAAATAGAAAGCAATTAGCACCAGCTGCTGTTAATCAAATATATACATGTATGTATTCAATTTTATTTTTTTTTAAGCTAGGAATAGAACTCTATAAACAAAACCACAAGCTAAAAACGAGTTATCACAGTATATCATGAATCTATCATCAGGTACTTTTCAGTAGGTACAGAGATACTGAACAATGATACCATGCAGCAGAGCCCAAGCTCCATCTTAACATTTCCCAGTTTGTGGAAGAATTGAACTTGCCCACAACAATACACAATGAGTAGGCACTTAAAGAAACATATTTTTATCTGCAGTCAAGGGATCTACATAATGTTTGCAATTTTACATGAACACAGAACACTAGTCACATAATATCCCATGCAGGTTAAGTGGTGATGGAGACACAAACACGTGGAATTTTTTCATAAACCACTATAAACTTTGTTTGATTTTACCTTTCTTGAAGGTCTTGTTAATACTAGTTTGCCCCTCAGCAAAGCTTTTATCTCCTTCAACATAAGGGAAAACTCTGCCCTGGTGTACCCAATAGTAGTCATGTGAACCAAAGAAAAATACTGGGAAGTCCCCGATATCATGTTTGAGGCCCTGTATGTTGAGAGGCACAGACCTGGGATTGCAGATCTCTGCTGGCCACCACCTGAAAAGTAGGGGGGGAGGGGGAAAGAATAATAATATAAGTTCCTTGAACTATAGCCTTAGCTTCTTTGTTTGCCTAACTGGATTGAGAAATAAAAGGCATTTTTTTCTTTCTTAAAGAAATGAACTCCTTCCTTATGCAATCAAGGCTCCCCATAGCAATTCTTGGGAAGCACCATGCAAAACACAAGAAAAGTTCTTATTCCAGATTTTGGAAAAGCCTTGTGAAAACATACGCGGCACAAGAACGGACTCCTACGATCACCTAGAAATGCTTGTATTCCTGCAGGTGACTAACAGCAAACACAAGCTAGGACATCTTGGTTCTATAAGACAGTCCCTGGTTTTCCATATTGCTTTTACGCTCTACAGACCAAATGTAAGTGCAATCAAGTATCCATCATCGCCTGGAAAAAGCAGGATAATTTAATTTAAAGGGCGGCATCAATGTCTGACACAAAGTAGATGTATTATTGTATTTCTAGTTCTTGTTTACGAAGACTGAGCTGCTTTGAGTTATCCTCCTGTAATTCTATATTAAAGACACCCAAAGCATTAAAAACCAAAAGTAGCGAACTTGCCTGTAATTTCCAAGCTTGACCCAAACAATCTGCTTGTAACGTAGCTTCTTGCCAGCTTTACAGTCATTGCAGTTCCAGCATCCATCAGGCATTTCTATGTTGAGACACTCAGGGTGAAAGGAAGCTGGGCAGGATTCACAGCATAACAGTTTTCCACCTTTAAATAAAGAAACCCTGCTTGGTTTATAGAAGTAAGGATTTGCTTCCCCCTGTGCATTGCAATTGACATTCATTTTAAATCATCCATTCATCTGCCTCAGAAAAAAATGGCAAAAGAGACAGATCAAGTCAAACTTAACAATGTTGGTTAAAAAAGACTGTGCAGTGCAATAATCTACTGTGCAAGTTGCGACTCTCAACTGCATCAAAGATACATAAAAAAGCAGCTGAGTATTTTTTAAACATGAGGTAAGCTGACCGGCTCCCAAAGGAAGTGCTGCATTTGAAAGCAGCACTGTTTGCTTTTATTTCTTTGGTGATGGCCAAAACAATGACAAATAACCTAATTTTTGAGAAACACTTTTTCAATCAACATTGTTATGACTGAATCCCTCAGCAACCAGTTAGTGTGCATTAAACTCCCCTGCAGCCTATAGGTTGATCAATGCTTTTCTGTACCAAGGATGTTACAAAAAAATTGTAATAAGCTGTTTATTCCACATAGAGAAGTTTACCAGTATGAGCACAATACATAATGCAGAATGAGACACCACACAAGTTGTCCCCATCCCAAAAGTTCCTTTTGCGCACAAAGTAAATCTTAGTGCAGCGGTTAACATTAATTTCTGATGTTTAAACTTACTTGGACAAAAGTTGTTTTGGCTGGCTTATATTTTGGCAGAGGTATTAAATGTGGAGAGCCACAGCACATCTCTAAGCCACCCTCAGCAAACAAAGCAGCTCATACAGTAAGACTTGATACATTACACGTATTGTAATATTTTATATATGTAAGTATAAAATATAAATACACATTTTTATAGATGTTTACTTTTTTTAAAAAAATAACAAGGTTTTTTGTCCCAGATGGAAAATCTGGGAGAGATTTGGGAGTACTTAAAGCAATTTTCAAGCACACAATATCATAAGAAGTGTGAATAATAACTTTCAAACATTTATCAGAAAATCTTGTCCACCTATAGACTTTCAAAAATGTCATTGCATTAATTGATTGTTGCATGTCACAATAAGCATTCCTTAAACAAATCAGTTGCATGACCAATACTGTATTTCCTCTGCTAAAAACAGTAAAGTCCAACCATATGGATTTTTCAGAGCTCCCCAAACCCATGATAAATTTTTAACTTTTAAAATATTTTTTTGCAAATGTTATTTCAGAGGAAATACAGACCCAGTGTAAATTACTGAAGCATTATCCAACATGGTAAAATGCCAAGAGATGCAAAAAAATCAAACAAAATCAAACACAAAACTTTCAGTGCTAAGCGAGAAAAACAACCAACACTTTGCTCTCAGGATGCATTAGTAAGATATTGCTCAAGCTAAGCAGAGGGCTCAAAATAATTTTTGTTTTCAGGAATTACAGGAACTACTGAAAGCCGTCAATCTAGCAACGTTCAAAATAACCTAACTTCAGAATGGTTAATTGGGCACCGTTTCTGAACACTCTCAGGAAATCAAATTTCTGTGGGGAATAAAATATTACAGCTGAGTATTTTATGCAGACAACAGTTATCGCCCCATGAGGTATTCTGACATGCTACAGCACCACCCGCACCAGAGTAAAACGCTCTCTCTCTCCCAGGGCGGCCGTTATTCTGCAGGGGACAGAGAGCATCTCCTGCCCCCCGAGACGCAGCCCTGCTTCAGAGAGCAAGCACCCGTCACGCCAGGAGGGGAAGGAGCACTGCCTGTCCCAAGTTGGTGGAGGTGGAACACCAGCCCAAGGGCTCATGGACACATGCGCAGGCAGAACCCGCTGCCTTCCCCCTTCGGACGTCCTCTGGGTGGACACAGGACCCACCCGCCTTCAACCGGACAAACCTTTTCTTCTCTCAGGCTCTGCATAAGCTACCTCAAAGGTCTGAAACGGAGCAGCCCCCCTCTTCTTCCATATATAAAATTAAGCTGGTACGTACTGAACTGCCACAATATCAAGCTCTATTTGCCAGCTCTTCACTTTACTGTGTAAACAGCTTCCCTGAAGCTGGAGTAGCCTAGGCCAGATGCAAAGGGATTTAACCTCCTTCAAGGAGAATTTAGCAAGAGTAATTATTTTAAGCCCTTTTGTAATAAAAAAAAATAATAATAAAAAAAATCGCCAACAACATGAACACACGCTCACAATAATCAATGAGTGAAGTTTACTGAAAAGCAATAAGTGGTGCTTGACAAGCAGACATTTCTTGTTTGATTTAAAGAGAGAGAAATAATAGAAAAAGCGAAAGTAAATTAAAGAGAAAGAAACTATTTTGGTTACCTTTCTCACATTTCTTTTTGGAAGCTGACGAAGGAGGAGGAATCATAGGTAATTTCATCAACTCAGCACGATTTGATTCATTCAGTAGGTAGTGGGACTTATAGGCATATGAACTGAACAGGGGGTCTGAATGATCCTGCACTACCAACCCTATACGAAACAAACAGAAAGAGATGAGTTGCAATGAAACTACCCATGATTCCATAAAGGAGAAAATAAAATAAGTCAAATGAACACCTCTAATGCACTTATGTCTGAATGAAAAAAAGATAAAATGAAGAAAAAGAAAAGTCTGACAGAAAGTTTCTTCACTAAGAAAGAGGTTATGTGTTTGAGAGACTAAATTAAAGTGTAACTGGAAAAACCTATGATGAATAAGCTGCTTCTAAGTGGAATTTCAATTGTGCTTTTACCCTTAATTTGTGCATTTCTAGAAAAGCACAAGAAAAGCAACCAATCTTCTGTGTAAATCACCCTCCCTCCCAAATGAAAAAAGCAAGCGAATTTGAAGAGCTGGGGGATGACGGTCACTGCATCAAACCAGAGGTCATGCTGTTAGTCGGGGCTACAAACCGAAAAAGCAGAAGTTGTATACAAGAACTCATCATTCCGCTTGCTACAAATCTATCTCTAAGGTCTTATCTGTGAAAGTGTTTTGCCTTTATAACTGTGTTGGAAAAAAATACCGGAGTCAGTGATTCTGCAAGGCACCAGAGGGGAGAGAAAGGATGAGAGTTCTGCCCTACACCATTTGTTTTTAAGTAAAGCTGCACCAAGCCTGTCCTCCCACAGCTCCCAAATCAAACCCTCTGGACCACTCCTGTCTCCTATGTGCATTTACTTCAAACGATGCGTTCGCATTTCTCTGGCTTCCTCCACCAAGAAAAGAGGCAGGCAGCCCCGCTGAGAGCCCCACAGCTACAGAGCAGAAGCATTTGGCCAGGAATTCATGGGAAGACCCGAGCAACTGGGACCCACATAAGCGGGGAAGATGAACAACCAAGACAGCTACCAGTTCTTTCCCTCGTGGGACACACACAGAGCCGAGCGATGTAGAGAACCTTTCGAACTGGGGTGCCTAAAAAGTGCTGTAAGGAGAATGGCATCAGCCTACCTGCAAAGCGTGTTCTCAGGAGGATTCGTAAAGCAAGCATGACCTACACATGCAATTATGTGAACCATAACGTGCTTAATGAAGGATACTTCAGGAAGGTGAATAAAAAGTCTCAAAATATACTGTATTTCGAGTACCTCATGATAAGCAAGTTTGTGTATTTTATAGATCGTCTCATATCTACATTTCTCACTTCAGTAATGTTTTGCATCGAAATATGAAGTTTCTCCTTCCGATATCAACTAAGGCTAATTAAGTAACGGTTCTCACATACAGATGCCCAAGTATTTCTGAAGCATTCGGTTCCCCATTTCTTTCTGAGCAGGTGCTCTCCATGCTCCTGCCACAGATGCTGTCCTCACCTTATGTCCCTTACGCTGACCACATATGACTAGAACAGGACTCAATGCAACCCATCCGGGGGAGTTTGCTAAATGTAAACCTCGCACAATCTTTCTTCAGTGAAGCACACTGGCTCCTGATTCCAGCTACGCCTAGTAGGAACAAACCCCACAAAAATTTTCTAGAAGAACAAGTACATAGTTGCTGTAAAATACAGAGGATTCAGTCAGTGGTAGCGGTTTGTAACTTTCAAGTTCTCATAACTACGACTCTGAATATCCAGGACAGGTAATTCCATCCGCTGGGGTTCAGAGGTTACTTATATTGCCAGAAGAAAATACAGACTTCTGTAGTTTCATCTCTGATGAAGCCAGATTCCGGTATAAACAGAATTACTAAAACAATGTCAAATGGAAAAAAAAACCCAACACCAAACCAAAACAACGAAGTATGAAAATTTTCTTCTGCACTTAATTTATTTTTTAGAAATAAATGCAGGTCTGCATCTCCAGCAAGCGTAAGACTCCCTTACTGTAATTCAGTTCTGGAATCCCATTCCTACATTCTGATTTCTGTGCCATATATAAGATGGATGCCAAATACCAGGTATTCCTTTTCATAAAGCTTTTAAATAGGTCCTACCCAAGACATGTAGGAGGCCTCTATTTTACACCTTTGTGTCACTGTAATTAGCCAAAACTTGGAGAAAAAATTCCCAAGATTCACCTTCATACACACCTGTAACAAACTATTACAGATTTGTAATTTAGAGTAGGTTCTTTTATGTTATTTGGATCTTAAGTCAGCTTCAAGCATCTGCAGTAGCTAGCCACAGGGTTAAAGTGCACCTTCAAATAAATTCATTTAGCTGTTTTGTATCATGCAATGTATTTTGATACTACAGCTTAACAGTGTTTTGAAATTGGTAGAAAACAAAAGATTTAGCATAAATTCAATGGCAGAAGCCCGCCACTGCCTTCCATGCACATCTTGGTACAAACACAGCTTTCATAACTGAGATCAGCGACGTTCCCATCAGCGCAGCTCTCTAACAGCCAAGATCCTCTGACCTGCCTGATGTGGGAGCAGAAGAGCAGGACAACACATCATCCTACCATACAGAACTCTCCACGTTGGTACTTACAGGGGCAGACTAAAGCCACTATTGGACCCTGCCAAGAGATTTCTAATCTGACATTCAAACCAGGGGAGATCCACAGAAACTCTTCTGTCATAAACCTATTATCTCATCCTGGTTCCAGACTGAGTCCGGACAACTGAGATCAGAAACACAAAACCAAAGTGCTGAAAATATTATGGAACTGCTCTACCTACCACAAAATTTGTTTTTAATGATTCTACTCTTGCTCTAGAAAACAAACAACAGCTTTCTGCATATTTATGTTGGGCTTTTGGACGTAACTATTGGTTAAATCAATAATGTTGAAGGATAGGTATTCGTTTTTCTCAGAGGTAGCATCTGATGCAGAATGCCCCAAAGCATCTGTCTGCTAACAGAATGCTACATCACACATTTTCAGCTAGCGCAGTTTCAGAGACATAGCAACTGGTTTGCTTCTGGTGTTCAGACTGCGGATTTGTACGTGTACTAATAGTATCAACCAAAATTAGACACAAAACATATAGAAGGCTACCTAAAAACCTAAAATAAGAGAGCATAAAGACACATAAAATGTCAAATTTGCATGTGCATATTTATGCAATGCTGCTGTGATTCACACCACAAGTATCCTGTTTTGGGGTGGCCCCAAAACGCTGAACCAAGCCCACAAGAGGGGAAACACTGATCTGTGTTGTAAACATCTTTTTACACATTCGGAGGAGCTTTTCTAAGGCTCATTATAAAACTTACTGTTTCTCTCAGAGCTTCTGGATTTTTTAAATTATTATTTTTTTAAACTTGATTCTTTGTGATGGCTCCTAAATTACTTAGAAAAGGGGAAGAAAGGAGAGAGGTAGAAAGGGATTTAAGGGTAGAAAGGATATTATTCTGGCACCATCTTTCCCTTCCTATTCAAAGGTCTTTAGTTACTACTCTGCTCTTCCAAATTCAAGGCAATCTTTCCCATACTAAACCTTCAACTGAAGGAACACAACCAAAACCAAGTAACTTCACAATTCCTTTCATTTTCACTTCCTTATTAATGACTTTCAAAGCTGCTGAAAAGAATACATCCAACATAAACTTTTGAAATACTGTGTAAAATACATATTATTATTCAAACACTTAACTGTGTCACTTCAATTAATCTGAGAGAATAATGATATTTTTGCATTGTGCAACAAAAGCAACTGATGCACCCAAACTTTTCAACCTGCTACCTGGCAGAACGCTAGTGACTAAGAGCCATAAAAGTAACAAGTGGGAAAAAGAAGGAAAAAGAAAACAATTCCAAACCAAATCAGAACTTCAGCATATGGAAAATCCCAGCATGAAACTTGTTTATATGCTGTTGTAAATGTTTTTCTATCGAAGTTCTCAAATGTGGTGGTAGTTATAAATTAAAATTAATTTTTCTAGTTCATGAGTAAGTCCTACCTTTTAGCCTTAAAAATTTAAACAGTTTTAAGTTTGTGAGTGGGAAAGAGTCCCCTTCTGCTTGAACAGACAGTGAATAATAACACAGCATCCATTCTCAGCTTGCAATGGCTGGAACTGGAGGCTCGGCATCCACTTTTTCCTACTGGCAACACAAGTAGGCCTTCCGAGTACCTAGCACTCCTTCTGAATATCAAATATTACAGACAAAAATAGCAAGTGGAAGTCTCATGAGAACTGTTGACCAAAAAAAAAAAAAAAAAAAAAATCACAGGCAGCATTTAAACCCCAGAGAGCCCTAAGGGAGTTTTTCTTCATGAAATACATTATTTTCATCACTAAACTGCACAAGTGACCATAGAACTATAAAACAGGGGAAAAAACAAGTGTGCTCACCTCTTGCACAAACGAAACAAAAGCCTACATTTACAGCTGATGAGGAGTGATTCCTTTTGGAATGGTTACTACAGATGAGAATGTGGGATGACACAAACAAGCTTCCTGCAGCAATACAGCCATCTCCTGAGTGATAGGCAATGGGACATCTGAAACATCTCACCATGCGACCTGTTTAATATAAATGCAGAAAAATGCACCATGTCACCCTGGAGTCAGGATATGGTAGAAGACACCACAGACAGATGCAAGGCTGATTTTTATTCCAATCAGAGTACTAGACTGAAAAGACACATTTACATCTTAAAAATAAAAAAGGTTCACCCAAGTTAACGCTTAACTTTCACTCTAAAACTCGGTTAAGAAAAAATACACGGTTTTAATAATTCTAGAGTCCATTTGTTTTGTTTAAATAATTCTGTTCATTTCTAAAAGAATTCTTTTTTTCTTGAAAAATAATTGTTCTAAAGGCCGCTACCAACTGTCTTTTACAAAAACCATTCCTTGGCCTTACACTACTAACCCCTGGCTCCCATTAAACCCAGCACACAAGATGACTTAAGTGTTGTGGATCCAGGCATGCTCTGACAGCGGTCTCAGGCTGCTAGCTGTTTTCCCACCCACCACAGATTTAAGTTAATGACCTTGTTAAGAAGGAAACCCTTGTTCCCTGCTGCATGCTGCACTACAGAGGGTAGAGTTATACTCATTGTTATGCTGATGATGCATTTGAGTTTCCTCCTGCTGTTGAAAGCCAGCTCTATTCTCACCTTTGCTTGCTTTATGAATATCCTTATCCATTGAGCAGGCAGTACAGCAATGCTGTGGGCAACGAAATCCTCGTGACTCGAACAGAGCAGTGGCAAACTTGCGAACACAGGCCTCGTGATAAAATTTACCGCACGTGTTGACGGAACAGCGCTTCACATCTTTGCCAGGAAGTTTGCATGAAAAGCACGTATGTTCTCCTTGTAAAAGAAGGAATACGGAAGCCCAACTGTAACAGCCAATTCTTTGAGATACAGATGCTGTTAAAAAACATTCTGAAGCGAACAGAGTTACACTGGTTTGAGCAACACAGGCTTCTTTCCTTCAAACAGGTACGTTGGTTACTATAACCCATAATAATTATATAATTGATATTAACATAAAAGCCCCTTATTCTGAGTAAAACCCTAAAATTCCCCAAACCTGGAAACTGACCATCTCACAGTTTGTTCTGACCAGCACACAGCTCCTCAGCGACAGGGGCAATCCCTCCCCAGTTTTCAGACACAGGAACACACTCACCGTTTTTACACTCAGTGCAGATGAACTTCTCATCGGGCATTGACTTCAGGCCGAGACACTCCAGATGAAAGACACTGCAGCACTCGCCCTCACAGGACACCAGAGACTCGCCAGAGCCCTCGCAGATCTTAAACAGAGAGACAGCTAGTCAGAGGACAAAGGGTACCTGACATACTTAAAGGCACATGACTACCAGATGTTAACGAAGACTGGAAACCGGCTGAAATCTCTTCAGAGCTAAGATGAGGCAGGAGAACTGGCCTACATCCCATGGCAGACCTGGGAAGTCTCTGGGCTGAAGACAGTCCCAGCACCTCCTGCATCTCGCTCTCCTAACAGTGCAAGCCCGGACAGAGACAGGAGGGGCACTGTAGGATCCATCCGCACTCCTCGCTTTCTCATGTGCCTGAAGAACAGCTTGTTCCCTTATTACGGACCAGGAAACTGGCCACAAGATTCCAGGATTCTCTCTCTAAAATACAGGAAAATTCTCACTCTGCCCTATGTGGATAGACCATCTGAAATCTTCAAATGAAGCAGAAAATGGCATCTACTTTTTCTACTTATGCTGGCAGCTATGAATTAAATACCACTTTCTAGCTTTTGAGCTTTCTAACTTTAGGGGGGCTTAGGAATCATTTCAAGAACATAAAAACTCCTAAAAGCCTTAATTCAACATCTCAGATGAAATATCATGAGACATGGTTAAAACAAAGTAATCCAATTTGAAAAGCTTGTCAGCTCAAACTAACAGAAATAGACAATACATCTTTGGTATTCACTTCTTTACAGTACCATCATTTACCTGACAAACAGTGTCTTTTTTATTTGTTCCAGTTCCTCTCCTGGATAAGCTAGAGTCTACCGACTGCACATCAGAAGCATCAGCATCGGCAGTGGCTGATGGGCTGTCGGAACGTTTTCCAAAACTACCCTACAAAGAGGAAAAATCCAAGGCACTCAAACAAGACACTTGCAAAGGACACCCACATCCTGAAAAAATAGTTAAGTCACCACTGATTAAAAGGTCATTCGGTATGTCAAGAGAGGGTCCTTGAAAACTGCCGAACTTCATTACAATGAAACAAGGAATGCTGCCTTCTTGACATACCTTTTACCTGTACAAGCAAAAAACCATACAGATATCTATTTTACTTTTTCCAGACACCTCCCAATTTTACACCAAAATACAGCGGCATCTCCCAATTCCCAAAGAATCTAACAACCTTCCAAAACAGCAAACCAAGTCAGTGAGCTAAACCAATGTTTCATCAGACAAAGAAGTAGGAAAATTTGTAAAGAAAGACTGGTTTTTTTATATGAATAAAATGGAGGGGATTAGAAATAAAAAGACTAGGCTTTGTTTTTTAGACAATAAAAGACATGAAATTTGTAGAAAATACAGTGTTCCCTGTGAGAAACAATATGCCTTTACCTGTAAATCATTGAGTCCTCTTGAATCAGAGTCAGATGTATCTCTGTAAGCAGAGCTAGTCAGTTCTACATCAGTTGAGGCACGACTCCTTTTCTTTAAAGGTTTACAAGAATCTGAAATCTCGCTGGCACCTTAACACAACATACTAAAATTAGTTTTAATATATGTTCTCAACTTTTTGCGTAAAACTAATAAAGGAAAAAAGAAAGATGAGAGACAGCCTGAAACTGTACTTTATTTGCTAGCCTTCATTCATTTTAAGTTTGCAGCTTTGATACCAGTTTAATTCTGCCTAATTAATTAACTGAAAAGCACCTTAGGGAGACCTTTTGACAGACTTGTGAACATGCTGAGATAGTGGAGGAAGCTACTAAATTGTCTGTAACAAAGGATAAACCCTTAGGAGATTACCTCTTCCTCATTCAGCTTTAAAATATGGCTAAGCAAAGATTTTTCTTTTTTTAATTAAGAAATGTCCAGAAGAAGGACTTACATTATGAGCTTATAGCACATTAACAAACACTATCTTTCCAACCAGCAATGCACAAACAAACGGACACCACCACAACCAAAACCAGAAAACCCTCACAAGAGAAATTAAGATCAGCATCTATCATGCTCATCACCAGAAAGCGTTAAGACCTCTGCAGTTTACACGGAACAAAACCCATTGCTGAAGTGTGATGAGCCAGGAACTTTTAATAAAGTTTATTTCCATATGTAACTCACCTTTCTGCAATCCTGTCTTCACTGCTGTCAGTGGAACCATTTCAACCTGTTTGAATAGGAAAATCCAAAGTTAAAACCAGAGGAATTTTTCTCCCTAGTATTAAAGAGAAAACATGTAAGTTTAAGCGATTAGCATCTCTGAACTCAGACGTAGTCTGTCATCCCCCTCTTAGTGTGAGCCTTCTTGTCCTGTTGGGTTTAATCCTAGCTGCCTACGCTGAACGCCAGGGGACAAGGCAGCCACACGTTCGCTAGCAAGGTCCTTTCCAATCACTCCCTTTGGGCATGAAGATGACAGGAAAACTTTCTCCGTGTCCAGCAGGCAGGAGCAGGGTTCATTTTGGCAGCCAGCCCTGACGCTTTTGTAAAACCCCACACCTGTGTAAGCACAAGCTCCCCTCAACAGGTATGACACTCAGGTTAGCGAGACACTTAATGCATCGCCACCGAAGGCGGTTCCCCCAAGCATGCACTCTCCAGCTCCTGGGAACAGACTGGCTGTATAGAGTGCTGCAAGGCGCCCAGCCGGGGGACTGCGCACGCAGCGTTGCAGAGCTCTATACAGCTGGAAACTCAATGTCAGTACACACTTAAGCAGACAAGCTTACAATCTTGCAAAAGCACTTCAAGTTCTCGATCCTATATCAGCAGGGTAAGTTTAGAAACTGTTCTGCCAATGTACATGTAACACATGAGAATTTGGCGACTGTATAATAATTATAGAAGAAAGTTGTTGCCTAAAATCATGGTTTTAAGATTAAGAATTACAAGTTATTTCTTTACAATGTGGTTACATATGCATGTAGAAACACATTTAGTAAATATTTAAGGATTATTCTATAATTTTTTTAAAAAATATTTTATTTTGTTGTACAATAGGTAAAAACATACAATAGAAGGATTTGTATAGGATACATTTCGTAATACAAATATAAAATCTAAACAATCACTTTTATTTCTCCACTAGTCACTGTAACAGTAGCATTAACATTTTGTTTTTCCCATTAATTGTACTCGTTCCAGTTATAATTTTATACCAAGTTGTTGCAGACTAATTTGGGAATCAGTTGCAAGAAAACTTGACTTTGGGTAACAAATATTGTTGCATAATTGTAAGAAGTTAGTAAGATTTTTTCTTTTTTAATATAACTTAATACATTCAAGGTTATGCGCATTACAGTGCATCTGTGTTTACTTTTTAGTCATATACTTTTCCTGAGAAAAGCACTTTAATGTTCATAGTCTTAGTTAGCTAGATAATATAAGCAAGCAAAGCTAACTGGGATCCATGAAGTTCATATTGTTGGTTCTTATACCTTTGTTAAATTAAGAAACATTTACAAACATAAAATAACTCATCTGAAAACAGGGAGGCTGCAACACCTCATGACAAGAGGCTTAAGGGACTATGTCAGGGATCTTATGCCCAACATTTAAGTTGCTTTAAAGTTTCAGCAAGAAACTTCCTAGAGTTAGAGCATTCTTCTGCTGAACACAGATGTAAATGCTACGGCATCAAAAGAAAAATATGAAAAAAAAAAAGAATAAAGCAACTGCGTCCGCTTTCAATCTCTGAAGTGAATGAAGTGCAAAACAAAGCATAAAGGGCAAAGAATAAATTAAAATAAAAGAGATAAAAACAATTTTTCCCCTTCCCATATAAATCTTTAGCCTGACTGTCCCTTTTAAAAAATTCTCACTGGTAAAAGCTATTCTATGAAACACTTTATATAAAATTTGCAGGTTTCAAGTGGAGAGGCCCTTGAAGAGGGAAAATCAACCACGTAAGGAAAAGAACCAACAACTTTGACAAACTTGTTAAAAAAGTGTATTCGGTTTTTAATATTAATGTCCATCCACTGAACTTTCCTACTCATTTACACGCAGAATTTTTTTAAAATTTTTGTTTAAAGCAACAACATTTGTCTGTCTGACATCCAAATTAAAGGAATGCCCTGTACATGTTAGATCTACTTAAGGAAAGAAAACGTATATCCCAGAAGATCTGTTGTGCTGATGTCTGCCAACATAAAAGTCTGACTATTCACCTTTAAGTTAAATCATTCTTAAAGTCCATTTTCAAGAGTGGTCAGATTAATCAGTCTAACTTCATTTGAAAAACAAAACCTCAATACAAACCAGCAGCTAAATCAAGAGCAAAAGGAAGGAGCCTGGTGGCAATTCCATCAAATAGAAATTACTGAAACAAAATCATTTTGCTCATAACAGAAATCTCAAAGTAAACATGGCAGGTTCGTTAGGAGTCTTGCATCATTGAGTTCCCATTTTCCATAGCCTGACTGATACTGTGAAGATGCCAGTAGCAGAGTCACAGCAATGGTATTGACATGGGGATTTCATGGAGGATAGTCCAAAACGAAACCCGATGGGGAAAAATGGAGAAAAATAAAAAGGCACCAATATAAGCCACAACATTTATGAATACAATATATTTTAACTCTCTACATGGAGGAAGCCAACCTGCTCCTTTTTGATCTTCTTCTTTGGCACAACTTCAGTGGATTTCTCAGACTCTGAGCGGGTTCGAATCGATCTTCTCTGTTGCTTCTTTTCTACAGAACCTGAAGAAGGAGAAAGGTTTCCATTATATGATTCCTTGTATTTCTGAGGTACAGCAAGATGTTCAACACCGAATCAACAGATAAAGTAACGAAACCAAGACTTTTCCTCTTTTGAATGTTTTATTTTTAAATTCAGTTCCAAGCTATTTGCCAACTGGTGCTGTGGTTGCAGACAACATGTTCTGATTCCATAGACAGAGAGATCAGCTTCAGAAAAAGACACTAGTAACAGAGCGAAACGAAAGGCTGGAATCCAGTTTAGGGCAAACAGATTTTCATAAGACACTCTCTCAAGCAGTCTTCACTTTGGTTAACTTTTAACCAAATAGTCCATCTTTGGTGTTTATGGGAAGGTATCCACAATCAAATTCTTGACATAAAACAAGCTAGAAATTTAAGACGCAAAACACAGCTTCCAAGTTTTCACTCAAAACACCATTCCGTGCCCCTGCTCTGCGGGGGAAAAGCCTTCTCTCAGAACTGGCTAACACAAAAACTTAAAGCAAGACCCATGCTGTAACACGTGCCATCAATACAAAATCTGAATGCTCAACTAAAGATTTAGAGGTCAAGAAAAACTCAGCAAAAACAGAAGCAGTGACCATGACGTGTTATTATAATTAATGAAAGTGAAAAACAAGTTTTTGAAAATATTACCGTGGAAAACAAACTCAGATTAACGAAGGTTATGATGACATTTCAAGAGATGAAGTAGGAGCTACTGTTTTCTTGATGACTACAGCTGGCAAAACCAGAAGACCTTTCTATGCTGCAGTACCTCCTAAACCGGCACATTGAGAAACATGTACACAACACTTAACACCATGTGCAACTTTTGAAACAAAGTACACACTTAGAGCTGTACTGACAGAAAACTGAAATTTGAGGATTTACAGTTAATCTGTTGTGAAGCATTATTCCTGTTTTTCAGTTTTGGGTCCTTCACCTAAAGATGACGTGAATGTAAAACGCTTCGTTTTCTTCCAAGCCAAAATGCAAACTCTCGGGACCAGGAATTAGCTTACTAATTGTGCCAGACAGAGAGACTGTTAGAAGTTGTAAAGCTGCATCTTCTTGTTAGGAGATAAAATATCTGGAGAGATAGGCAGGCTTTCATAAGACAGTGGAAAAAAAAGCTTTTTCAAAAGGACTCCAGGGCAAAAGAAAAAAAAAAAAAAAGAAGATTCATCTTGATTAATCGGATGAGCATTTTTTATCAAGGTTGTGTGGCTCAGGACTATCTCAGTAACTAAACTTGCCAGTTGAAAAAGTTGTTGGTTTACAGTAACTGTATTTCTGAGGGAAAAAATTAACTGTTTTTCTTCAAGGGAAGAAAGAGGTTTACAGCATATTAACTAATTAAGAATAGCAATGAGTTATTAATAATTCAGAAATTAATAACTCAGCTGAACATCCTTCATGTTAGCACATGTGTAACTTTCGGTTACAGTGAGCTGTATCCTTCAGACATGCACACAACTGCTGGATGTCAACGCTAAAGCTAGGGGCCAGCTTTTGTCACCTTTGCGTTCAGCTGAAACTCTCTGAAGCAGCTTAAAGTATGTTTGTGGAAATGTGACCAAACAGTTCATTTAATCAATAATGTATTTTCTCCCTGTGCTGCCCCACGGTAGTAAGGGAAATAAGATGCAAGCCCTGTATGAGAGGAGAAACTCCAGAATCAATGCATCTAATATTGGCTGAAAGCAACACTGATCAATGTAACGGGCACTTTTTTCTCTTCCCGCTCTCCGAGGATCCAGTGCATCACCTCCACAATGCTCCCATCCCGTCTTCGTGCATATTTTGATCCAGAGTTTTGGAACAGATTTCAGACCAGCAATCTCCCTCACTACTGGCCAGGTCAGGTTAATCCTGTTTCAGGTGTACATGGAGACCAGAGGCACTATGAATTCTCATAGTTGTTCTCCTATTATCAGATTTCAAGGTACAGAATTATTTTCCCAGCATTATGGAATTCTGTATATCTAACTGCAGGTTATTAATAAGGACTCCCAGAGTCATTCTGTAAAATACTTTACCGTAAAGGTATTCTGAAGTTCCGGTGACCTTAAATTTGAAAAAAGGACTTCGCAGTTATGTTCCGTGAGAGGGGACCAATAACTGTCTGGACTTTGGAAATGGCTTTGAAAGTGACTGTTTGGAGTGTATACTGAAGTAAAGCTCATGCACTCTATAGGGTGTTATCAGGTGGAGTTTTACGTATCCAAAAAACCTAAGAAAACGAAAAAAGAGAGGCTCAGAATTCTCACCCCCCTACGTCTGAAGAGCCATTGTGAAGGTGAAGCCTTTAGTTTCCAGGTGAGAGAAACAAATCAGCGATCACCTCTCCTGCTGCAAGGCAATTACAGTAGCAACTGTTTGAAAAAACTGAAGCAGCTACAGCAACTAAACCTGGAAAGAAGAACCACTGTTGACAACACCAGAAGACACCCCACTCGCACCAGAATATCCGGAGTGCTCAGCCTGTATAGTAAAGCCCCCAAATACAGACCATAAAACAATGTATATAAAAATAAGCCTACCTAAAAACTATACAAGTACAGAAACTGACATGTGTTTGCAGAGGACACTGATCCCAGGTATGTTGACCACTGAGGTTTTTTGACCTGGAATCTCATTTATTTTACCTTTGGAAAGGGAGAAATAACCAAACACATGGATAGTTAAAGCAGAAGTGACACTTGGCAACTTTATGAGATATTTTTTCTCAGGAAGAAAAGAAGAAGGTTTAGCATGGATGCTGTACTAAGTCTTTCATCTTTTTTGGCTTCCATACCATAAGCATTTGTATATCCTACTGTAAGAGAAAATCAAGGTGTTCTGTTGCAACCTAAAGTTTACTTTTACATACCCAATGTAAAACTAAGTATGTTTGAGACTATACCAAGGGTATGATTACAAGCACAGTAACAAACATGCAATAGTTAATGGATTTTACATGGCCTGAATGAAACCTGTGGTTGAAAAACAGAAGTCACTATAGGGACTGGAGGAACTTGAAAAGCTCTTGGTTTAGGATGACTCAAAACTGTCTCTTTTCAGGAACCTCCATCCTTTCACCAAAGGGTAGCTGTCTCCTCTTGAGGATGATGAGGGGAGATAGTGCACATAAATTTCTGCTGGTGAGGAAAAGCTCAACCCCTTTAGAAGAATTCCCAGTAGCTATTTCTCAAAAATCAAACATGATTTTTTTTTTTTTCTGTTCTAAGTCTAGAAAGCACTCAGCCAGTTTATCTTTCTCATTTTTCTCTACTACTGTACTCCAAAATTAAACTTCAAATAGCTTGTTCCAGGCTTCCACTTTTCAGTCTCAAGCTCCATTATTTGCTTCAGTGGTTCTTCTCCCTCAGACACGCTACTTCAAAACTTGGTGCTTTACGATGGGGCCCCTACAATGCCTTCAGAAGGCAAGCATTATCTCATTTTGCTGACAGAGTTAGTTAAAGCAGTTTAAAAAAAAACCAACAACACTATCCTTTACAAAGGTCATGCAGGAACTCAACAACAAAGTCTAGGAAAGCACCCACCCCGATTCAGCGCCATTCCTTACTGAACTATGCCACTTCCAGATTCTCTTCCTTTGATCCCAGCTGTTGGATTTTACATTTGGTGCCAAAAGGCATCACAATACTCTGCTAACACACATCCACTATGTTGTCTTCTAAAACAACTTGCCATCTGCTCTCCACAAGGCATCCATCCTTTTAATATGTTGACTTAGATACTGCAAGCTGCAGACGCTAAAAGTTCACAGGCCAAACAGCTAATCCCATCACAAAGACATCCTGTGTTTCTCAAGCATCTGGGCTCATCATGTGTTGCATTAGCCATGCCTGTTACAACTATTATGTAAACAGAAAGATGTTAATAATAGTTTTTAACTAATGAGAAAACGTAAGGTTTAATATTTGAATTTAAATGCTAGATTGCTAAAGTTCAGACAAGGGTTCTGCAATTTTGCCTACCTGTTGACCCAGAAGTTGTTTCAGGAGAGGACACATTTTGCACCACTGCTTTTTCATTTCTCTGATTTGATGAAGAATTAAGTTTCTCTTGTCCTTTGACGCTTACTTCTGTTTTGTTACCAACTCCCTTAAAAAGAAAAAAAAAAAGAAAAGATTGTCTTAACCTATTCTTCCATGTGTTGTTCCTAACAGGCATATCGATTTATTCCTACATCTCAGAACAGAAACATTCAACGTTTTTCAATGCGCCACATGCACATCATGATATCTACTACTGAGCTGCTTCCCTGCAGGACTTCCCATCCCTCTCAATCTCCCCTTACACACAAGGAAAGAAAAAATATTCCAGTGACTTTTCTAAACATTACCTTCTCTATAAAGATTAGGATGAATTAAATACCCTCCAGGTAGAGAAGCAGAAGAAGGAGGCAGATAAATAGTCCTAAACCTTTTCCTTATACTGACTGTGAGAAGCTGCTGTGCACCTGAAGGAAGCTGGGAGGCAGAACTCATTTTAAAAGTCTGTTATACAAAATGTAGTTATTACTTTTTAATACACTAGTAATGATTTTGTCATCTCATCTATTTCCCACAAATCCATTGATTTTAAGATTTATAGAGAATTTCTGGGTTATTTCAACTGGGAAGCTGGAATTAAACAGCTTTTAACATTTTGAATGTGTTAGGAGAAAAAATGTGACCATCTGTAGGGAGCTCCCGTGCCACCAGTCAAAATAGTTCCTGCCAGAGACTTTTGGATGCACTGAAATTAAGAGTTCAGTGCACTAAAAGATTCTGTTGTCACATCTGTCTTTTGTTAGATATAAACTCTCCAATGAAAGGAACATGTATTGTGAAAGCTTGGTGGACACAAGTTTAAGCTCCACATTAAGACAGACTTTGCAAAATTTATGAACAAAACACTAGACAAAGTACATACCTTAGTGGAATAAACAAACTGATCAATGAGTTTTCCATCCCCAGCAGCATTCTGAAGGGCAAAAACCTGTTCAATTTTAACAACTGGAGACATGTTACATTTTTGAAGATCCAAGTTGTGCATGGTTATTGAAGCTGGCAAAGATTTTCTAGCTGCAGCTGTTTTCCACGCAATCTTCACAGGAGGTGGCTCCTCTTCTTCCACACTTGACTGTCTCCGCTGGCCTTGTCTTCGCACCTCAGCATTTGAAGGAGATGCTGCTGCCACATTGGCATGTTCTGGCTGGGTGTTCAATGCTGGCTTCGGTCGTCGGTTCTTCTTGGTCTCCGATTTAGAAGCAGCAGTCTTTTTGGCTTTTGACAAAACCTCCTCTGGCTCTTTGTCTATATAAATGAAGGTGTATTGTTCTATCCTTTCTTCCCGAGTCATTTTCAATGCTTTCTCAGCATGGGCAATACCAATATCCCACTGAGCACGCTCTCTTTGCGGCCTTGGTTTGCGAATCTTAAGGAACAAAGACAAGCAGCTAATCACACTGAAGATTTTCCACGTATAGCACTTAAAATGCATTCCTGACGTTCTCTATATCTCTCAGACAGTAGATTTAAGCTGTCCATTTACAGGGTATTTTTGAAAGGTGGACAGTGAATCCCCCTGCTCAGAGTACAAGCAGACACTCCAGTGGGATCATATGACCATCACAATTGAAAGTCTCTGCCCCGAGTTACAACTTCACTAAAGACAAGAACAGGTAGTGTTCAAGCCTGTAATTCTGAGACAGAGAATTAATCCTAATTTATCTTTTCAAATCCTCCATATTGTTCTATAAAGACTCTTCTCCTTCCAAATCAATATTCTGATCAGCATAAAGACTGACTGAAGTAGCCCATCTCCACAGTAATTCCTGTAGCTAACACTTCCTTTCCAAAAAAGCAATGGAAAAGAACATATCCGCTAGTATCAGGGGCTGGAAAAGTGTCCTTTGAAAAATGTATTTTGCAAAGAACAGGTTAATAGTGAAAACACAGGCACTGTTATTATTGAATATTCTAATACAGATGCAAAATTATCTGCATTAATGCATCCTGCAATGCCCAGGATGACTACCATCATGAGGAACTGACAAAGTAGGTTGAGCTATCAGCCTTTTCACGTGAAAGTCATAAGAGTATGGAAACATTTTCGGTACCTTTGTGAAAAACACTTCTGCCAGTGAAATGCAGACTACCCTTAACAGGGTAAAGTACTACAGTGTTTCAGAACTGCCTCATGAGTGTTTCACTTACACAGTAACTGTAGATAACCCTCTACACAATTAGTGTTCATCGTACCTTCTGTTTCTCAGAGTGGTTGCTGGCTTGCTTAGCAGCCTCAGCCAGTAATTGCTCATATTGTTTGTGTCCTTTGTACTCTCGAACCCGCTTCTCGTGCACCCACGCCCTCTCTGGCTGGTTGCTAAAAAACTGAACATGGTATTCACGGGCACCTGAAAATGAAAAATTCTAGTCAGCACTTTTATCAACATCACTTTGTTGGTTCAGCTTACACTTTCCTCCTCCACATCACTCAACTGCTGCAGGTGGAAGTACCTAGCTAAAGTTCAGAAATAAGACAGGCTCAGATTTAGAATTGTTTAAGATGGGAAGATAAGTATACTGTCCCCACACTGAACACTCACATATATCAGTGTCTGCTCATAAATACATTAACTTGAGAAAAGTGGGAGCATCTGTGCACAAGCCTAGTTTGCACAGGCTCATCCATAGAGGTAATTTAATAAGAACTAGTTTAACACATTTCAAGAATAGTCCTGTTTAGCATGTACACAAACAGAATTCATCCTGCAAAGGGAGTTCAAAGATAAGGTATTTTTAGTGAAGGAACCACTACAGACACTTGACATATTCTGGCAAAGATCTTCCTCCCTTACCTCTTGTATTAATTTTGGTATGAACATCAAGCTGTGGATCACATGAAACCATGCAAGGCCACCATGGGTATGTCCCCACCTTGGACCAAACCAGATCGCCAACCTGAAACTTGATGTCATGCGTGACTTGTGGTGGAAGAGAAGGCAAGAACTGCTGGACCTACAAAGAAAATGCAAGCTTAAAGTCACTGAAGACTATTTAGTGCACTTAGAGATGCACACACTACCCACGGGGACTTATTTTTCTCTCAGGTATCCCTGATGTTTGGTAAACTAACATGACAAACATTTCTTAGAAACATGACAGAAAGGATTACACACAGCTAGGATTTACACAAGATAGTCACTGACAAACCAAGACACACAAGAGCAACCTCCACCACCACCCCAAAAAAGTTTCTGCTTCATAAGTTGATTAAGAATATTGCTTTGGGGATAAAATAAAGCAGTAAGTACAGTACAATGAGAGATGTTTTGATGCAGTAATGATTAATAAGAGTTTGAAATAAATGGCAACCAATTTATCTGACAAATTAAAGGATCCATGTAACAATTAGACCAAAATAGTAACACACAAGAAGTTCAAAAAGTGTTAGTGAGTACTATGGGTTAATATGTACTAACCGGGGTTTCCTCCAACACTGTATCTTCTCTTGGTCTTTCTGATAGCATGCTAAGCCTCTCATTTGGTCTCTAGGAAATGGATAACAATGAAAAGAAAAAAGGAAAACAAACACAAACAAGGTAAGAGGACAGTAAAACAAAATGACCAAAACATAATAATGAAACCAGGCATAAAAAAATAATTCACAGAGAGAAAGGCAACCATGAACCCACAAAATAGTCATATGACGACTCCTTACGTCCAATTTAAAACACAGTAGCACCACAATCAAAAAATACCTTTTTTTCCCTACACTATTTACATTACCATCACACCTATATACAACAATGTTCTCCTGAAACAGCTGATAGAAGAACATACACTCGGGGACAGTAAACCCAAATAACTTCCCACTAAATTAATACACAACTTCAAAGAAATAAGAGAGGAACATATAAAGAATATCCACAGTAACGTGACAAGTCTTACTGTATACCGGTTGTTTGCAAAAACTACATTAAAAAATCATATTAAATATACAATATAAAAATTGTAAAATCGATGTTAAATTGCATATAGTTGACAAATATATTTGGAGGATCAAAAGTCAACAACATAAAGCCTATGGTGCCTTTATAAGCCAGGCTGAGGCACACATGCGGTCTATTCTGGCAGAGTAGGACAGGAAAAGGTTTTGACAGCAGAGGGATCACCACTGAACAGTGGCTAACACCATCGGTGGAGTGGCCACGATAGGGGGTGTGATGACACAGCAGCTGAGAAGATAAGAGGCAGGATGTGAGCTATCTAACCAGACAGAGACCAGACATTTGCTTTTACTATAGCAGGGGAGAAGTCATTAGTCAAAGGACTCAAAGAGCAGCAAAAAGAGGAGTCAGACACATGCAGTGAGAAACTAATAATGCTGTTAATCCAAATTATACCTCATCCATTTTAAAACAAAGACCCCCTGTCAGTCAATACTGCATGCTTCAGCTCAGGGAAACAACGAAACACACATGTAGACATCATCAAGAACAACTAAGGTCAGTATCTCATACAATCGCATACGACAGACCGTATCACTATTTGCTGGGCAGAAATCATTCCTCCCTGCTAGAGCAGAAAGCATGGCAAGGACTCCTGCCTTTCTTCTGCTCCAGTGAGTTAGCGGAAGCTTCACCACTGCCAGAAGAGCCAAGCTGATTACACAGATCGCAGACTTCCAGCTCCTCACAGAATACAACTAACCAGCAGAGTAATTTAATCTTAAAACAAGTATTCAGAGCTTGAAGTTCAACAATGTTTTCATAACATTTTCATTTCAAATCAGTCTTTCAGGTATGAACATCCCCCCCTAGTCAGTGGGTTTCCAGAGGTTACAGTGTCAGAATGAGGAAACAACTGCAGATCACCTTACTTTCAAATAGCCACGCCGAGTAGAAGAGTGTAGAACAACCCAAGTTGTAACAGAAGCCCTGTTTGTTCATGTTAAGGTGATGCTAAGTTACAAGTCTCATACCATTAATACTAAAGATGACAAAAGTGCACATGATGAACGTAGACGAAGATGAAATCACGTAGTGGAAAGCCAGATGGTGGGAGGATGAAACTGAGACTGCACTGGATAATTCAGAATGAAAACCACTAGCACAAAATCCTGTTCGTGTCAGTGTGATCTGCTGTCTAAAGCAAGGGTGAATAACATGAAAGATTTTATTGCAACAACACCTTTTGAAAGCAGAAGCTACAAGGACAAAAGCAAGACCAAGATTTCTGGTGAATTCTGGATGACACATATGACTCGGAACTTGGAATTTGAGAGGTAAGGGTTTAGTTCAATCTGGGAAAGAGCACGCTGGGATAGACAGAAGATTATGTTCTTGTGATAACCAGGTAACACCAGTCAAACAGAGAGACAGGCACAGCTGAAGCTTCAAGAGTAGAATCGGAGTTCCTAGTAAGAGGGAGGACAAAACCGTAAGGTAAAACTGACAGCCTGATGTGGGGGTGATGGAAGTCTGGAGAAGAGAAAGAAAGCAAGCCTGGATAAAAGACCGTGTCTTTAGCTGAACTCTGAAAGAACCAAACTCACCGAGATTTGATTTCAGTGAAACTTGGGGGATAAATGTGTGATTACAGCAGCAAACAAAGGACAGGCGGACAAACAACATACGAGCAGCAGAGGCATTCGGCAGAGCTGACCACGAGAACAGACCCCTCTTCCCACCTCTATACGCAGGTATAATGCGGGCACGAGGGACCTGCCCTCGGGGCGCTGCCCTCCCAGTGTAACTGCCTACTGGCAGCAGGCTGCCAGCTGGACACGTCGTTTGCTACAGCCACTTGAAAGTGGCTCCAAACAGCATTTCTGAGATCAAGAAAATTATGTACAAATGCAGTCATAGGTGGCTAACATTTTAACTGGCTACTCTAGTCTATTTCAGGTTTGGATTACAACGTTTATTAGATCTTACTGAGCTTCATTAGAGTCACCTATGGTAATCAAATATAGAAGACGTTCAAAACCTTGATGCATCACCAACCTGACCTCTGCAAGAAGTCCGCTTACTGGAATGGCGATATAACAGTTATAAAACTTGTAAATGTTCCTGGTAAGGGCCGTGTGTGTCAGGGGGAAATCAGCCTGTCTTCCAGGCATAACAACAATGATGACAAAACTACATCAAGCACGTGAACCTGCTATACTAGACCAGAGTCCTGATCCCTACGGGACAGGATCTTCTCCCAAAGCTACCAAAAGCAGCAAGTATCAAGGGGTTCCAGAGGAACTTACAAGAAACTTGGCTATACACTGTGAGAGCCCAGCCCAGCCTGAGCTGGGCAGTTTCTGTCCTGGCCTGATATGGCAACTTCCCCATTCCTGATACTCGCCGCCCCTCTCTGCTACCCATTCCCCTCAAATTGGGAAGTACAGAAACCAGCAGCACAGAGTTGACAGGAATAAGCAAGAGAAAAGGAAACAGAAATAATGAAGTGGCTTATAAAACGGAAGAAAAAAGAATGGCCGAGAGTACCAAAGACCAGTAATTTATGTCTCTGCTTCCGGGAACCTAAGTTAAAACACCACATATATATATATATATACACACACACCCTGCATACGTACAACCATATTACAAAACTTGACAGAAACCGTAACAGACATCAATATTGAATTTTCCCAAAGTTTTCTGAGTCAGCTGGTACTTCTAATTTGCCTACTGGTTTAGAATATTTATTTCTACCAGCTTCTACATATGCTACATAGCTCTTGGATTTTGTATGTCATCACAATATTTAGAATATCTTTCAAAAGTTAATTAAAAGCTGCAGTGCTGAATACTCCAAGTAATCCGACTTTCCACTGAATAACCCAGCATTATGTTGAGAGGCAATTTTAGGAATGTGTATGCTTTTGGCCAAAAGCTCCATCTTCAACACTGTCCAAAGTATAGCAAGCTCTGAATATGCTAAAACACTAAATAATATTAAAAAATATTACAACCTTTTCTAACATATATTTTTTTATATGCAGTCTTTTCACCAAACCTGTGTTCTAGAAATACAGTTCCTCACAACCTAATACAGAGTATCTGACCAGTAAATAAAAGGTCATGACTTTAAGTATGTATACAACTAAAGTTAAGGAAAACACACTCCTGAAGACATATACTCCATCAGCAATATCAGGTATACAGATGGCTGAAACTATGATTCCACTTACATTTTGTTCCTCTGGTTCTAATTTTGGAATTTTGTGCGACTTGCGCTCTTCCGATCGGGAAGAGTCATGCTTGCTACTTTTTTTCCTTTTCTCTTTTCTCCCTTCATGTTTCGCCTTAGCATACTCACTCGCTTGTACTTCATTTAAAAGGTCCCCACACAGGGAGGACTCAAACAATTCCCTGCCGTTCTGGATAGTTTTGGTTATTTTTAATTTGATCTCTGGTGAGCCAGTCTTCTTTGGAATCACCGTTTGTGAAACTGAGGGTGGTGGTGGAGGTGGTGGCTGTGGAGGGGGAGGTTTTTCCAGAACTTCGTGCGGCCTTGCGTTAGAGTTTTCCATTTGGTAATACTCTGGGGGACTAAAGTTTCTGACTGTACCAAAACCATTGGCTGAACCATTGGGATATTGACTGTACGTCTGGTATTTGGCTTGAGGTTCGTACATATTGATTGTTGGTGGGTAGCCATTAGTGATGGGTGGAAGGTCCTCTGTTGTGGGCGTAGGGTACTGGAAGCCTTGCTGCAGGGCAGTTTCGTATGGTGTTTGTCCACCATCTTCAGCAATGTCACTGCTGGCATCAAAGGCATCCTCTTGGCGGATGTTGGCTGAGTCAATGAGTTGAGGTGGTTGCTGAATTGTGTTTCCCATGATCCCTTGCATGAAAGAGAAAGAGAAATCCATTGTTCTGCTCCAGCATCCTTAGCTTTCCCTTTTTCTCATAGGGCCTAAAGGCAGGGAAAGGAAAATAAGAAGTCAGTGTAAATCAAAAGATAATAACTAAGCAAAGTAAATTGTTTAGGAAAAAAAAAAAAAAGAGATCTAAAGAACAACTTCCCCCTCTCCTTTCTGCAGCCACTCTCTCGTTGATTTAGGGAGGACTGGTATTACTGAATCTTTAAAAAGAGCTCTTTACACATTTCCGCAGAACACTTTTTTTTACATGACCACTTTCTTCTTTTCCAAGCCATTTAAATAAATGTTATAAGCACCTACAAGTGCTCAAAAACTTGAGCCCAAGTGTTACCAAGTCAGAACAATGGTGCTAAAATTCCAACCACTCTCTACAGCCCTCCTAGTTTGGTGCTTGGAAGCATTGCTCTAACACAAAGCAGTAAGACAGCAGACTTTGACCCTCAAGCATACAGAAGATATCAAGTTCTCTTGACACCATAGTCACTGCAAACTGAACAAGCCAGAAAAACCACAGAAAGACCATTCAAACAAGAGAGAAAGCTCTTCTCTGCCTCCCCGCCTCCTTGCTAAAATTCAAGACAGATGAGCAGCCCTTAGGCCAGCAGGAGACCTAAGCCACGGGCTTTTCTGAACAATGGCATGCTTCAAGGGAATAGGTCATTCCACCTCAGCTGCTGGGAAAACCAGTTCAGATGGTATGACAGCCTCAGATGGGCTTTCCCAACCTCTTCTCTCACCAAAAAGCAGAGTAGTTTGCACCCACTGGCTCT